>RAIA01000105.1:255000-620000 GCA_003664395.1 Leishmania lainsoni
TGCCAGAACTTGAGCTGCTCACTAAGCTGCATGATCCGCTTCTCCTGCATGCCCTGCTTGCGGTTCGAATCGGCTGTGACTCGGCGCATGACGAAGTTCGCTTCGCTCTCGGCCCGCTCAAGCAGCAGTCGGCGCGCGCATGTGGCTTCGAACTCTACCAGTTCCTTCGCGTAGTTCGCGATCTCCTCGTCAGAAAGCCCCTTGGCACGACCGCGCCACCGCGTACCAATCGCGTTGGGGTTCACGGTGCTCGTCATAAGCTTGAGATTGCGCCACAGTCGGCGGAAGATGCCACCACCCTCGCGTAGTGACTGCACCGTGCCACTGACGAAGCGGGTGTTGGCGGTGAGTTCCGGAAAGCTACCCTGCAGCATCCCACCGCGGATGCCAGCACCGAGCGCAACAGCGTAGTCAGCTGGGCACGTGTCCTCCTGCACCACCTTCTTCCCGAAGTATTCCTCCAGCAGGTGGCGGATGGGCGGGTCACGGGTCATAGCGCCGACCAGCAGGATGTGGTCGATGTCCGAAGCGGTGTAGCCGGTGTGCTCGAAAAGCTTCTCGATGCACTGCAAGCAGCGGACGCGCAGTGGGCGGGTGAGTGTGACGTACTCCTCGTGTGTGAGCGTCGCCTCCAGCGGCACAATGTCGCGCAACTTGTCGGAGAAGTGGAAGGCGCGGTTGTAGCCGTAATATGTCTCGGTGGAGTGGGTGAAGTGGATCTTCGCCTTCTCCGCCTCCAGGGAAAGGTTTCGAAAGGCTGCGACGCCTTGGCCAACGTTGCCCTCCTCCTCCTCGATTGGTACGCGCCACTTGTTCTCAAACTGCTTCGCAAAGTGCTGGGAGAGGACCGTGTCCCAGTCATTGCCTCCCAGCATGGGGTCGCCATGCGTGGCGACAAGGTTGAACTTTTGCCGGTAGCGGTCGTGCTCCATGATGGCACAGTCGAGTGTGCCGCCACCTAGGTCAAAGACGAGAGACGCACGTAGCGCTTGCTGCCGTATGCATACCCTTCTGGCATATAGGATGAGGTTGGAGTTGCCGCTGCCTCGGATTTGCCATCACTACTGCTAGTCTGCGCTGCGGAGGCAGCGGTAGATGCGGGTGTGCTCACCGTCTCACGTCGCTGCGCCTCCCTCTTCGCGCGCTTGAGCTTGTCCAGCACCGTGTGCGCCAGGCAGGCGGCCGACGGCTCGTCAATGATCTCCAGCACGTCGAAGCCCGCACAAAGCGCCGCATCTTCGGTGGCAACTTTCTGCTGCGGCGTGAAATACGCTGGCACACTCACCACAGCCTGCTGCACCTCCTCGCTCAAGAACTTCTCGGCCTCGCCCTTCAGGTAGCGCAGGAACATCGCTATGATGTGCACAATGGTGTACGTCCGCCCCATGATCTCCACCGCACCTCACCCTTCTCATTTACGGTCAAAATGTTCGTCTTGGACAAGTCCGAGTGCACGCGACCAAGCTCGCCAAAGCCGCGGCCGATGAGTCGCTTGCCACTACAAAGTGTCGCACTGGCGCTCGTGCGCGCGCACGCACGTGCCTCCTCTCCGAACATGCGAATCTGGTGGTTCTTGTCGAAGGTAATGGCTGTCGGGTACACCCACGACCCCGTTGGTGATGGAATAATCTTTGGCCGTCCGGTCGCTGCGTCGATGTAGCACATGCAGCTGTTGGTGGTGCCAAGGTCAATGCCGATCACCCGCCCACTTCCTCGTTTCTCCTGCGTGTCCTCCTTGACAACGTAGTAGCGGTTGCGCGTGTCCTCCTCGAGCTTTCGGCGCCTCTCGGCCTCCATCTTGATTGCATTCTGGTAGCTCACCGTCTTCCCGGGCGGTTCGGCAGGCTGGACGACGGCCCGGCCGAACCGTTGACACCGGGTACTGCCATCCCTGGAGGCATCCCGCTCATGTTCGGGCTGCTCATTTGCAGCAGTGAGATGCTGCGGCAGAAGATGTGGCGGTGCATGATGTGGTGTGTGCGCGTGTATACACGTGTCGTCTCCACTTCTGCACGCTCTCCCTTCCTCAAAGAGAAGGAATACGACAGGGTAAGGGGAGGGGGCTCGGGTGGCTGCTGCTTGGAGCGTGGGCTACGGCTGATGAGCTGTGCCGCTAACAAGAAGAAAAGGTACGCACCGGGGGGGGCAACGACAACGGTCGTCGTAACTCCTGTGCGGCGGAGTGCTGAGGTGGGCAGAAAACAATAGAGCGAGCGGGAAGTTGTGTGGCGATGTCGGTGATGGGGTGGCAACGGGTGAGGAGTGCGCTCCTGACAGAGAGGTACCGAGAAGGGATACGACACAACGACACGGGCTTGAGCACGGACGGCACACCGTACACAAGTGCACACACAGGGAGAGGGGAGGAGGAGAGGGGGGGGAGGGGGCACCGAAAAGAGAGTGAGAGATAGGGCCTTCACTTGTAGGGATACACGTGCGTATCTGTGTGCCCTGCCTTGTGCATCTCCCCTCTGGTAACTGGCATGCGTGTGCGTAGTGAATTTCAAAGAAAACGAAAGCAAAACGGACGAGACAGCACATACACTAGTGAAGGGCGGAGGCATGTGTACCCACAGTCATGGCTGGGTGTGTGTGCGTGTGTGCGTATGGAGGGGAAGGGGAGGTCGCACTTGCACTTGAAGGGGAGGGGTGAAGAGGGGAAAGCGAGAGTGGGTCGTGCGGCATAAGACAAGAGAAAGGGGACAAGAATGTCAAACAGCGCAAAGCCACGGCAGCCAAAGCACATCTTCCTCGGCACCATTCTTGTCCCCCCCCCTCTTCCTCAGGTTCCTGCCACTTATCGCTTTTCCTCATTTCCCTCCACTGAAACGCCCGACGCTAGCCACTCTACGGCCAGGCGTCGGCACAGTCGCACTGAATGACCGGCACGGCGGCAGGTAGCTCAGCTGTGGCACCTCCGCTACATCTATCCCTCTCGCCTTCACAAAGAAGTGCGAGACAGCACAACCCCTCACCCACAAGCATACAGGGAAGAGTGATGGTGGTCTCGTCATCACTGACTCACAGAGTGCCTCAATATGAACAGGCACGCCACTACCACCACACACACACACGTGCGACCATTGCTCCGCTCGCTGCTCGAAATCCAAAGTGCTCATATACAGTATTTTTTCTCGTGGTGTGTGTGTGGTGTGTGGCGTGTGCGTATGTGCAGCAGCGTCGTGCTCATAACGCAGTCGTTGGCTGCAGATGCGGGACCAAAAGTGCTTTCACGACGAGCAGCAGTGCACACAAGGAAATCCACGAGCACGCACATGCATACAGACAATACCAATAGTCTGGCATGCGCGCCATCTGCGTAATGCCGCCTTCTCGCCTCGATTCAGTATTTACTGCGGCCTTCCTCTCTAATCGAGTCACTGTGGGTGAGCCTATACAGTCGCTTCCGCAGCCGTGTCTTGTGGCTTGAATCGACATGCGGTTGCTGAACAAGTATCGGCAGCAAGGTCGCCTCGACCAGCGGCAGCAGGAACACAAGACGACCACAGACCATCTCCTCTAAGAGAAACTCCACAAGTCGCACAGCCAGGCGCAGAAATCCAATGTCCAGAAGGCAGCGCAGCACACGTGGAAGGCCCGACTCGTAAAAATTGAAGGTGCAGTACGTGGGAGACGGCAGTGGAAGTGCATGTTGAGCTTGATAAGTGCTCTTGTCCTTGAGGTCGTCGCCGTCGACATGGTCGCATGGCTCTGCAGCAGTTGTGCCTGGGGCAAGCTGTGCAGCTGCTGTGACGGTAGTGGACGTTCTGTAGAGCTCAAGCAGCGCATACCGCTCCTGCCAGGCCCGATGGCGGTCTAGCAGACCACGCTCCTCATCATGTACACGCCACCCAAAGAAGCGGAGTAGCACCACGTAGCTGTAGTAGACACGGTCCATCAGTCCAGGCTCTCGGATTATGGCAAGATCGTTCTTCACTAGCGGGCGACAGAGGAGCAGCTCGTACAACTCGGGGGCAGAGCAAGCACTCTCGGCAGGGAATGAAGTCCCTTCCTCGGTGATGGAGAAGCCCTGCTGTTTGTGGGAGCTGCACTTACCATTTTCAGCAACGTCGTTGATGCTCTCTCGACCTGAACACGAGACGTCGGGGGAAGTCGCACCCACCCCGTCACCCCACCTACAGCAAGGGAATAGCAACGGCAGTAGTACGTGCCAGCGGAGGCGCAGAAACTCAAGCCCGCTAGATGACGCTAGCTGCACTGCATAGCTCTCGTCCGCCACATCGCCAAGTCCGCTCACGACTGCTGGGGGAAGAAGCTTCTGGTGAAGGCCCATCACCGAGAGTGCCGAGACAGAGACCGTCTTGCCGTCATTGCTACCGTCGGTACTGGAGAAAACGTCGTCAAAGGCAGTGTCCTCTAGCTGAGTGAGGTTCCACATTCCACGGTAGAAGCGAACACTAGGGTGGAGCTCGGCAACGTCGACTCGGGGTTGCCCGTTTTGCTCGTCACTGCCTGCTGCCTCATCGGCAGCCAAGGCCTCGCAGTAGTTCTGCTGTTGCTGCTGCTCTACCTCCATGACCTGGTCAATGTAGTGTGGCGAGTGCGGAGCAAGAGGTTGTTGTGACGGGCATACAGAATGAAAGAGAGAGAAGAGGGACAGAGAGGGGGTGGGGGAGCAGAGGAGGTGATATAGGGAAGGTGGAGGTGTAGGCAATAAGCAAAGGGTGCTCGCGTTCCACTCGCACACACATCCTAACACTAGCACGCACACACCGAGGAACGCTGTTGGAGAGCTCTGCGTGTGATTGGGATATCGGTCATAGTGAGAGCGTCGCAGGCTTGCGCACATCTGTGTCGGACTCACCTTGCGCGATTAAGGACAGCAAAAGATAGGCGCTAGGGAGACTTATCAAGTTGAACGGAGATGAATGCGCACGTGCACAGGAACGTGCGTGGGTAGGTGCATGGATGTGAAGAGAGATGCGGTTGCCTCCAACGCCAAGGCCTCCACTCTTGGAGGCGGGAAGTACAGTAGTCGGAAGTGTACTCCGTGAAAGGAAAGGAGGGGCATCGTGAGGTAGAAGTGCGCGGTGTGTCTCATCGAGAACAACAAAGAGAAGGCGACCATGACTATGAGTCAGACGCGTTAGCGCTGTTCCGTCCTCAGCCTCTTTTCAGTCCTTCTGGCGCCGATGCGGGTGCAGTTGAGGCAGCTGCACGACTGGCCGCGCTACTGGAGCGCCACGATATCGCCCCCGGAAGAGCTCCGTGTCGCTGTAGGGGGAAGGAAGGGTGTTCAGTGGCTGCGGAGCACCGTCCAGTGCGGCACCTGTCTTCCACTGAAAACCAAACTGCACAATGTCTTTGAGCAGACGGCGCTCCTCGTAGCTGCGCACATCGGCGATGGTGCCGACAAGCTTCTCATTCACGAAGAGAAGAGGGAGAGCCGGTGTGCCGGATTTAACGATGAGCTGCTCGCGCAACGACGTGGCGTGGATGTGGTGGTCGAGCTCCACGACCTTGAGACGGGTCGCATACCAGGATACGTAGTGGCGCATGTGGCCCGTGTCGATGGCTTGAGAGCCAACCGTGAAGACAATCGCCCAATAACGCTTTAGGTACTCATTGAGGCTGCTGGACAGGAAAGGCCTAAATCGCGCATCAGCGCCGCGGAGGCCGCGTGGGCTCATCTCTGCGGTGGTAGCGACGGAGGTGCAGCGACAAGGTCTGCGTAGGTGTAGTCGAAAGAGGTGTGCTGCCTCAGCGTCCACCTTGCCACCCTTCCCAAGCAAGCCCACACATAAAGCCGCGCTACGTCCCTCTCCGCGCCACACGCACGTCTGCACCTTCCTCTCGCTTTCCTTTTGCCTTCTTGCGACAACGTACGTCACTACGGTGCTTCTGCTTGTGCACTGCTGCTGCCACCAATCCAAAGCACACCACCACACACATGCACGCAGACAAGGTGTAGACACACAGGGTGTAGAGGGCAAGAGAGGAGAGAAGAGGCAGGAAGAGCAAAGTGATCCAGCTTGTGAGAACACACTCACACAAGAACATGGGAAAGTTGCACGCACAAACGCACCCACGCCCACGCGGAGCTGCGCTTTAACAGACACAATTGAGAAATAAGAGTAGTGATATGGCAGGCGTGAGAGCGTCCGATATCATCATGTCGAAGAAGAACCTTTGATCATAGCGGTGAGAGAAGGCGGGGAGAGGAAAAGGTCAAGGGGACAGCCGATCTCCTGGGGGTGGGGAAGCGAGCGGTTCAGGTGTGTTTGACGCACGTTTGTAGGCGTGAGTGAGAGGGAAACGAGGAAAGAAGGAGAGCGCAGAGGCTGGCTCCTTCCAGAGGAGCAGATGCTACACTATTGCATTGCCCCCGCCCCCCTCCCTCCTCTACCTCCCACTCGCTCTTCTATACCACCAGCATCACTTCGAAATCGTGCAACACGGGAAAAATGTTGGCACCCCGTGTCTCAGTCACGTTAGGCAAGTGCGTTGTCGGGGTTGGTACTCCGCCTTTCCGCCGCCCGTCCCCTCCTGCTCACACACAGGCCCTCTTCCTTACCTCGCGCTCTCTCGCATCCGTCCTTTTCTCGGTGTATGACTACTTCTGGTCTGTGATACGCACCGCAGCAGAGACATAAACACACACACACACACGTACACATTTTCAAAGAAGAGGAAATGGAGAGACCGCAAGAGAGACACGGACATCCCTGGCGCCCTTGGTCGCATGACAACGTCTCTCCCACTCGTCCTCTCACTGCCCCTCCCCCGTAGCAATTGTCACCTCATTGTGTGTGTGTGTGTGTGTGTGTGTGTGTGTGCAGAGGGACACGCTCACAGAGAGGCATACACACACACACACACCACACGTCAGCGTGTGGATACGTTTGTTTTCCGCTGTTCTTGATTGTCTCTCCTTAGAGTACGCCCTCCTTCGGCTTAGGCAAACAGCTCTTGGTGATGGAAGTCACAGTGTGAAGGTCGCGCTTGTCAAGGCCCATCTCCAACGCCAGCTGACGCGTTCGCAGCGGGATAAATTGATTGTCCGTGCTGACTTCGCGCATCATGGGTCCGCAGGATAGTCGGTGAGCTTCCCAGTGCCGCCATTCCACCGGTCTGCCACAGTCCAAACAGAGCACAACCTGATGCTTCTCTCTGTGCGGCCCCAGCAACTCGAGGGGCACGGTCTGGTTGCAATCGCAGCACCACCGCACCGAGTGCACGCACGCTGTCCAATGCTCAAAGAAGGAGTTGGTCGGCACAAACTGCTTGCAGTTGCGACACCACTGCTCCTTAGCGGCGCTGATCGGCTTTTTGCTGATCTTGTGGTAGTAGATGCGTGTCGGCTCGTGCACCATGCCATCAAGATTGGCGAAGTCCGACGTGCTGCGAATGGTAAAGTCGGCAAAGCTGCGCTGATGAGCGAGGAGGTTGCCAAGGTCGTTCGTGTCCGCCATGCGGCGACCGTTGAGGTTGACAAAGAATGTGTGGGGAAAGGCGATGATATTCATCGGACACACGCGCTTGCGCGGGAAAACCGGGAATTGCTGAAGTTCATACCGAATTTCTGGGTAGAAGGGGTGGTAACACACCACGCGCATCCGGGGGATGTCGACAGTGCGGTGTTCTCGAGGGAAGTGAATGGACAAGAAGTGCGGTCGCACCTGCATCACCTCGCCCACCGCGCCGCCAGGCACTCCATAGTGTTCCTGGCCATCGAGGAGGAGGTGCACCCGACTACCAACGTCGACACTGAGAGCGTCAACCAACCCTAGAGATGCCGCCGAGGAAGAGTGCACAAGCATGTTCACGAGGAAGTTGCCCATCTCTGTTCGCTTGAGCTGGCGGTAGCGCGGTGGCATCTCCTTCACGGCGGGCTGGCGAGGAAAGCGGAGCATCATGCGGGTGGCAACAAACGAGTTGGACGCCATGTCATCGTTTAGCAGTGCCAGCGCAGAGGAAGAGGAAGAGGGTGATGCGAGACCAGCCACGGGATTGTCGGATTCCACCACGCTCTCCTTCGTCGCTTTGAGCGCCTCTCCCGACCCATCCAGTGCGGTAGGTGCTGCCCCGTCCACATAGCGTGTCCATTGGGCGATGCTCATTGCGTCCTCCTCCTCGATTTCACCCTCTCCGCTGTTGCCCTCCCCTGCTGTCACTGAACCCTTTTCGGCCTCCGTCGTGGAGCTCGACCAGGAGAAGAGCCGTGACTCTGCCTTTTCCTTCATCGAAAGCGCCTCCAACTCCTTCATGTGCGGCAGCGTCAGAGCACCATAGAACGCCAGCTCGGTTAGGCGCCGCAGCTCCTTTTCCTTCTGCACGTGGGACGTGTTCAGCAGCGTCTGCAGAGGAAACAACGTTTCCCACTGCTCCAGCTGGAAGAGGTAGCCGCCGGTGTCGCTGGTGGGTGAACAGGCAGCCGCCAAAAATCGGCCGCGGCATACACACGCAGCCCACCAAAAGGTGCGTTCGGCTGCCCACGCAACCGCCGCGCCACCGCGTCCATGGAGAGCAACACCGTTGGCTGTACACGCTCGAGCGCATCGAGTATAAGAACATCCACATTGCACAGGCTTGGCAGGCTGCTTGCAAAGGTAGACTCGACGAGGCGCACGTGCCGCTCCAGAGTGCCTTCCAGCTGCTCCTGTGAGGGCAGCTCGTCGCGGCTGACACGCATCCCAATGAAGAAATTGATTAGAAACCCATCCAGCCGCGCCGCCCGCTGGTTGTCTGCAGAGACGAAGGCGACCCGCTGCCCCTTCTTCTCGCACTGTAGGCCAATTGCCTTCAGCAAGTTCAGCTTGCCTGTGCCGTGGTGGCCGCAGAAAAGCACGTTGCATCCAGCATTCCGCGCCTCCCTAGCCTTCGCTTGCGTTGATGGGGCACCAATGTGACGCAGGCAGCGGAAGTCGCCGGCAAACCCAGCCGTGTCCACCTCGCGGACGAGGTGAGCAAAGAAGCGAAAAAGACTTCGCTGAAACATGCCTCGGTCGCCCAGACACAGACGACACACCTACACACGAAGATCCCGCTTTGGCACGTTAGCGTGCGCCGATGACAGCGGCAGGAATTGTGGGCATGTGAAAGGGTGCGGAGAGACGGTGAAGGGGGCAGGCTAGAGCGTCTCCACAGTCACTCCCCTGCGTTCCTTTTTGATAAATGACGTTTACAAGGCGAAATGGGGAAGTGAGTGGCGGTGCACCCCAAAAGGCAGGAGGAGTGGGAGAGAACAGTGCCGATAACAGAGAACAAACGCACCGACACACACCACACACACCACAGCCATCAAGGGGAAGGAGGCGGTGGAGAAGCAAGCAGAGCTTTACTTGCCACTTGTCAGCTTAAGTGTCGGTGATGAAGCGGATGAAAGGCAGTGGGGATGGGGGCGAGTAGTTGGATAGCTAGAAGTAGTAGGAGAAAAGGCAGTCTATGTGTAGGAGGGGGGAGTGCTCTTGTAGTGGTGGCAGTGGCGCTGTTGCAAGGCAGCACGCACAAGAGCGTCTGTCTGGCTGAATGTGTGTATGTGTGTGGTGTGTGTCCCCGTACAAGAGAGTCGAACGAGCCATATACAACAACACCGCGGGCACCTCAGCCCGATCTCCTCTGTAGCAGGGCGGAGACACTCACCGACGCAGAAGCAAACAGAGGAAGAGAATAACGGCTCTGAGTGTTGCCCTCCGGTCGTTCTGGTTTGCCGACGAGACCACCTACCAAATATCTCCTTGGTGGGTGGAGAAGTCGAAGGGAGGGAGCAAGTGAACTGCCAACTACTATGGGGGGGAGGTGCACGACTGTGTGGTGAAGAGAGAGCGGAGTATGAGAAGCAGAGTAAGTGTGGCGGCATGTGTGGCATGAGACAACCACGAAGGAGAAGGATGGCGCAGCACAGGTACAGAAGTGTCAAGAGGGGATCATGTCGAGCTGAACGTGAAGCAACAGCGTCTGCAGTGACGCACGTGAGAGTGCGCTATGGCGCTATCGCCTTGCGCCGCACCGTACAAGCAGCTCGAGCACACCCGTGTGCCATTTCCTCTAGAGGGAGAGAAAGGAGAAGGGAGGGAGGGAGGGAAGTGAGCCGCTACCCTCTCCGAACCTTCAATAGCCACGCGTTCCTGTCATTCAGGATACAACTACGTGCTCCCTGTTAATAGGCGCAAAGCTCAACAAGTACGCAAACGCTCATCCACATACTCCTCGGGCAGCACCGCCGCCGAGTCAGACACACCACGTTTTGCGTGGAACCGTCACTGGAGTCCCGAGCATGTGCAGCATCAGTCGATCCCTCTCACTCTTCTTGTGCCGCTCCGTCTATGCGAAACACCAACCGACATGCACAACGTGAGACGCAGTCAATGAGTGGCACACGTGTAGAGGCAGCGGGTCCCACCGACAACCTTAGTCGCAGGCGTGCGACGGGGAAGCAGGAGGGGAGGGGGAGCGGTGACATGGAGGTCTATCATTGCACACCCTGCTGCGCTCCTGAGGCTATGGGCGAAGTGCACGCTTGAGCACAGCATCCTCCTAGCGTAATGGTCTACTCTCCAGAGGCGATAAGCGTTGCCTCGCACATTACCGCTGTCCTCCTTTTCTATTTTCCTTCCACACACACCCGCACAGACAGACAGACAGAGGTCGGCAATCATGATTTGATGAGGTGCTCCCGCTGCGGCAAATCCACTCCCTCGTCATCGTTGAACACCGCCATGTGCTTGCGTTTCCGGAACCAGTACACAATCTTCAGCCTCTGGCACTCTGGCGTGTACGGATCAGGGTTGCAGAAGCCAACCAGCGAGCTCTTTGTGCCAGCTGGAAGGGTCAGTGCCGAGTCACGCACCAGGTTCTGTACGGCAATGGTGACGTCTATAGAGAGCGGAATGGCGTCACTACGGATTGGGTCATGCCGCGCCTCGAAGGTGTCATCTCCAGCCCCCGACGAAGCCGCAGTGGTCTTGCGGTGCCGCATCCACCCTTGGATGATGCGCTTCGCCACACGAGCCATTACCTGCGACGGCCACCACCTCGACGACGAGTGAGTCACTACCGGTGGCGTGATCTCGGCAAACTGAGGCTCAATCACACCGTAGCGTGCGTTGATAATAACGAGGCCACCTTTCCGCTCCTCTCTCGCGCGACTCATCAGCACCAGGCTCTCGAGGGCGAGCTGCTCCATACGCGCCCTCTCCCGCGCCACGTCCACCTCAGCAATGTGTAGCTTACGCTGCTGAGTGTAATACCGGATCGCCTTGCCGCGGGCGTAGGGGCGGTAGAGCATTGACCCGATTCGGTAGAGGGCAAGTGGCACGGACAGCCACATGAGCCCGTGGCTCACCTTGAGTGAGATGAAGACGATTATGGGGACGGAGATGCGGTGGCTGCCGCGGGCATACAGAATGGAGATCTGATTCACGACAGCGAACTGTGCGCTTCGCACAAAGAAGAAGGGTGGTGCGATCGGGCTGACAGCATAGGGTACGACGGCCGTGAAGGCCAGGCCGTACCGCTGCGTCTTTGAGGAAAAGTACCAGGCCTCAATGCCAAAGGTCGACTGCCCGGCGAGCGGTGAGCAGTTCACCGAGTATTGCATCAGGCCGTACGCGGGGGGGTGTTTGGGGTCCCTCGTGTCCACGCCCAGCACGACTTTCCTGCCGGTGAAGGCGGTGACATGCATGTTGTGAAACGCCAAGTAGGTGCTGAGTCCCTGCTGCACATCATCCGCGAAGCTGTTAAAGCTGGAGCGAAAGTAACCGTTCTCGGTGATCGACATGGCCAGCACATTCTCCAGCTCTGCCGTCGCTGACATCCTGCGCGTCAGGATGAGTTCCAGCTTCTGTAGTAAGGCCGAGCTCGTCAAGGCTGTGAGCTTTGCCTTGAGCGTCCACAACGGATTCAGGGCGCGTGTCTGCGTGACACACCACTTCAGTCCGTGGACGGCCATGCGCAGCGATGTTTCGTACGTACGGACATCGTCAAGGCGATACTCGGCCGTCGTGGTGAGGCTTGTTATGGTCTTCTGCATCCATGAGGCGCCGTCAGTGCGAAACGTGAGGGAGAGCCGAGGCGTAATAAAGTGCTGAAAGGAGCTGCGAAACTTCATAGACTTGGGCACAACAGCAAGCATGATCGCTCGCGACGCTGACAGGAGGCGCCGTGACCGCACCGCTCGAGGCACATCACCGCCTCCGCTGAAGGAAGACGACGCAGCCGCCTCCCCAACGGCCAGCCCTCGCATGCGCTGTCGGAGTTGCCACTGCACCTCCTGGCTTGGGATCAAAACAATATGACGCTGACCGTCAATGACGATCTCTTTGGCAGTGAGTTGAGCCTGCATCGCGTCAGTCGGGGCGGGAGGCTCCACTTTGCCATCCTCGCTACTTGCCGTGGAATTCGCCGATGGTGTCACGCTCTGCAGTGGTGCTGCAGCAGGAGTGGGCGTTGCTGGAGCCGTTGGAGTGGCCTCACCAGTGGGCAAGGAAGTGGTGGCAGACGCGGTCATTGGTTGCGCCACCGGACGCTGCGCATGGAGCGATGATGGGGAAGACAGAAGCTGCTCAGAGGGTGGCTTGTCGTTATTGGAGCTGTTACTCCCTCCGAGGGCACTTGGCTCAGCATCACCACCGCCCTCGCTGGAGCCCCTGCTACTACCGACGCCCCCACTTGACCCTCGCAAGCTGAACAAGTGGGCAGTGGAGAAGTTCACTGTTGTCTGCGAGGTTGCCGAGAGTAGCTTTGCAGTGCGCAACAGCTGCGTCTCTCTCTCAAGCGACAGAATGTAGTTCAGGATGTCCTCGCGCCGGTGGAGTCCGGCGGGGACGAGAGCCAATCGCTGAATCCCCGTGTTGCCACCTGCGTCGTAGGCTGCACGCTGCCGCTCGTCGGATAGCACTGTGTACGCATCTTGCAGCTCCTGGAAGCGCTCGCTCATTAAGCTCTGCACTTTGTCGGCTTGGCTCACGTGCTTGTCTGTGTGATACCGCTGACTAAGAAACAGAAAGGCGCGGCGTATCTCCTGCTGTGTCGCCTTTGGCGAAACGCCCAGACGGGCGTAGTACCCCAACGGATCTATCGCCGAAACGCGGGCCCCGTCCACACCATTGCTGTCGATCCCGTCATCGCCGCGCAGTAAATTGGCCGCGCGGATAGCGTCCTCGTCGTCCATGTGGATGCGTGTGTATGTGTGTGTTCTCTGTCTACACGTATGGCCCCTCAAGAGAGCTGCAAAGTAGATGTGACGCTGGGGCAGCGGGAGCGCGATAAAGCGGTCCTATCCGACAGACCACACAATAACAGCGTGTGTAGCAGAGCGAGAGGGAGGGAAGGAAGGAGAGAGAAGCAGCTGCATGACTTGAAAGGAGAAACAGAAACGCAGCCACAAGCACGCGTATCACAGCTACAACGCACAACAGGCGTACGTGTCCAAGCGAGGCGAGATGACGTGACACCAAGACATATACACCACTGACACACGATCAAAAGGGAAAGCGGTGCAGCGGGTGGCAGACAAAGAGCCACACGGCCAGCCAAATCCAGCCGGGGTGGTGTCACTACCAACACGCAAACATGCACGCACAGACCCTTGTTGCACACCCGCCCCGTCAGCGTCAAAGGTCAACTTTTCTGCCTTCCGCGTCCCCATTTCCCTGCTGCACAGCAGAGGCCAAACGCCACTCTGCCGCCGCCCCCTCCTCGGCCTGCCACAGGCCCATCGCCTGGCGCCAAGCAGCCGTCGACACGCCTTGCAGCAATGCTGCCCACTACATCGCCAAACCACAGCCCCGGCCTCCACCCCTGCCCGCCCAACACCCTCGCAGGTCGTCTCACAGCCGCTCCCATTGTGCCGGCCGCCACCTCGCGCATCCCTCGGTGCGACGCTCAGGCTCCCCACACCCGTCGCAACGAGGGCCAGGTGAGGAATACCTTCGAGTCACGCTGGCACTCCGCCCACATGTGGGTGGCACAGACGGGTTCGCTGTCGCAGGTCGCTCCGACGCAGCGCCAGCCAGGACCTGGCCGCCGACATCCGCAGCGAGACATCGCACTGGCCTCGCTACGTCGTAGGTGCATGGCCCAGTCACCACCGGAGGGGGCCGGCACTGGCAGGGGAAGAGAGAGAGAGGGTGGGCTGCTTGGCACTTCCGCACACAGAGCGGAGTGGGGGTGGTGGGCCCTGGACACCACGCTGGCATGCTCCCCGTGTCATCAGTATAATAGAAAGCTGCGCACTAACGGAAGCGGGACGAGATTACTGGAAAAAGAGAGAAGGCTGCAGAGGTGATCGATGGATAACGCACGCCACACCTCCGTGGGCCGATGTGCGTCTCGGTGTGAGTGTCTTTGTGTCTAGCAAAGAAGCTCAACCGTGCGGATAAACAAAGCGGACTCATATGTGTACTCGCAGCGGTGGCGGCAGGTGCAAATGGGGTGGAGTGGAGAAGGCAGCGAACAAGAAAGGAAGGAAGGAAAGGGCTGGTATAAACTACAGCAGCTGCAGTGTTAGCAAGAGCAACACCAAGCAGTAGTGTGCTGTCTCCCTGCCTCGGAATCTGGGCGCAACGCTCGATGTGACAGTAAACACGCGCGCACGCCCGTCTCGCATGCACACACACACACACACACACACACACATACGTACATCTGCTCAGCACGCTGAGCAAGAGAGGAGAAAGAAGTGGAAGACAGTGTTTTAATGACCCCTAGTAAAGGGAAAGGGGGAAAAGAAAGCGAGAGACACTCGGGAGAGGAGGCAGTAAACACGCCACTGTCAGTCGCCGACAGATCTTTCTACTCGCTCAGTCACTGGAGGAGACGACGCCGTTTGCGTACGCTTCGTTGAAGACATTGGCGCCTGGCGTGTTATCCAGTATAGCGGCCAACGGGCTGTAGCGGGACGTCCACCGGCTCGCCGTACCCCACCCGGCCGCGTTGACACTGTTCGACGGTCTCCCCCAGACACCGGGAACGCCACACGCTGAGTTCTGCGCTGTCAGCTGCAGCAGTGCATGGTACCACACGTCGAATTTATTTCGAATCTCAGTCGCGAGGCTGATGCAGCGGTCTTGGGTGTTGATAGACAGGCGGTAGAAAAAGCGCACCGGCATCTCTACTGCAGGCACTCCGGCGTGACACTCATGACGGCGGAGAGCTTCACCTCCGAGTTGAAGACAACGCTCTTCTTCGGCGAAGAAGACCACATGAGAGTGCCGCGTTGCAGGTTCAGCCAGACGTAGCGCCGCTGCACGTGGTTAATGCGCGTCCACTTGTAGAACCAGTCGCCGACCTTCAGCTTCTCAAGAGTCGAGCTCAGTAGTACCTTTATTTTTCCCCTCTCCTCAGCAGTGGACGGGTGCGCCGCATCGAGAAGACTCCGCACCATTAAATCACCTTGGCTGGTGCGGCTACTCTCGAAGCTGTAGACACGCGTGGCAATTGCCTGTGAGTAGCTGTCAAATCCAGGCGGCGGGTGGTACTGCGGATTTCCCACGAACTCTTCAAAGCTTTGCGTGCGAAAGGGATTTCGCTGGGTGTATGCCGTCTGCGCGACGTACCGTTGCACCCGGTTCACGCCTTGGCGGTGCGACTCCTTTTTGGTCCTCAGCTGCGCGTCCGCCTTGTGGGGTGCCGGCGCGACGACGACACTCTTGTCCACCGCTCCGCTGCCCGGCCCTGCCATAGTCCTGGAGAACCGATGTGACACCGGCCAATGGCCGGTCGGACTCGGCGCCTGCGTCTGCTGCTGCTGGTGAAACGGTGCAGAAGGGAGGTTGTTTGCCACGGTGCTACTGCGCAGCGTCTTGTTGCTCGTGGGTAGTGCGGAGCTCTTGGCCAAGTCACCACGTCCGCTGTGACCGTCCATCGTCTGCAGCGCCTCCGGAGTCAGACTTAGGCTAGAGCGCTGACGTGTCCGTAGTGACAGCTGCCGCGGAATCGCACTCACGGGACCTTCTAGCGACATCGTCGGCGCGGGGGGTTGTTTCACCCGTGTCGATGGTGGTTGTTCGTCGTGGACAATGGAGTTACCGTGTTGGCACTGGTTGTACCAGTCCTCGTGCGTGACTTGGTGCCTCTCTATAGGGAGTATTGCAGACACGGAAGTACACGCCGGTGACGCGGATGCCGATGGTGGACGCTGTGTCCTGTACAGGCGCTTCGACTCGCCATTGTGTAGCGGTGATGTGGTGGCTGTGCCCTTACTGCTGGAGACGCTAGTATAGGGCGACGACTTGGTTAGGAAGGGCGTCGTCATAAAGAGCACACTCTCGTGCGAGGCTTTTACCGGGGTCGGCTGGTTCGTCAAAGTGGTCGATCGAGACGAGAGAAACAACTGTGGCGTCGGCACGGGTGCGCCACGACGCCGCCGCGGCTGCTGGGGCGGCTGTGACCCCTCCATATCGTCTGCCTCGCGCGGGTCAGAGTCGTGGGCATCAACGGTGAATGGCCTTGCATAAGAAGGGTACCTGCTGTCGACGTATCAGCGGCGCCCAGAGTCACGCAGCTTAAAACAGGAAAAAGAGCCAGCGGCGCCAGCGATGGCCTCTCATGTCGATCGCTGACTCTTTCCGATTGTGGTCTGGAGGAGGGAGGCGGACGTTGTGCAAGTTGTGATGCGCATGTGAAAGGTAGGGAGGGGAAAGGGCATAAGGGATGAGTGAGAAGTAGAGTGAGAGTGGTGGAAAGTGATCTGGAGGATGCTCGAGGGACTGCGCTGCTGTGGATCGCCACTCCTGCGCATGGTGGGCCCGAGTCTCGAGAGCCTAGGACTGAGAAGGGTGAAGAGGCAGCGGAGAAACAACAAAGGTCACAAGCAGCCTACATCTCCGTGCACCGAGAGAGAGAGGTGCACAACTCACTTCATCCCCTTTGCACTACGTCCAAAGGGCAAAGTGGAAACGTCTGAGTTGGTTCGCTTGTTTGTCTCTGCGTGTGTGCACACGTGAAACCTCAAAGTCGTAGCGAGAATAACAGCAAAGAAACGAAGACGATCGATTGCGGAGGTGAAGAGGGGGGGTGAGGACATGGGCACAGCAGCAAAGCGAGAAGGAGAGAGAGTAAGAAAGGAGAGGCACACATGTACACGTAGGCGCAGCGGTGACAGCTGAATCTTTGTCACCTTCGCTAACGCGACAAAGCCAGGCGGACAAGGACTCGACAGACTAGCATGCCATTCACCTCTCGCCCTCGCTCTCTTTCTCTCGATGCTCGTGTCGTCCGGAGCAGGAGGTGAGCAGACGGAGAGCAGCAGAATGAAGAAAACAAAACCCAAAATAAAAGCGTACGAGTGCAGCACACGGCGACACGCAAGTGTCACTGCGACACAGCTGCCTTGTAAGAGTGAAGGAAGCACGCAGACAAACGAAAAGAGCGTGAGAAATGTCAGCCGCGTCACTGTGACGGGGACCGTATCAAGGGGTGTTCGCGCAGCGTTCCATCCGTGCACACCAGCTCGTGTGTCCACTGCTGCCACACGCGCGGTGCCCGCCGCTCATCACCACATCTGCCGAGACACAGCACTTCAAACGTACGCACTGTTGCGGAAGAGAAGCGAAAATATCGACGCAACTTGCCTGCATCGCGTCTGTTGTGCTTCGCAGTCACCGTACTCTCTGAGTGCGTTGTCAGTGACGCAGCACTGCAGGAAGCCGACGAGGAGAGCATTCGACATATCGCCTCCACCGGCGTGGCAGTGAGCCAGGCAACACAGTGACCTGCCCGCACCGCTGGCACGAAAACACAGCAAGGTACTCCCCCAACTCGCGCACAAGCCGCTGCACACGCTCAAAGCAGCGCAATATCACACGAAAGGCAACAAGTGCGTCGAGTTGGGTTGCCACATCCCCTTCGCCTTCTAGACTACCTGGCATGCCAGTGCCGTTGTGATGAACACCGGCACTGGTGGTCTTCATCAGAGAAGACCAGCAGCTCGGCCAAAGGACGGCGTTCGCAAAGTACACCACCATCGAGGAAGTGCACACCATCTCGGGGGAGAGCAGCAGGGAGGCAAGGAGCGCGTGAGACTCTTCGGCAACTTCCGCCGTCGACATTGCACCGCAGGGTGTGGGGCAAGCGAGGTGCCTCTCCGAGCTTTGGCAAGGCCAAGGTCGCACAGCAGCTGCTCTAAACACGCCACAGCATCGAAGGATGCGAGCCCGCGTGGTTGTCTATGCCGACAGAAAGCGTAGTGCGTTGCCACCGTCGGCGACGATCGGTGTGGCCACCGTGGAGACCGGTGCAGTGAGCACTGGAGGAAGTACAAGAAGGTTGTGCAATGGTAACTTGTGCGGAACTTTGGCGGAGCTCCCTCCACAAGTGCGCGGTGAGGCGCTCCGTCCACTGCTCAGGGTGCTTGGCGTTGATCAAGCTTGTCACCATCGCACCAACAGCAGGGGGTCCTTCGATCTCTGGTTTGTCTGTCGTGGACTTGGAGTCGTTCGCCTCACTGTGCGCCACCGTCGCACAGGCAACCGCAAGCACTTCGGCGGCAATCTCCTCCACCATACGCACAGCGCTCTCCGCCACAAGCTGCAGAAGCGGCTGATAGGCTTCGCTGTTCCACACGAATCCTGGTGGAATGCCCAGCCCCAACACGGCGGAGCGGCACGTAGATGTGGCGTAGTCGACGACACGTGCACCGTCTGCAGTCCTCGCGTCTTCATCCTCGCGGACCTCCAATAACGTCCTGCATCTTTGATGCCGAGCATCACACAGCACTTGCTCTGCCTGCCGCTGCTGCGATCGACGAGCTAGCGCGGCGCCGCGAGAACGGTGCCACTGACCCTCCACCACTTCAAAGAGGATCAGGCGCAACGCGTAACGGTGGCCCCACTCAACAATGCTGCGACGCAGGCTCCAGTGCTCGCTTGAGACGTCATCGCAGCCATCGACTTCCTTGTCAAACGCTGCCGTGGCTTCGGGTGGCACACCAGGAGTGCCCAAACCCAGCTCACTCGGTGACCCCTCAGACGAACCCTCCACAGCGCTGTTGCCGAGAGTACCGAGACGCGGTGGCATCAGTGGCCGTATTGCAGACGCGCATTCGCTGGGGTGATGGTGGTGAGATTCGAAGAAACGAGGAGGCTCCACCCCAGCTGCAGCAGCAGCGGTGGCGGCACCAACTCCATGCTCCCATAAAAAGAGTATCGTGTCGACCTTAACGCTGTCCTGCAAACTTCCTTTCACCGCCAGCCCTTCCACCGTCAGCACCCACCACGGCATGCCCCCAACGTTGGCGGGTGGTTCTACCAGGGTATCGACAGCAATGCACGAGACGTCAGAAGTGCCAGCACTAACGACTGTACGGTGGGCCAGAATGGCACAGGCGCACCAACCAATGTGCACGCCTGCAGCTTCGCACCAGTCCACATACCGGGAAACCATAGACAGCTGAAAGGCTGTCAGCTCCTCCGTCGCCGGTGTGAGTGCCGCAGAACGTATCAGCGCCACAAACGAATCGCTGATACGGGGCAGCTCGGCAGCCACGCCGTTGTCGTCAAGGAGGGCGCTCGTGGCGCCTGCGGGACCTTCTGGCCTGCTGCGGTAGAGCACGCGAAGTGCAACATGCGAGAGAATCGCAGGGAAGCACATGGGACACCAGCCAAGTCTGAGTAAGTCTCGTTTCTGCTGCTCTACTGAAACCTGGTCAAGAGCCATGGGGCGCTGCTCCCTCGACTGCAAAATGGCACTCATTACGCGAGGGTTGGGGAGATCGCGAAGTTGCTTGAACCACCTCTCGCACATGCAGCAGACCGGTCCTCAGAGGTGGCAGCTATGAGGGTTAGCTGCTCGCGCAACCCGTCCTCTTGGGGCCTCTGGCACACGGAGGAACACTGCTGAGAGAGCTGTGAAGAAGTGCAGCGTGTAGATAGGAGCGCGCCGCCTCTCGTAGTGAGTGAAACCCCAGCCGCAGAAGAACAACGAGGCGGGAGCGACGCAGCAGAGAAAGCATACCAGCACGCACATAAATCGAGTGGGTCACGATCGTGCCGAACGTCCATCGCCGCGGCCCAGGCCTCTGTGAGGTGCGAGCACAATCGATGCTGCATCGACCGGCACTGTTGGACGAATCGAGCGTCGGTAGTGTCAAGTAAAGGGAAATTGGGTACCGCCATCGACGGCCAAACGTGTGCGGCCGCTTCTCCTATCGTTAGTGAGGTGCCACCACTGCTGTTTCTCACGTCAGCCCCCTCCACTCCAGCAACCACTGGTGACGCCACAGCAGGAGCAGCAGATGCCAGCCCCTGAAGCCACGTCGCGTAAAGCCGCAGAGGCCAGTCCATCGTCCACGTGCGCCAACACTTTAGCAGTGCGGAAAGGAATTCAATTGAGGCGTTGGGCAGCACATGAAGAGGCACGTGGGCCGGCGACTGAGGGCCTGGGCCAGCGTGCCCAGCACAGGCAGCATATTGGTTCACTATTGCGCCACCGCTTACACAGGATGCAGTTTCGAGTGTCGAGCTTGCGGCGCATGCTAGCGTATGAACTAGGCCGCAATGCAGCAGTCGCTGCTCGTGGAGTTGAACAAACTTCTGGTGCTCGTGCATTGCCGTTACTGCAGAAAGCGGGCCGTGCAGACAATCATTGTTCTCTTCGCTACCAGCTGAGCAGCAGCGCACAAGGTTCACGATACACGCCAGCTTACACCATGTCGCCTCCTCCATGAAGACAACCCCCGCTGCAGCCGGCAACCCAGAGCTCATGGTGGACGTTGTGCTCGACAGCACAGGTCTGAGAGACGTGATGGCTCGCAGTAATCGCAGGACTACCTCTAGCTCACATGCAGGTGGCGTCCGGTTCAGCTCCTGATGCTGATGCTTATCAAGGGGACCAAGCTGCTGCAATGGGTTAGGCCTGAACTGCCCGTCGAGCGTGCCTTTTACCAGCTTCGACACCGCTACAGCGGTCACCAAAGGCGACACCACGGCCGTCCACTGAAGAGCAAGACGATAGCCAACATTCGCCATTGCGCGCACGAGGTGGCTGCGGGTGCACACAGCAGTCGAACTCAGCCGTGGCGGTGGCGAAGCGGCCAGTCGTGCGACGAATGTGCTCGCCATAGGCGCACCAACAGCTGCTGCCCTACCACCGCAAACCTCAGATAGAGCACCAGAGTCATTAGCTATGCGTTTCAACGCAGTAGCCGAGAGGTAAGCGAAGTCGCCACTGAGGTGCCGCCAGACATGCCGCAGCTCCGTTGTCCATGCGGAAGGCTGCGAAGACTGCACGCTCTCCTTCGAATAAGCAGGCGACAGCCACGAGGCATCAGCGCCGCTCTCGTCACGCAGGATAGGGACACTGTTGACGAGGAGCCACTCAAGCATTGCTAAGCACGGCCGAAGCGTTTCGATAGAAAGACCTTCGGAGGATGTTTAGAGCATGACCATAAGAGTGACGGCTCACGCGGCACGACACACTGCCCCAGAGCTCTGTGCAATTTGTGAAGGACCTCAACCAGCGAGTAAGCTGCAAAGGCGCGAACGGCAGCGGATGGGATGGTCGGGGTGGCGCGACACACCACCGTGGACCACCACCAGCACTGCTGGCCTAGTGAGCGCACTGTGCTCCAGCACGATGAGCCGGACGCACAGCGGCCGCCTGGGGTCGCGCTGCAGCTGCTGAGCGACGGCTGGTGCGCCACTGCCGCTGCTGCTGGAAAAGATGTACTGATGTCCGTTCGAGCCGCGAGAGCCTTTCGCTCATTTGCTTGGAGTGGCTTGAGTAGAAATACTGCACAACTGGATAGGCCACGGCGATGAGACTGCAGGCGTGCCATCGGTCTCTGCTCGCTCGCTGTTTAAGGTATTGCTTGGTGCGGCTGTCCATTACGGCGCTTCGCTCACAGTTGCTGCAGTCCCAGTGCTGTCTCTGCGCTGTAAAAGACAACAACACGGCCGCTCCCCGTAGTAAGAAGGAGCTTCTACTGTCGTCACCTGTTCTGCTGTCGTGGGGTGCTCCTCGGCGAAGAGGATCTGCGTGTGGCGTTTGCCGGTTGTGTAGAGAGCACAGCGGATCGGTGTTGCTTCCACTCTCAACGAGCCAGAGACGCACGTACACCACCACGCACCGGCTCAGCACGGGGGCAAGCGGCACCAGCGCCATCAGTACCGCTTCATCGTTAGCATTCACAGATGGCGAGTCGTCGATGTCGCTGCTGTTTTCCGCGGCTGCGGCTGACCCCGGCAGCCAGCGCGGCAGCTGTGGTGTCAGGAGCCTCTCCATGACAGCGAGGCACAGCGACGGATCAGTGCAACATACGTTGCCGCTGATGATACGCACGAGATGGTCGACAACGCCGCTGTGGTGAGCATCTGCCGGCAGAAGGAAAAGAAGCGTATCGAGTGCGTCATTGGGGGAGAGCGGTGCGACAGGAAGCCGCTCCTCCAGCAGCGCATAGACAGCCGTCAATGACTTGTGATGCCTGCCACTGGTGTCGCTGTAGCTCCAAGACACAAAGCCCAACCGACGCTGCGACGACAACGGAGCGCGAGTGCCACTGCTGGTGGTAGTGGCGATTCGCCGGTACGACCTCATCACCGTGCAAGGCGGCGAGTGTGCACGGCAAAGAAATCTGGAGTGCTGTCGAACAAGATAGATGGCCATGCTGAAGCGTCGTGGTCTCTGTCGACGTGATGAGATCAGTAGAAAAAGGCTTCGTCAACGCAGCACACTGACTTGTCATGCCACCGATAACTGGGTGACGTCGTGTGGAGCTTCAGATTTCCGGCCCTACCTCCTTTCTCTCTCCTTGTCCCATGCAGAGGGAAAAGCAAAGTACAGCCGTCTGCGTGCAAAGCACAGCAGAATAGACAGCAGTTGGAACTGCGCCGCCGCCCCCCCCCCTCCCAGCAGACTGACAATGCGCACGCGTGCCGCGTTCACCTCAGAGACTTCCTCTACTGAGCAGCAGAGAGTTCCTCGAAGAATGTGTGGCGAGGATCCGTGCTTGCTTGATCGGTGCGCACGTCGTACCCACACCAGGAGTTGAACCCACAACGCTCCCTGCAAATGCTGACGGCGTTGCAGCAGCGAAAATGGGGGGATACAGACGCGCATGCAGTTGTCTGTACTACTCTGCGTGTGTGTGCGCGTGGGTGTGTGGGGTGGAATGGTGCACATACCGCGCAGAGAAGAGGGCGGGAAGGGAAGCGAGAGAACACGAGAAAAAGAAGGGAGGGGGACAAAGAGCCACGGATGAAGCGCACAGGCTGCTGTGCGGGGGGAACACATGAAGGCACTTGAGCGGGACCGCAAAAAGAGGAGAGACACGAAGAAAACGTCATAACTTCGGATACATCCGCACGTGAAAAAAGTGCCGCATGGGCACTACATGTCGCATGCGCGCACATGAACGCCATCAAGGAGCCCCCTCCTCTCTCTCTCCCTCTCTCGTCCCTCACTGCTGACGGTGGAGTACCCCGTGTGACCGGCCATGCGTCTTCGCTGGAAGGTGTCATGTGCAACCACACGCACACATGCGCGCTCAAAGGACCCACTCCCCTGTCAACGCTGAAGTGCAGGAAGGCTTCACTGCACCCGCCACTCCATTCCCTACCACCACCACTGCACATTAGCGCACGTGCATGGCTGCACCCTCTCTGGCTATGTTTGCTGTCTGCGTGAGCTTTTTTGGTCATCCAGTTTATGAGTTAAAATGTGGTTAGTCGAGTCGAAGATTCAGAGAGAGAGAAGGGGTGGGTGGGTGAGCAGCACTTCCCTCCCACACATACGCACAAGCACACATATACGTGTAGGTGTGCGAATGGGCAGAGAGACAGTAGCAGCAGCAGCGAGAGAGAGAGAGAAACTGACAGAAAAATGGAGAAGACGGTGCTGAAGAACGACGCCCACCTCCACACACACGCACATTCCAGCTCTGACCTCACTTCCTTTGCCAACGACCTCTCACTTGCCTCCCCTTTCTCTCCCTCTCCTTTATCCGACAGAAAGCAAACGTAGGCGCCTACGTGTTCGCCACCGCAAGCCTAGAGAGCTAGCTAGGACCAAAAGTGGAAGAGCACAGAGAGGCATCGGGAGCATGTACAGAGTGAGAACCGGGCTGTCCCTTTCCCCCTCCGCCTCCCATCTGCTTCTGTGTGTGTGTGTGTGTGTGTGTGTGTGTGTGTGTGTGTGTGTGTGTGTGGAAGGGGGGCAGCGTGTGGCGCCTTGTGCGCGAACATGAAAGAAAAGTAGATAAACCACGGAAGCAGTGCCGCCACCACCACCACCACCACAACCCACACGAGTACACTACAGAGAAGTAAATTCACTCGATGCGCATTTTCTTACGAATGTCAGTCACCTCCTCGTTGTCGCTGTCCTCGTCAGTCATGAGGCTTTCCCCGACATCTGCTGGCTCAACGCCGTCGTCAATCTGAAGTTCGTCCAACATCTCCTCTAGTGCTATCTCAGGGACCTCGTCGTCATCCTCGTACTCGTCCTCTGCTGCATCCGGCGCAGCAGCTATAGGACCACCCCTCGCCTCGATTTCCTTGTCCATCATACGATAGATGACGACGTCCTTGCGCAGCTCCGCATCGCGTTCGATTTCGTCCTCGAACTCACCCTCGTCGTCGTTCGCGCCGCTGCTCGCGTTGGCACCGCCGCGGCTGTCGAGTCCGCTGATGCTCGTTGCCCCACCCTGAGAGGTAACTATTTCAAGCTTCTTTAGCTTCCACAAACGACGGTGGCGGCGCGCTTTCTGCGACGGGAAGACTTTACGCACGAGGATAACATCCTGCAGCTGCTCGGGCTTGTAGCGATGCTCATCCAGGTCCTCGTTGTTGAAGATGCGCCCCTCCAGCAGGTAACCCTTCACGAGGCTGCCCGGGTGCAGCACACCGCCGAGGTGAGACTGCACGATCCACTCGCGGCCCTCACCGACCTCGTCAGACAGGCACACGGTGACCAGGCCAAGTTGGTAGGTGCCGTTGGTGACGGGCATAAGCTGGCACTCGAGCACGTAGAACTCCACCAGCTCACGCGACGTCTGCAGTGATGCGAAGGGCTTCTTCCAGTACAGGCTACCGGTGATTTCGCCAGCACGCAACGTTCGTGGGTCCATGAAGACGATGGAGCTGAATACCTTGTGCACCAGCACCAGCGGGCCCATCCCACCCAGAGACTTGAGGTAGTAGTCCTTGTACGGGATAAGAATAAGGTCCTCACGGCAGAGCGGTGCAATATCGAGCGCGAACGTGAAGTGCTGCACGGCGGTGTTATTCTTCGAGTCGTGAGAAACAAGCTGCACGGCATCACGGCGCGTCACAGGTGCTGTCTTGTTCAAGAACTCCAAGAAGTTCATGGCGTGACTCTTGTGGGCGAAGAAGAAGTCTAGGCCGTCCGGCTGCCCTTCAATACGGATGAAGTTCTCGTGCAGCCGTTTCTTCAAGATGAGCTGCTCCAGGTAGAGAAACGTCTTCTTGTGGCTCACTTTCTGACGGAGCTGCACGCACGCATCCCACTGCGGCTGGCCGGTGGCGACCTTTTGGCAGACACTGCACTGCTGCCACGTCACGACGTACTCGATAAGGCACGATTGCTGAAGAACAACGTGATGGAAGACCTCCTTCTGCACGGTGAGGCGCAGCTTGATGCGCTTGCTGTGCGGCTCCGTCCAGAGAAACTTGGCATCGACCAGCCTCGCCTTTCCGGCGCTGCTGTTGCTGCCGGCGCTGCTATTTAGCCCCTTGATGCGCTTCAGGCAGATTGTAAGTAGCTCGCGACTCTCCAGCTCGGCGCGAGCCCAGTACTTGGGCGGTTGCAGGTATCGACCGCACTCTGGACAGTGAATGAGGATGTACTCCTTCTGCAGGTTCTCGGTGATGTCAACGTGGGCACGGAGGCAGTTGGGGCACATGTTGCTGAGGTTGCTGTCGATCACCAGGCCGCACAAACAGCACTGCACCTGCGGCACTATGCTTCGGTCCGGGTGCTGCTCATCATGCTCGAGCTCCATGGTGACCTCGTCGCACAGCGCGTACACGCCAGTGCACGCAAGCACAGGAAAGATGCGCAGCAGAATAGACGGGGAAAGATCAGAAGAGCAACGCGTTATGGACGCGCCCTCCTCCACACCTCCGGGGTGATTGGGGGCAGTAAAAAGAACGGGGTGAGTAACTATGTAGTCTTCAAGCCTGTAAGACAGTAAGGTGCGCACGGCAAGAGGAGAAAGGCAAGGGTAGGAAAGCGGAAACGCAGCGGTGCCGGTAGAGAACAAGGAGAGGAGCATCGAGAACTTGTGGGGCAATTCGAAAACGAAGACGCCTCCTGATAGGAATAGAGGGGCAGTGACATTTAGTCCGAAATGTAGAAATCCGCCTGCGTCATGTTACACAGGTACGCAGACACACGCAAGTGTTAAGCCCAAGTTCATGTGTTCCTGTATGCGCGCAAGGAAGAACGGAGAGGCGGCGGAATCGCCTCCCTCCCCCCTGTCCCCTCAACCCACTTGGGAACTACAGAACGGCTAGGTGACTGCCTTGATGTGCACTTTGGCGACCCTACTCTCTCTCCTCCGTATCATCATTCTGCGGTCATAGCGCCGTGCTTGTCGCCACACCAAATACGCAGAGACCGCCTTGTTGTTGCACATTGCGTTATCTTCCGCCTCATGCGACCTCTTTGAAGAGAGTCATCGGGTTGCGCCACGTGGGGTTGGGGGAAAAAATGTAGACCCACACACACCCACACCGTCATCTCCCCCGCCCCCACTGCACGCAGGCACGCAGACAGTCATCCACACACACGTACACACACACACACACACACACATGCGCGCCAAACCGTAGAAGAGCAACAGCGACAGCAGCACAAAGGTGAAACAGTGCGAGTGTGTACCGAACAGGGAGGGGGGAGGCTGCACCAGAGGAATCAAAAGTAGAGTGCGACTCTCCACCCTCTCCCCTGACAGAGAGAGAGAACAGCAACTCGGCCCGAGGCGCACACTCAGACACCCACACACGCACACGCGCAAGAGCCTTAAAACCAACAGAGTATCACTCCAAGAATGAAAGGTGGCACACAGAAGAATAGAGGGACAAGAAGCGAGGAGACAGAGAAATGTGGGAGAGGGAACAGTGGCCGGAAGGGGAAAGAACGAATGGCGAGAAAGACATACAGAACAACTGATGGGGACAAGAGATGAGGGAGGAGGAGGAGGGAGGTGACGACTGGCAGACGTCAGGAGCAGGCCAGCGCTCAAAAGAGAGCAAAAGCGAACCGCAGCCGCAGCAACAGCGTGAAGCCATTCGAGTTCAGATGTGCACGAAGGAGGAGAAGGGAAGAACCAGAGGATAGCGAGAGAAACATGCAAACGGCCACCTTTCCAAAGTGAAAAGGCAATGGCACCAGTGACGGTGGCGGCAGCAGCACAACGTCAGAGCCAGAGAGACGGACCGAGAGAAGGGATGCACTTGCATACTTAGAGATGATCCTGTGTCCGTCCTTCATGGTAGATCTGCTGAGGTAGAGAAGTGAATGGGGTAAATTTCCTCCCCTCCTCCCTTCTCCCGCATAGAAAGAAAGAAGGGGGAGAAAAAAGGAAGAAGTTAGTGGACCAACTAAAGCGGCAATTGCCTCTGTGTGCCTGTGTGCGTATATGCGTGTGATGTGCACGTATCGGGTGCGTATGTGTGGTCTACATCTCTGGTGCCAGTAGAGCTGGAGAGGGGTCTCTCTCGTCTCGCCAACACGGGACACACCACGCACGCGACGCACGCACAACACGTCTAAAAAAAAGAGTGCATGAAGCAAACGAAGCGAAGAGGCGCCAAAGACATCGACACTTTGGGGTCTCTTCTAGTCAGCAGCGATCAAACATGCATGCACTTCTACTACACGGCAGCGTCCGCGCTGTCAGGTACACAGACCCACATAGATCACCACTGACCAAATGAGGGAGACTGGGACGGGTGTCGAAAGCTGAGAAGCATCCTCAGAGAAAGAAAATCACAGATAGCCGAGAAGGTCGTCGATGAAGAGAAGAGTAAGTGGACCGGCAGCAGTAGTAATGATATAACAATGAGGAAGACAACGGGGGGAGGAAAAACATACGAGAGAGACGAGGGTGAGAAGACAGGGAAACAGATCTGAGAACGAGGAAGAGCGGCAGAAGCCACTGATAAAAACATCAAGGATGATAATGCGCCCACCACTGACAACCGTACAGGAGAGAGAAAGTAAAGAAAGGGGAAAGCCGAATTAGAAAGAGGCATACACACACCCACACACACACACACACAGAGAGAGACAGGCATAGACGAGCACGCAGCAACAGCAGCAGCAGCCACAATTTGTCCACATCATCGCTTTCAGAATCATAAACGTCCTTAACTGACATTCCATTGAAGAGGAGAAAATGGAGAGGTTAATGGAAAAGACGAGAGACAGGGAAGGAGAAAGAGACCAGTGGAGGATACGCAACGTGGGAGAAAAGAACGAGAGAGACGCACGCACGCAGATGGGGAGGTGGGAAGAAACGAGAAGCAGAAGAAGTGGGGGAGCAACAGTACCAACAGTATGAACATTGAGAGAGAGAGTGTGTGTGGGGAGGGGGGAGGGGGAGGGGGGAAGAAAAATAAAAATAAACACACGCAAAGAAGAAGTTGCCAACGGGGGAAGGGGGGAGGGGGAGGAAGAGACCAAAGGCACTCGAACCAATAAAGCGATGAGGAAAGGGAAGACGGTATGAGCCGCGTCATTGGCGGCCATATGTACGGGGAAAGGGGGAAAATGTAGGAGTCGAGAGAGAGAGAGAGAGAGAGAAAGGAGGGCAGACAACCAAAAAGTGACGAAGAGGCCTACTTCGTGAGAAGATGCCCACGCGAGCACAGAGAAGGGGGGGAAAGAAAGGCAGGGAGGCAGGAGAGGAGGGGAGAGCCGACCATGATGAATCCACTCCTCTCCTGTACGGCGACCGAAGTTGCACATCTAGCCATCCACTGCAACCACATTAGGCACACATCCATCATCAACACAAAGACACAGCATCACGCGAAGACAAGTACATCTGTAACGTGTACAACAATGTGCAAAAGAGCTGCTCTCTCCTACATCGACGACGTCTTCCGCTTGGATACGACACCAACGCCGTGGAGCCACTGGTGACTGAGTAGCTTCTTAGCTGAGGGTCGCTGCTTTGGGTCGTACGAGTGCAAGCATGATAAGATAAAGCTAGCCGCCAGGCGCGCCTCTTGGAAACTGAGGTACGGCTCCAGCTCCAACTCCAAGTTTCGGCGCGGGTAGGAGTGGTAGCGCGAGGCGTAGATAAAGTTACCGTTCCGGTCCACAAAGCGGTGCAGATACTCGGGTGGCGGCCGAAACCCGCTCTTCGGCACCGCCGTTCCTTGCACAACCGCATCGTAGTAGTCGTTGTTGCGCACTCGAATGTCTGTGATCTCGGGAGGTAGCGGCCCGAGGAGCTGCATCATCATGGCGAGATGCTCAATGTCCATATCACGCGGACCACTCGACCTCTTCGGATCCATCAGAAATCTCCCGGTAATGAGCTCAAACGTCATACACCCCACGCTCCACACGTCCGTCGCGCAGGTGAAATCGAGTCCTAGCAACACCTCCGGTGCACGGTACTCACGAGTCTGGATGAGCGTGCCGCGCTGGTTGTCCATGACGCCGGACCGCGTCACTGGGAAGTTCTTCTTACAGCGCATGAGTGGCGCCAGCAGTGAGGCATCGACATTACCGCACATAGACATCCAGAACGGTGAAGAGCTCGGCGGCTCCAGCAGCGCCGACAAGCCAAAGTCAGCAAGGCACACCAGGTGGTCCGTCGTCTGCTGCGCCATCGACTCCTTGAAGTCCACGAGGCTGATCATGTGACTCCGCTCCTGGTTGTAGCTACAGAACTTCTCCATTGAACTAATCAACTTTGAGTCCACCACCGAGCACAGCACGTTCTCCGGCTTGATGTCGGTGTGCACGACATTCAGCTCGCTCAGCTCATGTAGCGAGATGAGGACCGAGACAACGATCTCCTTAATCATGCGCAGGTCGTCGGCCATGCGTCGGCTGCGGTCTGCCTTCATGCGTTCAATGATAGAAAGAAGGTTGGGTCCACAGAGGGGGATGACCATGCAAGTGTGCATGCCAAACTCTCCGCGCACGTCGAAGCAGTCGATGATGTTTGTGATGGCGACATGCCGCGGGAGCCGCGCCTCAAGATAGCGCAGCAAGCTCACCTCGTAGCGCGTCGCCTCATGAACGCTGGAGCGACACTTGGCGATCTTGACGGCGACAAAGGCCTGCGACAGGCCGCGACCCATGGTAGCGTGCTTTGTGTCGTAGCCTAGCCATACTGTGCTGAACTCGCCCCAGCCAAGCTTCTGAATCAACACGTACCGCGAGTGAACGATGCGGCCCGGGATCACGGTGAGATAGCCTCCCTCCTTGTACGCGCTCTTGTCCTCCTCATAGCGGTCGCGCCACTGGTCGATATAGCGCTGCATTTGAGTGCGGCCGGATACAAAGGAGAAACTCTCGAACGCTGGAGACGCTCCCGGCGCATCGCTAAAAACTGAGCTCGTCGCTGCAGAGCTCACATTCATGTGCTGACGCACGTGAGCGCCACGCGCGCCAGCTAAGACACCGATGTTCACGGTGGAGGCGAAGGCACTTGACTGGGCACCTACGTTACCAGCAAAAGCGCTTCTGCCGGGAAAAGTGGAAGTGAACTTCTCGCTCGGTCCGCTCTCATGTGCAGCCACGTTGCGTGGCGGTACACTGGTGGCGCTCTTTACGGCACGTACCCTCTCCAGGCGTCCAGTACCGCTAGCTACAGCACCGGCGGAACCAGACTTGCGTGCTGACATGATCATGGCGATCGTCGACCTGGGTATCGATCTCGAGAACGACGGATGTACGCGGCTGTTGGAGCTGCTTCGCGTGGCGGTGGTGACGGCGCTGGAGCTGTACCGGACCCCATCCTCCGGCACCACGACTGGAAGCACAGTGTCGGGTGTCAGCATCAGTGCCTGCGTCGGACGCTCCGACTTGCGCACCGTGTCGACAGAGGCGATAGGGAATGCTGCAGCTGACTTTCGCACTTGTGCAGCCACCATGGCCTTCGGCGCAGCACTTGTGATGCACTTCTGAGACTCCACCACATGGCGCGGCTGCTGTTGCTCCGTCCTGTCGGCATCATTGTCGCTCTTCGCTGGAGGCAGTGAGAAAGGTGCGCATAAAGTCCCGCGCTGGGACATAATGGTGCCAGTGTGCGCCGGGGTCTGGGAATCCAGACATGGCGAGTACCCTGGAGTTGTGGGCGCCGTTGTTGGCGCAGTGGCGGTCGCCGCATCGCGGCTACGACTTGGCGTGCAGTGCGAAGCCGAGCAGCTGCTGTCTGTCCGGCCTGTGCTGTGACCCATGCGCAAAATGGCTGTGCCGTAGCGTGCCGTAAAATCGCTGCCGGAGCCTCTGCCATGTTGTTGTGCAGCTGTCGTGCCTGTCGCCGTCGTCGAGGAAGACGACGTCGCGGCTGATGTTGGATCGGCGTGGTGATCGGATATAACAGACGTGTTGCTGCTGCTGCTCGGAAGTGAGGGAACGGGGACGCGCGCATTGATCACTCCCGGTGCTCTCGAAGACGTCCTCGCCTGTGTGAGCGTCGATGCCACCGTGTTCGCGCCGACAGCGGCGGCACCGGTCGACATTGACTTTGTCATCTTCGAGCCGCTCGCGTCTGCCCGGCTGTAGGAGAGGTCGATGACGCCAAACATCGCAGGTGACTTCAGCACCTTCGGTGATGAGGACGTCGGCGGTGGTGGGTGCAGTGGCTGCGGCTGTTGATGTGGCGTCCCAGTCGACTGCGAGTCGATGAAACCTTTCTCGGAGTGCTGGTGATGGGCGAACGCGAGCGGCCGCGGTGGCGACGCCCACGAGCCTCGAGTTTCACTAGCGCTGTCAGCTGTTACACCATCCTGTGTACTGTCGCCGGTTTGGCGAGGTGTAGAGATGGCTGCGGGAGAGGTCTTCGGCGACATCACTGGTATCAACTCGACCGGTGGCTCTACGACGACTCGCTGATGGGGGTGAAAAGATGGTGTTGCGCCTCGGCTGAAAGGCGAAAGCCCAACTGCATCACGGGGCCAGCTTACAGAAGACGGCGGGGTGTGCCGGTGGCTCACCAACGCTGCAGTTGTGGTTAGCCGCTTATCCACGGAGCTGTTGAGCACTGACGAGTTATTTTCACTGTGCTGCTGTTGGGCGATCGTATTCCCGTCAGCCCCGCCGGTGGAGGCACTACATGGGCTAGCGCCTCCGGCCTCTGCTGACGAGCTTGTGCCGACAGAAATCATCAGATTGGCAGGCCCACGGCGCCGCGGCATCGATTGCTGCTTCCGCGAAGGTACCTCATCCGAGGCGCGCTGATAGGGTGAACCACCTCTCACACGAGAGGTACTGGCGCTTCCAGAGTGTACTGGCAATGAAGAAGTCGGCATCCCGGACTGAGTGAGCTTGTCCGGCTGCGACACCTCTTCTGGCAGCATCACGCGCCCCAGGTTATTACGGCAGTTGCCGCGACTCTGCTGCTGCGGAATTCTGGTCATCGTGTCGCCACGGTTGAAGTTCAGGCTCGTCCAGCCACCGCAGGAGGTATCCCCCAGCAATGTTGACGCCGTTTTCATGTGAGGGGTCTCGTTGGAAGAAAGGTCGATCTGGGACAAGTATGAGTCGGCCGCTGTGACGGAGTTGAATGGCCGCTGGCGGCAGTACTGCAGGTCTGGCGAATGGGCCTGGGACAGAGGCAAGTCGCGTGAGGCCACCGCTGGCGACAAGGAAAGCGACGACGGCGCACATCGCTTGGACCACGTGGGGCCGACGACAGAGAGATCGGGGCTGCTCGCATACGTCCTGGCCTCCATCATGGCGCTGATCAACGACGCAGAGTCGCTGAGTAGACTGTGCGTCGATGCATGGCTGCGATAGGGGGGGTATCCCCGGTGGCATGGGTTCATGCTTCCATCTGGCGTGGCAGGGGAGACGACGTACATGAGCGGAGAGCCCGAGTTAGAGGAAGACAGTGTACGGCGATGCCGCTGCTGTTGATTCTCGGGAGATGGCTGAAAATACTGCTGTTTCTTCAGTTCCATGCAGTGGGGAGAGAGGCAGCGCGGCGACGAAGAAGAGCCACGGTGCATATCGTGGTGAATAGGATAGCGGTGGGTGCCGCCGCCGTTACCCCCGGCAGCGCAGTCAGGTCCCATTGACGTGTCTGGTTGCTTCTGCTTCGGTGTGACACGGCTCGCGTACTGCATCAATCATAGAATGGGGATAACGTATACGCTACTAGTTGAGCAACACTAAGCCAAGAAGAAAAATAAAAAAGCGAAAGACTGTGCGCAATACGTCGAATGTGCTGAGACTGGTGACTATGCCACCTGTGGTCGAAGCAGAATAAAGAGAAGAAGGAAAGTCAGCCGTGGCTCCACGAGTGACTGTCGTGCTGATGGCAACAACGGCAGACAGTCTGTCAAGCAGAGAGTCGGCACGGCTTAACGCACACACAGGAGTGGCACTACACAACGATCGGGAAAGAGATAAAAAAAAATTTGCGTCTTTTCTTTCGTTTGGTGTAAACCGCAACAAAGTGACGAACAAAAATGCACACAGACGTCCAGAAGGGGGGGCGGTGGAGGAGGAGGAGGCCGGCAGCGTGTGTGAGTGTGGCGTCAGTGGGCGGAGGGGCGGAGGGGCGGAGGGGCGGAGGGGCGGAGTCAAAACGAAGATGGCAAAAAAAAAGAAAAGAAAAAAAGAGCACTTGAAGAAACAAAGAGCGAAGCGAAAGCACAAAACAACAGCCCCTCCCACACACACACACACACACAGAGAGAGAGAGAGGCGCACGCGAAAAAAAAGGGAAAAATCCAAAGAGAAAAGGAGAGCAATAGGGAAATCAAGCAGGAACTACCCAAATAGAGAGACGCACAGACACTCCAAAATACACGTACACTCTCACATGAACGTCAGAGTGAGGTAGGTAGGTAGGTAGAAGACCCTACAGTCGGCAATGATCACCAACAACAGCACGTGATTTGAAAGAGGGAGGAATGAGAGTGAAGAAGATGCAGGTGACAAGAAGCGAAGCAAAAGTAAAAGCGACGACCAGATACAATAACGGCCCACAGAGAGACGTCGCGGTGGAGAGAGTGCCAGAAACCGATGCACAGCACGCTTGTAAGCCACAGGCAAACCAAACGAACACTGCAAACCACAACGATTCGCTCACTCAGAAAAATACAGAAAGAGACGAGTAAAATAACAAATAAAAAGAAATAATATTCGGAGAAGAGAAAGAGAGAAGACGCAAGAGAATGCTCACCACAGATGAAAGGAGGTAAAGGAGGCGAGGAGGGGGGAGAAAGATGAAACGCACCAACTCACGCGCTCAGGCTTGAATGAACAGCTTGGCGCTGCAACAAGAAAGACAAAGAGAGAGAGAGAGAGCGAGAGACGTACCGGGAGAAAAAAAAAAGAGGAGAAAGGCAATAACAAATATAACAGTAGCCGTAGATAAAAGCAGTGTCGACAAAAGGGAGAATCAGCGTACACCAACACGCGAGGAGGAGGCCTCAGTGAAATCTGTGTGGGTGGAAGAAGGAGTAGGGAGAAGCGTGGGGTGCGTTGGACACGTGAGTGAAGAAGGGGCAACACAAATGACAAGTTCAAATCAGCACCAAAGAAAAGAGCACACAAGTGCCTATGATAGAGGGGTTTGTCGTTTGGGCAAGGGGGAGGGGGGAGGGAGGGGGGACTCCGTATGACGCACGCGCGCAGGGGGGGGGGGGGGCGGGCACACGCCTCGGAGACTCAATGTATGTATGTGTATATGTGGGCAGGTGCCTAGTTGTACACAATAAAACGAAACAAAAGCGGGATTACCTTCGCAGCTACAAGAGGCACCGCTACAGACCACAAAGAGACGCGCACAGGCAAGAGGGATGGGGAAAAGGAGGGGGAGGCGCGCACACACACACACAACAGAACAAAGAGGGTCCAACCACGATGTCGTCATCAAACGAAAGCGAAGTGATCTCGCTCAAGCAAGAACACACGCCCACATACGAGCAAAGAGACGAGCACTGCTGTGTGGGTCTGTGCGCGTAGTTAGACGAGAGATACTACACAGACAGAGAGGGGGAGGGGGTCAGCTTCAAGTTTTGCTGTTTGGGCGTGAACCAAACAACGGGAGCAGGCTGACGAAAAAATGACAACAAACCTGAGCAGAGGTCGTTGATGGAGAAGGGAAGGGGCCCCGCGAAGAAGAGGGGAGTATAGAGAAAGCTCTTCTCCTGTGTTTGGTTTCCTAGCCTTTTCGCCTTGGTATTACAGTTTTGCTCGACGCCACGGCTGTTTGTGGCGCTGTTCTTCTTCCTTCAGTAATTCTGCAGACGCACAGCCGCAAATACAAAAATTACAAAAAGGAGAACAGCAGGAGAACGAGTTGTAGTAGATAGAGATACAGGTGTGTAGAGAAGGTGAAATAAAGGGGGAAGAGTAGAGCGGAAAAGGAGTGAGGAAAGAAACCCAGACACTCACGCACCAACTACTGATAAAACCTGTTCCGCTGTTCTTTGTCCTAGAGTGTAAAGACACGTGCTCCTTAGGGCGTGTGTGTAGGTAGGTGGGTTTCTATGTGTAGATCAACCCGAAGAGTTGATGGCGTTGCTTTATTCGCTCTTCTTTTTCGCCTCAACCCCCGCCCCCTCCCGGCAATCGAGCGTCCGTCTTGTAGTGTATGATTATATATGTATGGCCGTGCGTGTACAGCAGCAGTCGACACAGAGATACGAAGAGAGGGGCAGAGAGGGGCTGGCAGAGCAACACACAAGACGCGTCTTCCTCTGCAGCTAGTGAAGTAGAGGATGGACGGTCTTTCTGTCTTTTACTTTTCCGTCGCTATTCGGCCCCGCGTCACTGCTGCTGCGTCCGCCCTTGTTGTGTATGGCGCTCGTGGAGAGGGCAAATTCCTTTATTTTCTGTTCGTCAGGGAAGAGGTGTGGAGATATTGCGTGCTAATGTGGGGGCTAACCGAATGACGACACGTACGCGTCCAAGGGTAAGAGTAGCAGGAGAGATGATGAGAGCGAGGAAGCCACGAATCCATAACGAGGTGGGTGTGTGCTGATTTCCGTCAAGTTCGGCGGTTGCACGCCGTTGGGCAACAACAACGAATAAAAAGGGCAGAGAGGGGCACTAATTTCCCTCTTTCTGCCGCTTCTGCACGAGTGGCACAGCGTGGTGAGCACAAGAGTTATCCGTGAACGAGTCACAACTGACTTCGTAATGAGCGCTGTCGGGTCACGTTGTACGTGCGCGCATACGCGTTTCCTGCTCGTGTTGACCTTTCTATTGGCTTGTTCAGGGGAGGAAGGGGGTAGCCAATAGGCGGGAGAAGACAGCAGCACCTCTCAAACCTGTGAGAGAGGGAGGAAGAGAGGGGTAGTGGAAACGGAGAGAACACACAAATGTAGTTCGTCCCCACCTCTATCCTTCCCTCGTCCTCTATTACAGAGCAAGTGAATATTACAGATGGCACACGCAGATTGTGATTTCAATGCGCTCGCGCACGCTTCGATATTGCAATAATGCGGTAAAACAAAGAGTGAGGAAGCCTGGCCACAGAAGCAAGCACAAGCACAAGCAGTAGACGCGGCTGACATCTGCCCATGTGAAACTCGAAGAGGTAAAGAGGTAAAGGAACCAGATAAAAAAAAAGAGGGAGAAAGAGCAGATTCCAACCCAAGAGTAAGCGCACACCCATCTCACACACTGCCCTCAATGCCACACAGACACACGGACAAGGTGGAGCAAGAGAGGGAAAAGAAAAACTGAGAGACACACGCCTTGCAAAGACATGACGGAGTCTCTATTCACCAAAAAAAACGGGTTTGTATCATGTGACCCACCCCTCATGCATTCCTCGATCCTGCACTCCCCTAACCCACCCACCCCTCCCCATGCAACGCAACTGCTCGCATCCACCACGTCTTCACAACCAGCATCCCTCTTCCTTCACCTCTATGAATTGTCGTCCAAGTTCCGCAGCACAGAGAGAGAGAGAGAGACGCGATCCAGTGGACTGAGCACCCCGCGCCACCTCTGTTGCGCACAGTGCTTTACGTGGCTGAATGGCAGCATCTCTTGCGGTCACGCGTTGCTCCTGTTACACGGCGAGTGTTCGTAAAGCGAGTGAAACGCCAAGGTGGCAACAGTGGAGACGGCATAATCCGACGTCGTTTCACCTGTTTAGTTGTGCCGAGCATGCTCGGCACCGCCCTCATCGTCACTCGTCTCTCAGTAGGCGCTAGTCCCGCCATTGTTGCCTCTGAGTTTGCTGCTGCTGAGTCACGGTGGCCGCCTCTGCAGCTGCCCTCACAGTGCTCACATACGACTTGAACACCTGAGTGTAGGAGTCCTGGACTATGCTGTGAGCAATGCTGGGGATACTGCACACAAACAGTGCCAGGAAAGTGAGGACATATACTCGAGCGAAAAGCATCTGCAGCCAGTGCAGCGATTGATCTATGTGAAGGAGTGTCGTGCAGATTGTCGCTGAACATAAAGCACAGGAGTGCCACAACGGCGCTGGGGATGGTCTGGGAGTAAATGCTACTCATCTCACCAAACACCGCCGTGCCACACACGGCGTAGCCAATAAGCACTGGTAGCAAGCACCCCCAACCACGAAGACAGAGAGCTGTCGCACTGACGTGGCAAAACTGTCAATTAGTGCGTACCACGAGGGAAAGCGCTTTAGCAGCACAACCACACGGAAGCTTCTCAGCAATAGCGGCGAAGGCAAGCAGTAGGGTGACTGCCTCCTCAAACGCGTAACTGCTGTAGCGCTTCTGCTGCGCCACGGAGTTTACCTGCGACATGCAGAATTCCCTCGAGTTATTCAAGAGCTCCGTGGCGTTCACAGCCGGTCCCGTCAGGCTCTCTAGCGTGAGCACGTAGGTTTGGGTGTCGAGTTGCACGTGAAAACGTGCACCGTAGTAGCCCAGATGGTACTGCAGAAACACCGTCGGCGGCGCTACCACATCGGAGCCGCCTGAACTCGAGCTCGTGTAGTGCGTGAACAACTCTCGACTGCGCGTGGGCACAGCGTCGTAAGCCTGTACAGTGTTCACAAGGGTTCCAATGAACTCATCTGGGCGCTCGACGCGGCGATGCAGGTATGCATGTGTGTAGCTGTTGCTAGCGAAGAGATAGGGGGCGAACATGTAGCGCGCATCTATGGCTTCCTTATTATGGATTGTCTGGCACTGAAACGCAAAGAAAGGGGGCGAGGCCACGATGACCATATTCACGAGGTAGTGAAACAAAACCGCCGCTCATGTATTCTCCTCCTCCCTTTCTTATTCAATATGATTCAGTATGGTCGATTAAGCGCTGTGCACATGGGTGTACCGCTGCTCCCTTTTTTTCTCCAAGCCCGCCTCTGAGTGGTCATTTTGTGTGGGTGGGTGGGGTGTGGGTGTTGCTGTTGATTGCAAGACTTCAAGAAGACAGTCAATGGGCCACAGTTGTCCTGCGCGTGCCTATTGACACTATCATGACGAGAGAGCGAAGGAAAAGCGGGAGTGAAGAGAAGAACTGTGCAGATCACCTTCACGAAAAAAAAGCCGCCGATCCAAAGGTGCGCTGCACTCACGTCATTGCAGCCATACCAGACGAGACTCGACGCACCGGCAAGTCCGCTACCACCATCGCATAGGGGGAGAAAAGGTCCACATTTCGTACCTTTGTATACTTCAGTTTCTATTTCTTTTTCTTCCGCCTCCTCTTTGTGGTGCTTGCGTTGGCTTTGTGGTAATCAATTTTGCTCTTTGCATTTAGTGAAGGGAAAGAGAGGTGGTCAAGTGCGTAAGAGCACTTGTATGCCAAAGAGTAAAAATGTCAACGGATGAGTCAGATGACAAGGACATGGTAGCTCCAGAGTGTATGCGTGCGTACTTGAGTCATGAATAAAGAAGCAACAGCCCATAGAAAAGAAAGACGGTGCCGCTGCGCAGCTACGTAGATGCACTGCCGTGCGTGAAAAGCTTGGATAGGAAATAGAAATGACAAGACCAAAGTCGTAACTCAGTCGTCACATATCGCCGGCGTTTCGAACATCATGGAGTACTTACAAAAGGAAGGCTCTTCCACCATGACCAGCTTGTTCTCAGGGCCACAGACAAGATGTACCTCGACCCTGCGCCTTTCAGAGTTCCAGCATACAAGACCATCATCATAGATCATGCGAGAGAAATCGCGCGCGTCTTTAGTCCATGTGGAGTATGTGCTTTCTGCAAAGGAATTCCATTTGCCCAGAAGTATATTATAACCTACCTTCCCCAAATCAAACTGCACAATTCTGTCAAACATGATAATCTGGTAAGTGTGATCGTTGCTGTCAAGGCTGAACTCCATCCCCTTCAGTGTGAGAAGCAGTTCCTCTGTGGTGATTGTTGGAGGAGATAGTCGCTTTTTTGTATCATTGATCCTCGTTTCCAGATAATTCAAGTCGTCCTTAATGATGTAATACTCCTCGGACACGGTCAAGGCGGAGAAGTGTTGCACCTCTTTGTGCCCTTCGTCAACACCCACCTCACCGTTGTGAGCGCAGACATACATACATGTCAACGTAGGATGACCACATGAAAAATTGTATGTGATAATGTTCATGTTCATCTCTACTTCATCACCCTTGGCCTCACGCTCGAGACCCGCTTTGGGGGCCTCGTCACTCTTGTCCCTCCTGAAGTTCGCCAAGCACTCACAGTACCCTGAGCTACCCGAGTCGATGACGCTGAAGCACTCCTTGTCCATGTTACTTAAGCGGGAACCATTGGGGATGCAGTCGTCTGTTTCACGCCATTGGATGCAGAATGTCGCATCGTCAGCAAATTCGTTCTCGACATGCGATACGTCCGATTCATTTGTCTTCATTGGCCGCTCAGCCAGCGGTGCATTCTCTTCCTTCTCGGCCGCTATTTTCCTCTCCTCAAGCACTGCCAAACGTGATACTATCGCGGCGTACTCTGCCTCCAGTGCGGCAAGATCGCTTGCCACTTCTTCTCGACGCCGCTGTGCGGCGATGCGCATCTCTGCTTTTCTCTCCGCACTCTTCCTATTGAGCTCCTGCTCCGTATCACGCTGCACCATAAGTTCTTTCGCCACCTCAGCGCATCTATTCGCGCATAAGACGGGCGTTTCAGCCTCGTCAGAGCCGTCACAACAGTCACAGATTCCGTCGTTTACGCGGTTGTGAGGAAACACTTGGGAAATGTGCGCGTCGTCTGCACACTGGAATTTCCACCCCGGAGGAAGCAGAGTGACAGTACTTCCACGAAGTGCGATGCATGCCGATGTGCCTGGTTCATCACTGCCATCAGCACAGTCGCATATGTCATCATTTACAGAACTAAATTGAATGGTGGCTGAGTCATCTAGACAACGAAATGCACCTGCTTTTTGGGCTGCATCGAAATACGCAGCGTGATGGTGCTGCACACCAAAAACTTTGGCGTATACTGGAATGACAACAATGCACAGAAGAGCGACAGCGAAAGCAGTCCACCGCATAGCTGCCATCTTGAGTACCATGATAGAACAAAAATGTAAATTGGTTGATTCAAAGGATCCGCTTGCTATTAGTGAATGAAAGGAAAGAAAAAAGAAACGCTTCGCATGAGAAGGCCTCCTCCTATATGAAGGCAGCACCATGAGCAGGGGAAGGATAAGGAAGCATGGGAAATGAAGGAGCCCACTACAATAGCACATATGAAAAGGACTGCTCGAAACCATATGAGGTAGCGACCAAGATGCAATCAGAATGCCAACGTACCACTCACGTAACCATAATAGTGACAAGAGAACTAGCCCAGTACTTAGAGGACTGGTCGGTATGCGCCGAACCCGCAAAAGTCAGCCCCTCCAGGATTTTTCTTTTTGTAGGCGCTCAAATATAATGAGTGAAGTAATTGAGGCAAATAAAATGGTGTGAGGAGTACACCCTGATAATCATAGCCCCGCACCCAGAGAACATGTCGTCTTCCTTACGACAACAGCAATTGAGTCACTTTCGGCTCTTGGTACAGCTGCCAAGATGAGGTAAAGAAAAAAAAAATTCTTCCCTTTTCGAGCTTGCTTGTGAGTAATTCGCACCAAAAATGAAGAGGAAAGGCGAGTCACTGTGCACCACGAAGAGAAACCCTGGTAATGAGGTAACGGAAAATTTGTCCGAAATAAGGTGTTGATGTTAACCACTATAAAGGTGAAACAAAACACCAGGTGACTCCACGATCGTGGAAACTACACCGTGTAAGAAAAGGAAAGTCTTGAAAGAGTAATGCGAAGACAATCACAAGTAAACTATGATAGCAAGAGAAAAGTGGTCGAACTTGGTCATGGGTTTGTAGATAGTAGTGATGAAGCAGTGTGACGGTAGTTTTAGAGATGCTCGCGAGATTAATAAAAGCTCCCAGCAACGTAGAGAAGTATAGAACTTCAGAGAAGTCGGGGGAGACACTGTTGTGAGCATCAAGCGCGTACACCACAACACTCTTGACATCATGAAAGCAAAGGGTCGGGAAAGATCAGCACAGCTTTCTGAAAAAAAAAAGAAAAACACGATAACGAGAAGCAAGGAAAACGCAAATGGGGAAAGGGTGAACTACAAAGAGCCACCAATCATGGCTTTCCTTCGAGAGGTGTTGAAAAACTCTACAACTTCATAAGTGTGAAAAACGAAGAAATCCTCCTTCTTGACGTTCATAGATGGAAAAATAAGACAGTTTTAGCTGTCCCTTCAGTGCTCTTGCGTAACTAGTACTTACTCCATCTTCTTAGTAATCTGGAAGACGACGGTATGAAAGCACAAAAAACAAAATAGAGCAATAAAGAAAAAGGGTACATACACTAAGACCGTGTCTCGCTATTGAACGATGACTGACTGCTATTGAACGCATAATTATCCAACTCAACCAGCAACGGCGTCATCCGTTCCGAGGTCGAGAGCGGTGTCCCTGTCACCTTTGTATCTTGAAGTGTGCGCAAGAGAGACTCGTCAGCCTCTACCTGAGGAATTCCAGATTGACGCACGTAATCCCGAACGGTGTTTCTCCACAGTTCAGCTGTTGGAGATAAGACAGAAAGCGGTGATGCCAGGGTCATTGTCGGAGGTAATTCAGGAGCAGACTTGGCTTTTTCCACTGCACTAACAACATGCTCGGCTTCTTCATCTAGCTCTAGTGCCACCTGCTGTGCGTTATGCAGATCAATTGGCTTTGTTGCAGGAGGCACTCGGTGATCTTGCGGGTGAATACCCTTGCAATGCTCATCTGTACAGTTCAAGTTTTGACAAGAATACATGTTGGAGCGAAATGCCTGCTCCAGGCGTCCGTCAGTGTAAAGTGTCTTGAAAAACGGAATCCAATTGTTGTGACATCGCACCGTGACCTTGTTACCGTACCGAGCAAAGAAAATTGAGTCCTTCACTCGCTTGACTACTTCCGCACGAGGTCTCTTCTCAGCCATCATAATCTCAGCCAGCTTCTGAAGAAAGTTGATGCGGTGGCGCACAGGTCCGGCCTCGTGCAAGTGAAGCTGATTGCATGAAAATTCTTGGTAGCATTTGTGGTCAGCTAAGTGCAGATTGCAAAATGCCCCTTTTGGATCGCGAGGAATCTTTCGCTGAGAGGGTGCCTGTGGACCGCGAATACCGCTTTGGTAGTCCAAAAAGGCAAAAAGACGCTCAGTGATTACACGGTTGTCGGGGGAAGCGGCTAGATTCAGCTGCGATGCAATGAAGTCGCGCGCAGCCTGGGCATACTTTGCGCCATCGGTATCAGTGTGGTTCTCTTGTTGTTCCAAATACACTTTTTGAACTGTATCATAAGTCTTGAGCCACATGGTCGCCGAACTGCCCGAACCACTTTGCGAAAAAAGGTGAAGAACTGTCACAAGAAGCCCGACAGTGGGCTCAAAAATATCGGGCACCTTAGCCACTCCATAGGAAATCACATTTCCTAGGATAGGCACACCACTTTCATCGGCACGGGACAAGTACGACCTAAAGTCGAGTCCCATATCGAGAACTTGAAGCGTTTCCGGCACAGCTAACGTGAGCTGTGGCCGCTTTTGATGAGACATTGCGCACTTGTCCTCCTTCACCAAAAAGCTGAAGATAATGAAAATGTGAATAAAACACACGCTTCAATGCTGAGGGAGAAGTAAACACGAATGTCACGTGGTACACAACACTGAGAGAAGTTAAGGTGAATGTGGGGAATAGTGTAGTATAGGAAACAATCAGGAATGGGAAAGCGGCGAGTCAAGTGGTCGATAGAGTTGACTAGGTCGGAGTTACCACAGTAACTTTCGATGCGTCACCCCTTCAGCTCCTACATGCGCTTCAAATATGAAGGTAGTGGACATGAAAACATCGTCATCAAGTTACAGCATTTTTTTCTTTCTAAATTGCTAGCTGTGCGAGCACAAGTCTTCTCTTGCTATACACGGATAAACCATGAGTCACTAGAAGCGTCACATAACACCTTGTAATGAGCTTCGTGCCCCGTCTTCCAGCACAATGCTCTTTTGCTGAATGCGCTGGCTCAAATCATGAATCTCCATCTGTACGCTGGCCCAATGAAAAAGCACGGGGCCCACGTCTCCACTTCCGGTCGCCTGTGTGCTGTCGAGATACGTGTTGATTTCGTGCGCCAGCTTATCCAGGGCACTGGAGCTGGAGCTCATGATGACTCTCAATTGCTGTCGGTGCGTGGAGGCAGAGAGTGTATGCTCTGCAAAAGGGTTGTGGTAAACACAAAAGGGGAAAGGAAGCGGTGCAAGGGAACAGAATTGACAGGAACAGTGAGTGGAGTGGGAAGGTGCAATGCATAAAAATTGCGCTTCACAACTGCTTTCTCAGTGCAGTAAGTCCTGTTGTGGCAGGATAATGCTTGGTCGTGACCTCTGACTGCTTTGCGAGCGCGCCTGAAAGCCATCTTTCAGGCGCAGATGTTGCATAGATGAGGAAGAGAGGTACGGTTGGAATCCTTGGAAAACTTCCACTGAACCTAAACGGGTCAATGCAGTCAGATAAACGGAAGCCAAAGAGGGCAACCGATTGACGTATGAGGAAAGACACAGAAAAATACCGTGCCCTTCTCCCGAAACAGCGTTTTAGGAGGGGGGGGCTGATGGTGCCCCGTTGGTTGGAATGCCCATATTGCTAAGAGTGACTATGAGCACAAGGGGCGTCCACATCGGAACCCAAAGGGAAACGCCCCCATCACTGTCGCAATTGATGGCATCCTGTAATTTCATTCAGCTGCGCAGCTGCTGGAAAAAAGATGTAAAAACTTGACAACTGATGGCCGCCTTGTTATCTGCGTCGGACGGCAGCTCAAGATCCAAAACATCGAAGCGACGACTAGCCACACCAATAGTTTTTCTTTCCTTCTGGAGGACACGTCTGGCAGTCGCAGGTAAGTGGGCCGTGCCAATGTCCCTCTGAGGAGACTTCAGCGAAAAATGTAAAGGGCGTCTCCAGCAGAGATAATCCGCAGCAACTAAATGGAAGGTGTACGTTGACGCCTACTGAAGTTAGTGCATCACTTCAGAACGCGTGTATGTGTTATGGGTAGAATGCAGCTCCGCGTGGTCGCAGCATCAAGCATTCCGAATCTCAATGAAAAGCACGGCTCGTTTGTCTCAAATCTTCGTATGGCGCGCTCTGCACTTCACGACACGAATTCCTATCAGTTTAGCACAGTGGTTCAGAAATCGACACAAATCTTCTCCCTCCATTTGAACAGCCTCTTTCAATTGCGCATGGGATGGGTGCCAACTCTGTGACTAGCATTTATCTTTTCCTACACTCTCTTTCTCTCTCTCTCTCTCTCTCTATCACCTCCTTCTATCCTTGCGGCAATTCAGTCACAGTCACTAGGAGGAACAGCTGTTGCTAACGCCATACTCTTGTCGGATTGCATCCTGGTCGCATCTTGTGTTTGCAAACATGGATCCCAACAACTCATCTTTCCGAAAAAGGCTGGAGGAAAGTGCACAGCCTAGAGTCACAGCAGCGTCCCAACTGGAGGCACATGTAAATAGCGAACTGGAGCGCACGCAAAATGCTCCTCAACTTTACAGGTTTCAAACCCCATCATCCTTCACATTCCATGGGTCCTCGGTAGCGTTGGAAAAACTCACTCAAGAGCTTCGGAGAACGGAGGGCATGCGAACAATTGCATACACAACTTCTACTGCCTCTGTTTCTGATGATAAAGATATGGAGCTGCTGCGCATGATTCAAAAAGCAAGTCGCCGTCCTACAAGAGCCCGCGAAAAGCGTGCCGCGCCGAACGATGAGCCACTGCTGCGAAACATCCACACATCTGAAGAGGCTGTTGCCTTTTTCACTGCCAATGGCAACTCTACGAGCTTGAAGTATATTTTCCTGAACTGTGCACCGAAAGGATTAGATTTTCGCCCGTATGATTTGGTAGCTACAAAGAAAGGCTCTGAGGAGCCCAATCACTACATATTGAGCACGACCGGAATTGTGCATGTGCAGCCTGGCAGGTTTTCGGAGGTAATGACCCTTTCTGAGTGGATGAAAGAGTCGTCCCTATTCAACATTCTACGGAAGATTCCATTTTTCAAGAACTTCGTGCTGTATAAAGCATTCCTGCGTCTGCAAATGAAGGTGGCGCAGCGCAAGTACGCCGCAACACGGAGGTCGCTGCAGAAGGACCTACTCGTTGCGAAAACTACGTTTGCCTGCCCGATGCTGGACTTGGTGAAGTACTCGCATACTATATCTGATACCAAGCTAATTGAATATGATCCGCAGGGCAAACACGATTACGTTGTAGACGATTATAGCCTTGGCCAATCGATTCAGCGGCAGAAGGCTTCTGTATTTGTTAACGGTATCATGGAGCACATAGAGGAGAAGGTGACAAAATTGGTAGAGGCACTGAAGCACCGTGCAGATGTTCCTGATATCAACACCCGAGAGGCACTCCACCAATATCTTCTCATAGTTGCCACTGGTGAGGTTTCCGATACCCGGGTGAAGCGAAAGAAAAAGTCGATGGTCGACTCTCGCGAGGACTTGGAGCGGCGAATGCGTGAACTGAAGCGAAGCTTAGTCGAATACTCGAAGCTGCATGTCTTTATTCGACTCATCGACCTCGTGGTCTCTGAGCAGCTCTTTCAGAGAGTGCTATCTGTTCTACAGACTTTTCTCAATCTCGTTCGTGGACAAGCGCAGAGCGAGGTGCGAAAGGTCGGTTTCCAGGTGCTTCTACGTCCCGAAGAGTCAACTGTCATCCTTGACCCGAAAGAGTCTGTTTTGCGCGCTCTTTTTGCGGAGCTATTCTCTGGTTGCACAGACACCGCCACTATCGGCCCACGTTTATGCGAGCAAAAGCATCTCAAAGCTCTCTTTCCGTCACCACCGAAAGTGTGGAACATTGGTGAAGAGTTACGGTCGAGTGCTAGAGTGGTGTGGATCAACACAGCACTGCTTTCGATTCTGCACAGCGACTACGAAAAAGCTGGAGGTCGACTGGTCACCTACCTAGCAACTGTGCCACACATTCAGTTCTTGCGAAAATCGTGGGATGAGATTTCAGCTGAGTACAAACAGGAAGCAAACGAGGTAGTTTTGTCAGCTACGAGTTTGGCGAAGCTGTACCATCGACTGCAAGCGGCCCAGGACTCGCTTCGTGTGCTAATTGCCACGTACGTGGGATGCTTGCTGTGGGTGAATGCTGCTAAACTCAAGACGGAGATTGAGCCGCGCATGACAATTCTGCGCGACGCAATCAACGCCTGCTTGCGGAACACAGCGCACGACACGATCAGAGAGCTGAATGCCTATTTCAAGTCAAAGACGCAGGTAATGAATGAGCGTCCGCAAGCACTGCGCGAATTCGCCGACTACATAGCAGTATTTAAAGAAATAGCTGAAAGCACGAATGAAACAGACATGAAGGTTGCGCAGGCGGAAGCGCTCTGCGAGCTGATGGATAGGCAGCAGGTCGACTTCAGCGATGACGAAGACAAGCAACTGCGCGAGCGCACGCTAAGTGGCAGTTCTACAACGAAGTCTCTGCACAGCCTCTTTGATGAAGCCCGAATTTGTGCCGAGGAATTCATCGAAGAAAGCATGCCTGCGCATGTCGACACGCTGCAGTTAGAGGTGGCAAACGTAAATGAGGAGTGTAGTGGCCTTAACGAAATTCTGCTGGGTGAGGAATTTGCTCTCGTGACGGATCATACAGAACCACTTCTGCAGTACCTGGCTGACATAAATGCTAAGCTGGCTGAAGTGGACTTGAGGGAGGAGCAACTGAGCCGCTCTGCAAAGCTTTTCAACTTGCAACCATTTGACTGGACATTCGTCAGCGACGTGAAAACGCTCTACCAGGCACGCGAGGAAATATGGAGTATGCTAGACTCATTCAATAAAAAGTCTGAGTACTGGTTTGAAACTCCTGTCAAGGAGTTGGACACAGCCGACATGGAGGAACAGGTGACTCTTCTGATCCGTCGTGCAGGTGCGGTCAACCGCACAATGCTGGAGCGCAACTATGAAGACGAGGTGGCACCGCATTTGTTGGCGGAATTGCAATCTATCCGGGCCAACATGCCCGTGATTCATGATTGTGGCAACAAGCATATGACATCCGAGCACTGGAACACGGTGCTGAAGCAAGTCACCGGCACCGCCTACAGCTACCATGACGACCTGAACTTGAACTCGCTGGAGGAGTGGGGCATCTTCTCCTTCAAAGAGGCGCTCGCGGAGCAGTCAGGTCTTGCGACTGGCGAATGGAAGATTTCAAACGATTTGGACGTGATTAGACAGAGCTGGGACGCGTTGAACTTCATGACGAAGCCGTACAAGAGCTGCGACGGTGTGTTTATTTTGGATGGACTGGAGGAGGTGATTCAACAGCTGGACGACCATCAAATCGAGCTGCAGACCACGATGGCGTCACGATTTGTTGCACCTGTGCGAGCCAAGGTGGAGAAGTGGGTTCTCGATCTTCGAGTCGTAGGCAATGTCATTGAGGAGTGGATTACGCTGCAAAAGAACTGGATGTACCTCGAGTTCATCTTCTCCTCTGATGATATCAAGGAGCAGCTGCCTGAGGAAAGCACCTTGTTTGACAGTGTAGACCGTTTCTTCCGCTCGCTCACGTCAAAGGCGCACAACCAGAAGAACGTGCTTCGGATTTGCATTGAGGATGGGGTGCTGGAGGACTTACAGCGGAGCAATGCGAACATAGACGTGATTCAGAAAAAATTGGAGGACTACCTGGAGACGAAGCGCATTGCCTTCCCACGCTTTTACTTCTTGTCAAACGACGAGCTGCTCTCCATCTTATCAGACGTGCGCAACCCGAAAGCTGTTCAGCCGCACTTGTCCAAGTGCTTCGACTCTATTGCATCACTGCTCTTCTCTGATGAGTGCACTGAGATTGTAGGGATGGTGTCGGGGGAGGGCGAGCAGGTGCCATTCGAGGCGCCTGTGTACCCTATCGGCAATGTAGAGCAGTGGCTGAGCGACATCGAGCGCATGATGAAAGCGTCGCTCCTCTCGCATATGCATAGCACTATCGAAATGGTGTCCCAGCACAAGCGTGAGGAGTGGATGTTCCAGCATCCGGCGCAGTGCATTCAGGCTGTGGACATGATCATCTGGACGGGTCAGGTGGAGGCCGCAATTGAAAGAGCGGCGCTTCAATCTTTCTACAAGGATTACCACGACCAAATTCTCCGCATGGTCGAGCTGACGCGTCAACCTTTGTCAAAGATGCAGCGTATGCTCGTCGGCACCCTCATCGTTCTGAATGTGCACAATCGTGACATAGTCCATAACCTGAGTGGCGAGGGCGTGACGGCTGTGGAGGACTTTGCATGGTATCAGCAGTTGCGTTACTACTGGGTGTCGGACGCGCGCCAGGCGCAAAGCGGCGGCAAAAACGTCGAGATCCGCCACTGCAACGCGCATCTTTGGTACGGCTACGAGTACCTAGGCAACCAGCCGCGTCTCGTTATCACCCCACTTACCGATCGTGCCTTCTTGACTTGCACCAATGCTCTCGCCATGAACCTCGGCGCCGCCCCACAGGGTCCCGCGGGTACTGGTAAGACAGAGTCGGTGAAAGATCTCGGCAAGGCGCTGGCACGACAGGTCGTCGTCTTCAACTGTTCTGACGGCATTCACTACAAAACGATGTCGCGCATGTTTGCTGGTTTGGCGCAGGCTGGAGCCTGGGCCTGTTTCGACGAGTTCAACCGTATTGAGCTGGAGGTACTCTCTGTCATCGCGCAGCAAATGCTCGACATTGTCCTGGCACTGGGCCAGAAGTTGGAGCGGATGGACTTTGACGGGCACCCGATTCGTCTCAGCTCTAACTTTGGTGTCTTCGTCACTATGAACCCCGGCTACGCTGGCCGCACGGAGCTGCCTGACAACCTCAAGGCACTCTTCCGACCGATTTGCATGATGATCCCAGACTACGCCTTGATCGCAGAGATCATGTTCTACTCCGAAGGCTTTGCAAACGCACAGTGTCTGGCGCAGAAGATGGTGCAGCTGTACAAGCTCAGCTCCGAGCAGCTGTCAAAGCAGGACCACTACGATTTTGGTATGCGCGCCGTTAAGTCCATCTTGGTCATGGCCGGCTCCCTGAAGCGGCAGAGCCCAAGCGAGAGCGAGGACATGCTCCTGATCCGGGCGATGCGGGACGCGAATGTGCCGAAGTTCCTTCGCGAGGATACAACTCTTTTCATGGCGCTCGTGAAGGACCTGTTCCCGGCCATCGTAGTGGAGGAGAACCCGAATACGCTGCTGCTCAGCTACATCCACCGCCAGCTCACGGCAGATGGACGGCAGGTGGTGGACGGCCTCGTGACGAAGGCAATGCAGTTGTACGACACGCTTGTCGTGCGGCACGGTGTAATGCTGGTGGGGCAGACCTTCACCGGCAAGTCTACTGTGCTGCACACCGTTCAGCAGGCGCTCACGCATATCAAGCAGGATGGCCACGACGCCGAGGGTAACGTATCGCTCTTCAACCCGGTGCACGTTCACCTGCTGAACCCCAAGTCCGTCACCATGGGTGAGCTGTACGGACAGGTGAATGCGATTACGCGTGAGTGGACCGATGGCATTCTGAGCAACATTGCCCGTGGCATCACCCAAGCAGCGCTGACGAAACTGGATCGGCAGTGGATTGTATTCGACGGCCCTGTCGACGCTGTCTGGATCGAGAACATGAATACTGTCCTCGATGACAACAAGTTGCTCTGCCTCTTCAACGGTGAGCGCATCAAGCTTCCGGCGACGGCAACGTTCATGTTTGAGGTGCAAGACCTGCGCGTGGCCTCGCCGGCAACCGTATCCCGTTGCGGCATGGTGTACATGGAGCCGTACTACCTGGATGGCAACCGCGGCTGGGTCCCTATCACCCGCAGCCTCATCGAGGCAAAGGCAAAGGTAGACACTCGCCTGCACGCTGATCGACTGTTGGAGCTTCTGGACACGCTGCTGCCCGATACACTGGATTTTGTGCGCGCTAACTGCCGTGAGTGGATCCCGTCCATCGACGCGCAGCTGGCTGTGAACTGTGTGGAGCTTCTGCAGGGCTTCCTGGCTACCTCCGAAGACGCCTCGATGTGGCCGCGCGAGGCGATCACCCCAGCCGAGACCCTGGACGCAGATTGCGACGATGGCAGCGGCGCGCCTCACGGGGACACGGACCTGTACGCCGCTACAAACCGCAGCTCTTTGCTCGCTGCCGCCATGCCTATACCGAGCACGCCAGCAGAGTTTACGCGGCTGCCGATCACCAGTGCCACCGCGGCGACACCGGACGAGCGCCGGCTCTTCGACATGTACTTTCTGATGGCCTTTGTGTGGGCTATTGGCGGAAACCTGCGTGACGACGCGCGCGATATCTTTAGCGCGTTTCTGCATGACAAGGTGGAGGCGGTGCTACCGGGCCTGCTGCCCTTGTCCTCCGGCGCGGCAGCCGAATCGGAAGAGGCTCGTCAGAAGGTCAGCCTGTACGACTACGTGGTACACAGTCCATCAATGCAGTTCATTACGTGGAGCCACCTCGTGCCGACGTTCCTGTACAACCCTCGCAGCTCGTACTTCGATCTGGTGGTGCCAACCGCTGAAGGGGTAGCGTTCCGTACGTTGTTAGGTGTGTTGACGGCGTCTTCGCAGCACGTCCTTGTCAATGGTGTGACTGGCACAGGCAAGTCGCTTGGAATTACAACCTTCCTGGCAAGTGCTCTGCACACAGACGATCCAGCGAGCGTGTGGGAGTCGTTCAGCATCGTGTTCTCCGCGCAGACGCGCAGCAAGGACATTGAGAATCGACTGGAGAACAAGCTGCACAAGATCCGCAGCACAGCCCTCGGTCCTACTCCAGGCAAGCGCGCCATTTTGTTTGTGGACGACATCAACATGCCCACACCGGAGATCTACGGCGCCTCGCCCCCGCTGGAGCTTCTCCGGCAGCTCATCTCACAGGGTGGTTTCTACGACACACACAAGAGTCCGGCCTTCTTCAAAGAGCTGCACAACGTGCTGCTGCTCGCGGCATGCGGTGTACCGGGCGGCGGCCGCAGCGAGATGACGCAACGCCTCACATCGCGCTTCCACCTCATTTGCCAGCCGGCACTCTCTGAGTTGTCAACGCGGCGCATTTTCGGCTCTCTCCTGCACGGCTTCCTGCACCAATGGGACTCCGATGAGATTCGAACCTTATCTACGAAGCTGGTGGCCGCCACGCTGGCGTGCTACGAGCGTATCACTCAGGAGAAGCTTCCGACGCCGACGCGCTCGCACTACACGTTCAACCTGCGAGACATTGGCAAGGTTATTCAGGGTATCATGCAAACCTCGCCGCGCGTGACGTCGTCGCCGGAAGCCTTCTACCGTCTCTTCCTACACGAAGTGTCGCGCACCTACCACGACCGCCTGGTAGACGCTTCGGACCGCGCGTGGTGGTGGTCGATGCTGTCGGCGGTGTCCAAGAGCGTGCTGCAGCACCCGTGGAATCCGATTTATGAGGAACTCCTCTTTGGTGATTTCATGCGCCGCGATCGCGCGCATTACGAGGAGATCACGGACACAACTGACGCGATTGCGCGCGGGCTGACGGAATACCAAAGCGGCCTCAACACGGAGTACAACAAGGAGGTTGAGCTGGTGTTCTTCAAAGATGCTGTGCAGCACGTTGCGCGCCTGTGCCGTGTGCTTCGCCAGCCGCGTGGCCACGCCCTCGTCGTGGGCATGGGTGGCAGCGGCCGCCAGTCGCTCTGCAAGCTTGCCGCCTTCATCTGCAACTTACCCATTTACGAGGTGACCATTACGCGTACCTTCAACATGAATGAGTTTCACGACGTCCTCAAGAAGGTGCTGCTCGACAGCGCGCGCCACGACAACCCGTTCTCTTCTTCCTATCCGACACACAGCTTGTGCACGAAGAGATGCTGGAGGACATCAACAACCTGCTGAACACCGGAGAGGTGCCGAACTTGATGGAGTCCGAGGATGTGGATCAGATTGTGGAGGCCGTTCGCCCGTACGCCATCGCGGCTGGAAAGCGCGAAACGCGGAACACAATTTTTTCCCACTTTGCGAGCATGTGCCGTGACCAGGTTCACATCGTAATGGCGATGTCGCCTGTGGGCGAGCAGTTCCGCCGGCGCCTGCGCATGTTTCCGTCTCTCGTGAACTGCTGCACCATTGACTGGTTTGACCAGTGGCCGTGCGATGCACTGGCATCTGTGGCGAACCGCGTCCTGGCAAACCTCTCCATGGAGGAGCGCGACAAGGCGCGCCTGATTGAGTTGTGCGTTGCCATTCATGTGGATGTGCAGGAGGCGTCGGAGCTCTTCTACAGCGAGCTGCAACGGCGAACGTACACCACCCCGACATCGTACCTGGGGCTGCTCACGAGCTACCGCCAGTTGCTGGAGGAGCAGGACAAGTCTGTCACGACGCAGGTGGAGCGGTACCAAGGTGGCCTCGACACTCTACTCAGCACACGGACGATGGTGGATGCCATGAAGGTGAAGTTGATCGAGATGCATCCCAAGCTGGTGGAGGCGGCCAAGAACACCGAGGAGATCATGGGCCGGGTCGAGAGGGAACAAGAGTCCGCCGAGGTGGTCCGCAAGCAGTGTGCAGAGGAGGAGGAGGCGGCGAGTGAGATCCAGGCCGAAGCCGATGGCATCCGCGGCGAGTGCCAGGTGGAGCTGGACAAGGCAATGCCGATTCTGAAAGCCGCCGAAGACGCGCTGGCCGAACTGCGCCCCGACGACATCCGTGAGGTGCGCAGCTTTTTGAAGCCTGCCGTCCGCGTCGTGCTCGTGCTGGAGGCGGTACTGGTGTTGCTCGGGGAGAAGGACCTCAGTTGGGACCGGGCGAAGCTGGTGATGAGTCGCATGGACTTCATCAAGGATCTCCAAAACTATAAGCGCGACGACATCTCTGAGAAGACGATCAAGTCGATCCAGAAGTACATCAAAAACCCTGACTTTCAGCCAGAGGAAGTGGCGAAGAGCTCCAAGGCATGCAAGTCGCTGTCGATGTGGGTGATGGCGATGAATAACTACTACGAGGTGGTAAAGGTAGTGGCACCGAAGAGGGCACGGCTGGCAGAGGCGGAAGCTAAGGTCGCTGTGGCCACACAAGCGCTCGAGGCCGCACGTGGTCGTCTACGCAGCATCGAGGACAAGCTGACTTCTCTGCAGGCTGAGATGAAGGAGAATGTGCTCAAGAAGCATCAGCTGGAGGAGGATATCGAGTTGACTACAGTGCGGCTGGAGCGGGCGGAGCAGCTCATGAACGGCCTGGCCTCGGAGCAGTCGCGTTGGTTGGGAGCAGTGGCAACACTTGTGGCGGAGAAACAGGGCCATCCGGGCACCGTGGCGCTGGCCGCTGGCGCTGTAACCTATCTGGGGCCCTTTACTGCGCCCTACCGCGATCGCCTTCTGCGCTCGTGGCACGCCAAGTGTGTGGAACTAGGTCTGCCCATCGGCGGCTCAGGCTTCCAGCTCTCCCACATCATGGACCCAGTATTCATCCGTGGCTGGGCGCAGCAAGGACTCCCAATGGACTCCTTCAGTGTGGAGAACGGTGTCGTCGTGACTAAGTCGCGGCGCTGGTGCCTCTGCATTGACCCACAGGGGCAGGCTGTGAGCTGGATTCGCGCCATGGAGAAGGAAAACAACTTGCGGGTGGTAAAGCTGACGGACGTGAACTACATGCGAACCCTGGAAAATGCCATTCGCGTTGGGCTGCCGGTGCTGATCGAAAACGTCGGCGAGTCGCTGGACGCGGTGCTCGACCCTGTGCTGCTGCAGCAAACGTACCGCTCGCAAGGAAGACTCCTCATCAAGCTCGGCGACAACGAGGTGGACTACGACCCGAAGTTCCGACTCTACATGACAACAAAGCTGTCGAACCCCTTCTTTCTGCCAGAGCTTCAGATTAAGGTGACAATCATCAACTTCACAGTAACACAGACGGGGCTGGAGAATCAGTTGCTCGCAGATGTGGTGCGGGTAGAGATGGCGGAGCTGGAGCAGCGGGCAGACCAGACGGTGCTGGACATTGCAAACGGCAAGTCCGAGCTTAAGGCTCTCGAGAGCAAGATCCTGAAGTTGCTGGCCTCGTCGACCGGCAACATCCTTGACAACGAGCAACTTGTAAGCACCCTGCAAGAGGCCAAGGCGACGAGCGAGAGCGTGAGCGATGCGCTGCGCGTGGCGGAGGAGACGCAGCGAGATATCGAGACGGCACGTGACCGCTACCGCCCCGTTGCGCGGCGCGGCGCCACCGTCTACGCCGTTATCACAGAGCTCTCCGGCTTGAACCACATGTATCAAAACTCCCTGATTTCTTCAAGCAGCTGTTCGTCCTCACGCTTCGGCAAACTGAGAAGCAGGACTCGGTGGACCAGCGTGTGGCAACCCTGCTGCCGGCTGTGACGCTGCGCTCTTACAACGCCATCTGCCGCGGACTCTTCGAGGCGGACAAGCTGATCTTCGCCGCTCTCCTTTATGTGCATGTGGCGCGGCAGGAGAACACCATCGCAGACGAGGAATGGTCCTTCCTCCTCAAGGGAAGTGAAGGGAAGCGCTTCGTGGATGAGGAAATGGATCCGCCGCCCGTGTGGTTGACGCTGTCGGTGTGGAATGAGCTGACGGCACTGACGGAGACCTTGCCGGCCTTCGCCTCACTTAAGGACTCCGTCATAGACAACGAGGCGGAGTGGAGTGAGTGGTACGCCGGGGAAAAAGCCTACGAGGCCTACCCTGCCAGCCTCGGCTCCTACTCCGCGTGGCAGCGCCTGCTCATCCTGAAGGTGCTCCGGGAGGATCTGCTCAACTACGGCCTCTCCCAGCTCATCGAGCGCGAGCTTGGCAGGGCCTTCACGGAGAGTCCCGCCTTCGACCTCGAAGGATGCTACCAAGATAGCACCCCGATGGCGCCGGTGATATTTGTGCTGACTCCCGGCACGGACCCAACGCAGCTCTTCACGGAGTTTGCGGATCGCAAAGGGTTTGGTGCGCGCAAGATGATGCTGTCGCTTGGCCAGGATCAGGGTCGCAAGGCCGAGGAGATGATTCGGGTCGCCAGCACCGAGACAGGGGCCTGGGTATACCTTCAAAACTGTCACGTGTACACATCGTGGATGCCATCGCTGGAGCGCATCTTGGAAGAGCTAACGCACCGTGAGGTACAGCGCGACTTCCGACTGTGGCTCACCACAATGCCGGTGACTTCCTTCCCAGTGCTGCTGCTGCAGTCTGGCGTGAAGGTGGTAAAGGAGCCGCCGCAGGGTTTGAAGGCGAACATGCGTGATGCCTTCGCTGTAGCTGTGACGCAAGATCTGTGGGACAGCTGCCCTCGTAACCCGACAACGTGGCGTCGCATTCTTCTCTCGTTAACCTTTTTCCACGCCGTCATCCAAGAGCGCCGCCGCTTCGGCCCGCTGGGGTGGAATATCCCGTACGAATGGAACCAGCCAGACCTCTCGGCAAGTCTGCAGTCACTGCAAACGTACTTGAAGGATGAGGACGAGGCCGTGCCGTGGAGTGCGCTGCGCTACATGGTCGGGGTCATCAACTACGGTGGCCGTGTGACAGATTTTCTGGACAGTCGTTGCCTAGCCACGATCCTTGGGAAGTTCTTCAACGACGACGTTGTCGCGCCGAACACGCAGTTTGACTTCTCATCGGATGGTGTCTACCACATACCAGTGGATGTGTCGTCGCTCGCCAGTGTCCGTGCGTATCTCAATTCCCTGCCGACCTTTGAGAGCCCTCAGCTGTTCGGGCTTCACGCAAACGCGGATATCGACTTCAACAAAAACACAGTGCGACGCCAGCTTGCTGCCATCTTGTCTATGCAGCCACGCACAAAGGTGGCGGCGGGTCGCAGCCCGGAAGACAAAGTGCTGGAGATGGTGGAAGAGTTCCAGCGACGGCTGCCAACAACTATTGACAAGGCTCACGCTCATGCAGACACGTACCGGCTCACCGAGACGGGAGCAATGATCTCTCTGGGAACTGTGGCAGGCCAGGAGATTCTTTTCTTCAACGGCGTACTCGCAAAGCTGGAGCGGACGTTGCGACTGCTGCTGCGGGCGATCAAGGGTGAGGTGATTATGTCCGCCGAACTGGAGTCCATGTTCAACGCAATGCTGCTGGGACAGGTGCCAAAGCTGTGGCAAGACGGCAGCTACCTCTCGCGAAAGCCACTCGCCTCCTGGTATGAGGATACACTGAGACGTATCAAGTTCTTCCGCGACTGGAACAACAACGGACTGCCGACCAGCTTCTGGATCTCCGGCTTCTTCTTCCCGCAAGGGTTCCTCACCGGTGTGCTGCAGACGTACAGCCGTCTTCATCAGACACCGATTGATGAGGTGAAGTTCTGCACCCACGTGACATGTTACGAGTTACCGGAGGATATCGAGGACAGCAAAGAGAGTGGCGTGTACATCCACGGCATCTTTGTCGACGGTGCTGGCTTCAGTCTAGACAGTTCCACGTTGGAAGAGAGCAAGCCAGGTGAGTTGTACAAGCCAATGCCAGTCATCCACCTCGAGCCCGTACGACTAAGCGAAGCGACAGCGACGTCTGAGTCCTATGCGTGTCCGCTCTACAAGACATCCGCCCGTGTTGGCACCCTCTCAACGACGGGTCTGTCGACTAACTACGTCGTCACGCTCGACCTCAAGTCCGCAGCGGGGGTTCGACCGGAGCACTGGATTGAGCGAGGTGTGGCGCTGCTGTGTATGCTGGATGACTAAGCCACTGTTCATGTCTAGCATTCAGCTTGTGGATTTGTATGTGTGTTACGGCCAGCAAAGGGTGCGCCTATGGGTCACCTACGTGGACTTCCTGCGCCTTTAAGGCGTTGGGTGTGTCACTGTTGCCCTTGTCGATGTACAATAAATTTGTGCTCCCTCTTTTTACATTATGCGCGTGCGCGTGCGTGTGTGTGTGTGTACTCCACACTCTGCACACTCTCAGTAGACCTGTCTGTTTCCTGATGTGTGTTTCATGTGTGCCGGACCATCGCTGTCCTCCCTCGTGCTCTCTTCTGGGGCGAACATGAACACTCGTGCAAGCATCATGTTTGCCTCCATCGCGCTCATCTTCAAGAATACCAGATCAACAAAAGGTGCATGCACAGGTGCTGCGTTTACTACCAGCGCCGCTATCTTTGCAGAGATGAGGATGAACCAAACTTCCCCCCTCCCCCTTCCCCGCTGCAGGAATGGGCACGGAGGGAATGAGGAGGATGCTTTTCTGGCAGGTTGCTCTGCATGTGCTTCTGGAGTGTGGACCAACAATACCAAGAAACCCCTGATAATGCACCTATGCAACACTGCCCACTCAGGCATTTTGCTTGCCCATCAATGTCATTTCTCCTATCCAACTTTCCCGCTCTCTCTCTCTCTCTTGCTCTCAACCCTTTAATCCCCCCTCCCTCCCCCAAAATACTCTCCCTGACCATGTGGCTTTGGTTTTCTTTCCATCGCTACTCACACTCCTGTTGGTGCGTGTCTTTATGGATATCTACTCCGAATTGCCGTTCTTCTGTGCAGCAGCAGCAACATCTCTAGCAGATCAGAGCCGTAGTAGTATCCGCGGACTGTGAGAGCGAGAGCTCGAAAGGAACCCTGAGAGGCAGTAGCTCTTTTCTTTGTTCAGTCAGCAGCACATCCGCCACCATTCTCTCCTTCACCCCGTCTCCTGCTCCCCTCCCCACCTACCCCCACTAAACTCTACCTTGGGGCAGCAGTCGCCCCCTTGGCCACGCACGTATCGCCCCCATACGAAAAAGGGGGAGGCGTCTCTGGAAGAAGCGTGACTCTCCTTCATCCTACTCGATCACCCCTCTTTCTCCCCTCACTCCCGATTCTACCGCACACACACCCACACACACACACCTCCTCGCGTTGTTTCTCCCACAGACACTACCGCCCACCCCACGCACACAGTCAAGGAGGGTGCGTACCTTCTCTCTCTCTTTACCTTTGTTCTTACCCTGCTCACACTTTTATCTTCGCTTCACATTTCTGTTCACTTGTCTATTTCCCTGTGGAGGTGGTGTACCTCTGCGTGTGTGTGTGTGTGTGTGGGTGTGTGTGTCTGCATACGCGTCTATCACACCGTCCTTATTTTCGGAAAGTCTCAAGGACACGCACGCACACTCACAGAGACTTCTGTCAGTGCCTGAATTGGAAAAGAATTCTCAAGGCGTGATGTTACGTCGCTCTGTTAAGCTACGTGGTAAATGCCGCGAATCTGTGAGTGCTACCTGCGACCAATCTCCCTGGTCGACGCTGCAGCCGTTGACACTGTCGCTATCGCCCCCCTCGAGTACGCATGCGCGCTTCGGCCTGCGACGCACGATAAACACTGTCTCATGGTTACTGTTCTCCTCCTGTGCCACCGCGCATCACCCAAGGCGGTGGGTGAGCCGCAAGTCGATCGAGGAGCAGCTCCCGTCCAACATCAAAGTTGACCCAAATGCACCTGCCATTGCAGCCAAGGATGGTGAAGGACTTGGCCGCGACGCTTTCGCCAGCGGCATCAACGGCATTTACGGTAATCGTGCGGAGTCAGCAATGCGCGGCATGCTGGGGCCGCAGGGGCAGGCAGACGCACGGGAGTCCCGCGCTGTACCTATCCTTGGCCGGGCATCGGTGCAAGGCACAAAGTACACGCTAGACCGATCGACTGTGTTTGAGAACTGGCGCTTTCGCTGCCCGGAGCCGGTTGGCTGGCATCTGTCCATGTTAGGCTCCACGACGTGTAAGATGGTCAACGATGTGAATGAAGCAGTGGAGTCGCTGCAGCTACAAATTATCAAAGGATGCAACGTGTTCGAGATCGACGGGGCTGCATCGGAGATACATCAAAGCATCGCCCGTGGCATTTACGAGGCTTTGCAGGCTTTCGAACTGGACCGTAATGGCTTCGTGATGGTAGCGCGCTGCGGCTTAATCAAGCAGCCTCGCTTCCAAGACGAGATCACGCGCGTCGAGACATCCAACACGGCGGCCGCGCGCAATAGAATCATCCCTATCTTTGAGCGCTACAAGGCCTCTTCGCTACCGTCCACATCCCTGAAATCTGGCTTCCGCATCAGCGAGCTAGATGACTCGCAGCTGGCGCGGCTGAACCTGCGCCGCGTGGACCGAACGACGGCAGCTGGACTCTCGCCGGACTGGCTCGACGCCTTCTTCACCAATGTTGCCTACAACACGCGACTGGAGTGCATCGACGTTCTCCTGCTCGAGGGGGTGCACACGCTCTTCGATGGTCGACCTGACGAGCACGTCGACGACGACATCCTGCAGCTTTTTGCATACCTTGAGCGTCAGGTGAAGGAGGGAGTGCTGCAGTACTACGGGGTCTGTTCACCTCACCTCGCTCCGCCGGTGCCACGCAACTATCCGGAGATGCCGCCCGACGCTCTTGTGCCGGATAAGTACCGCACGCCACCGAAGGTGCCGGCTACAATTAATCTCTATCGTCTCATGTCCCTCGCAGAGCGTGCTGGCGGCGCAAACCACCACTTTCGCTTTGTGCAGTACCCCTTCAACCTTACGCAGCATCAGGCGATGAGTAGCCCTCTCTCGTACGACGCAAATCACACCCTGGCGACGCTGTGCAAGGCGCTGGGGCTGACCGCCATTGGCTACAGTCCGTTGGAGGCAACGAACCTCATGCAGCTGCCGGAGCGCTACCACAACTTTCCCATGGAGGCGGACCTCAAGGCGTTGCGCATGAACTTCTTCACAGTGTGCGAGCGCAGCGTGCTGAAGGAGATGGAGATCAAAGACACGATCGACAAGGGTCCCAGCACGCTGCCACCACTCGAGCACCTCTTTGTGGCCAGCGTCTACCTGGCGGCGCAGCGGCAGTTCACAAACCTCTTCTTCTTCACAGACTGGGCAAACTACTACATGACGCCGCGCTTCCGGCGTGCTATGACGCGCTTCAAAGAAGCCGCTAACGTGGACCTGAAGGAGTGGGCAAAGCAGTACGAGCAGCTCATCAACGACCTGCTGCGGATGCGCCAGCGCATGTTTCAGCACAAACACGGCAAGCAGGCGGGACTCATCAGCATGGCCATTGATTACGCAAGTCCCACGCTGGCGCGGTGCCCTATGCTGAACCAGAAAGCCATTAATTTTGCCACCTACGGTTGTGATGTGCTTCTGTGTGGTTTTCATGTGTCGCGGTACTTCCACGAGGCAACGGAACTGAATCCGGCCAAGGACGGCAACTTGCCTATTCCCGAAGAAGAGCTCTTGGCACTGTGCAAGGCGGAGGCGGTGAGCTACGCGAACGTATCGCCGCCGCATCCATACATGCTGGAGCCGCTCATAGGGGATGGCAAGATCTCGAAGCAGCCGAGCAAGGGCTCTGAGCATCTCGTCCCCATCGACCCTCAGAACCCCCAGTTCCCGGACATTCCAGAGGAGCTGCAGGCAGATAACAGTAGCAGTGACGCTCCGGTATCCGCAGACGACCCCATAGAGTCTCCGCCCAAGGCTGAGACAGCTGAGAAAGCGATGAAGGGTGAGGATGCGCCACTACGCGGTTTTTGGTGTACCACGTGAACGGGAGAGGTTTGGAAACGGGAGAAGGGTGAGGGCAACTGCAAAGGCACATACGCGTGGACATGGTGGTACGCCGTGCCTTTTCTGTAGCGCTATTTATTATCGCTTAACGTCACCCCCACCCACACCCACACCCACGCCCATACACCACCTCCCTCCTCCTCCTCCTCTCTATTAACCCCTCTCTTCCCGCTATTTGTACATGAGCTGTGAGCATCAAGAGCGGTGTCTGTCTTTTGTGTCGTAGTTGATGATGGTTATTGCGGCTTAACTTCGTTGCGGTTGTTGGTTCGGTTGTCGGGGTCTTTTCTTTCGCTTTTCTTTGCTCGTTATCACCCACTTACCGATATGGACTATGCACAAGCGTGCTAACCATTCACGCCATGGCTCCCTCTCCCCACCACCTCTGCAAGCCCCTTCTCCGCGTGTGCTCCTCAGCACACCCCACCCACCCCCTTCTGCTCTCTACTTTCGTTTCTGCCCATTGACCTCTCATCGTATTCCGTAATGTGTGAAGGGGAAGAGCTCTTTGGGTATGGGGGGTGGGTGAGGAACAGGGAATATCGTACGCGAGTAAGGAAGGGGAACGCGACGGGGTGCTAGAAAGAGAGGGCCCCCACGAGAAAGCGCATCCGCCGCTCTTCTCGTTCGGTGTGTGTCCGCGAGCTCTTTTCGCTTGTGGTTTCGTCACATGTACGTAATGGGTGGGGGTGGGGTGCCACAGCGCTGTCGGACAACTCAAGCCGCCGCTGTTGTTGTTACTGACAGTCCCTCTGCTGCTCCTCCCCCCCCCCTCCCTCCCCCTCCCCTTTTCGTTGCGCCGCCTTTCTCCCCCTCCATCCCCCTTTCGCCCGTCGTTCTCAGCCGATCGACTCCGTTCGCTGTGTTTTAGGGAGAGAAAATGAATGTCTACGCACATATCACCAGAGAGGCAAGCCCGTTTGGTAGATCAAGTTTGAGCGCGCCATTCCCGACGCATCCAATGAACCAGCCTTCCGCTGGCAGACTCACCAGCACACCCGAGCTCTCGTCAACGTATGGACCCCGACTCGGCTCCTCCCCTCTCCCTCTTATCCTTCCCTGTCTGACTCCGCCTGGCACTGCTCTCCCTTTACTGTTCTTATTATCTCCGCTGTACCGTGTTTGCGTGTCATTCGATTTTGGTTTCGCATCCTTCCTCGCCCCCCCTCCCACCTACTCTTCCCTCCCCAATTCCATCCAGCGATTGTGTCCGTGTGCCCGGTGTCTTTCGTCCGTTTCCCTATCGTTCTCCCCAGAGCGGACTAAGGGCGTTCTCTCGGGCCAACTTTACTTCCCTCCCCTTCCCTGCGTCTTGAGGCATATTTGATGAACAAAGGGGGAAAACAAATACCCGTGTGCTCTCTCTCGTCCCCCGCCCTCTCTTGCCATTTTTCGTGTGTGCTTGTTCCTTACGCGAGCACCCCACATGGCTGGCAATATCGTCGTAGCGGTGCTGCTTCTCAGCACTGTCTGCCTGGCGCACGTGGCGCAAGCAGGCCCAGTGTTGGAGGTGGGAGTCGATCACGCCATCACGTTCAACCGCCAGCTGAGCAACGATGATGAGTTGCTCTTCGGCAGTCGAGCGGTGCTGCTGCGCGGCGAGATGGTGCGGTACACGCCCATGTCGTCTGCGTCCTACCATGGTTACACTGTGTACGTGCAGTGCAGCGAGCACCTCACCAAGTCCGCCCTGCAGCGGCTCTCCGGGTTAGGGCCGTTGATGTCGGCGAAGGGCCTGATTGTGGAGCTGTGCGACGAGGACACGACCAACGAGGACATGCTTTCATTTTTCTTCAGTACTACCTCCGCCCCCCTTCCCGTGTACTTCCTGCCCCACGGTACGGCCTCGCAGGAGCTGTCGCGACTGCTATCCATCGCAGCGCGGCACAGCATGACGGAGAAAGTGGTAGTATCTGTGGGTAAGACGCTTCGGCTAAGCGAGCTGGTAGAGAATTCGACGCTGCCCAGCGCCATTATTGAGAGTCAGTACATGCACAAACCGAAGCAGGCGCGTAATAAGGCCGCCTCGGCTGCCGCTGTCCCCCAGGTCCTGGTCACAGCACACTTTGATTCACTCGGCGTGTCCCCTGCAAGTCGGACCAATGGCGGCGCTTCCGGTGCTGTGGCCGCAATGGAGCTGTGGCGCCGACTGACGTCCACCCCTTATGCGCGGCAGGAATCTGCGGCTCCGTACAGGGTAACTGTGCTTCTCGGCAGCACGTCGCGCTTCAACTACGTTGGCACGACCTCGTGGTTATCGCAGCACACGGGTAAAGAGCTTGATCAGTTCAGGCTGGTTCTTTGCCTTGATGAGCTCCTGCCACGCGGGAAGTGAGTGAGGATACGCAGGAGCTTTATCTGCATGTCCAGGACGCCCTCGTGAAGCGGCCGCATGGCCAGCAGCTTGTGAAGCAGATTGAATCAGCAGCAAAGGCGCTCGGCATTTCTCTCAAAGTGATGTCTTCCAAAACGAACTACCATCATTATGACCTTAGCTTTGAGCATGAGGTGTTTGCTAGCCGCCAGATGGCCGCCATGACGCTCTCCGCCCACCGCACTCTCCACATCGATCAAATTTTCCGTGATACCCGTCGCCCCCCAGTCACAGCTGCGGATGCAGAAGTGCTCGCGAAGCGCGTGGACCTGGTTGAGGCTATTGTGCGCATCATCACCGAGGCGGCTCCCTCCGCGGAGAAGGCGACGACTGTGTGGCCTGGGGCGGTCTCGTACATTCAGGGTTTGCTGCTGCACGCGAGTGAGTCGCACCGCTCACCGGTGGCGCAAAATGGTGCGGGCTTGCAAAGGTACGTTGCTACCCTTGATCATCACATGCGTGCGCAGGCAGCAGCGGCGCAGCGGACCGCGCTCACCTCTGCCTCTTCCGTGACGACATACCAGGACCTGCGTACGCCCGGCATCACGCTATTTGGCCCCTACGAGGAGACAATGAAAATATTTATGGCCAAGTCGTACCTGTTTGAGGGTGCCGTGGCGGCAGCAGCGCTAGTAGCACTCCTTGCCTTTCTCTACGTCGAAGTAGGACTGAAAGCAGTGCCGCACCTCTTCTCTAGCTAAACTCGGAATTAGGGATATCTGTACTCTGGCTTTCCGCGTGCGTGTGTGTTTGTGTGTGTAACCCCCTCTACAGCGAGGTGTGCATGGCGTTCGACCAGCTTCTCCCTGATCAGACACCCGTGCTGGTGCACCTCAGCCGACATACGGACCGACACATGTGCCGTGCGTCGTGAGGTGTGGTGTGGTGGCCGTGCGGGGCGGTGGATGAATTCGATGACTCTTAACGTTACAACTCTCTTAATCGCCACCAAGTGAAGCACCGAAAGAAAAGGCAACGCAAATGGCGCCCCTCCCCTCCCCTCACACCACACACACACACCACACACACACACACACACACACACACACACCACACTACACATGAAGAACGCAAGGAAAGGGAAGCGAAAAACAGCGCACTCATCCATCAAGCATGTACTGCGCAAAGGAGAGAGGTACGGAAGGAGAGAAACACCTCGCAGAGTACTCTAGCTGTGCCCCGCGCCGCCCGCTGGAAAGGGGGTCCTGCATGACTTGAGCACCCTCCACATTCGTAGCCTCTCTCACTCTCTCTCTCTCTCTCGTTCAAGAAGACGAAAAGGCCTAATTGTAGCACTTGGCGCCCCTTCATATAGAGGAAAGACGCTGGCACGAGTGAGCGATCATGATGGTGTTTATGCGCCTTGTCATATCGTTCTCAGACTCACTCATGCAGGCGGACACAGATCCTTGTGCAGCTGCTCTGCCCTCGTCCCCCTTCCTCCTGGAAGTGTGTGTGTGTGTGTGTGTGTGTGTAGCGGTGCTCTCCTTCCCCCCTCTGTGTGGCATTTCACTTTGCACGGAGGCCCCTCCTCACCGAGCTACCACGAGGTGACAGACACATATAGGAAGGTTTAAAAAGGAGCAGACAAAGCCAATGACGTTGGTGCCTGTGCATGTCTGCCCAGGTTCGCTCACCCGCTACCCTCACTCCCTTCATAGCAACCAACGCCTCAACCCACGAGTCCATCATACCCCCTTCTCTTTCCTCTCTCCACTCCCCTTTTTCCGACTCGCAACGCATCACATGGCGAGCCGCATTGCGATCTCAACAGACGCACTCCCCATACACACCAAAGAACAGGCAGTGTAAAGGCAAACCCAAGACGTGATTGAACAAGTAGCGCTGTCATCTCCGCCTTACATTGCTGTGTACTGCTCACGCTGTTTTATCCTGCTTCCGCCTACTCCTCCCTTCTCTCGATTGTGGTGCACTTTTGCCTTTCCACGATCGGTGTGTGCCCCGTCCACAGCACGGGCGCTCTGCCAGTAACGAAGCCGACGGTGCAGGACGCCTAGTGACGCGGCGCCTATTGTGTTGTTTCTGTTCAGCATCCCCCCTCTCTCACTTCTGTCGTTGTCCGAACTTCTTTCCTCTGAGTGTATTCCTTTTCGTATTCGCTCGCTCGTTTGTTTGCTTCACGGAAGAGGGGGAGGGGGGCACCACCACTTCCCGTTGGATATTTCGTCATCACTTCGCACTTTTCCTCTTACCTCCTCTTTCTCTTCCCTCTTCTCGACGTTGGCTGAGAGCGGAACGTCAACTTCTCACCCCTCACACAAGTAGGCCGCCTACTCTCCTGCACGCGCCCCTCCACACGGACACTCGTACCCATCAAGTACGCGCAGCCGCTGATACCACCTGTCTGTGTGCGTGCGCGCGTTTGGGTCTCGCTCAGCTTCTTTTGGACATACCCCCTCCCCCGAGTGTATTTCTCCCTCTGCTGCCATCGTGTAGTACTGTGAAGTCTTTGGAAAGGAGCGTCGTGCGTCGTGTGTGTGTGTGGCTACACCTATTCTTCCAGCCCGCTACTAAGGGTTAGGTATGGGTACTTACGCGTCTCTGAATCGGACTCACACTGCCTGGCCTCTCATCCAGCTTGGGTCTGCCCACCCTTTCTGTTTCTCGTGCGTCGTTTGGCCGGAGCATACACCTATGAGGCGAATCCCCAGCCACACAAGATCAGCAAAAGACATGTATCGCACTCTCGTGCGCCTGTCGTCCCTTCCCATCATCGCTGATGGTTGCATGGCACGCTGTCTCACCGGCGGCACGTCGCCGCTGTGCTTCGCCTCGATAACAGCGTCGGGAGGGTCACTGCTACAGTCACGCCGGTTCCACGGCCACGGCGGCGACCGTGACAAGATGGTCCAGGTGGAGTTTACTCTCCCAGATGGCGAGAATAAGGTGGTGGTGGGCTACGAAGGCCAGACACTGCTTGATGTGTGTGCCGAACAAGGGTTACCAATGGAGGGGGCGTGTGGCGGATCGTGCGCCTGCTCCACATGCCACGTTTACTTGGAGGAGAAGGACATGGACCTCTTCCAGGAGCCAACAGACGAAGAGAACGACATGATTGACCAGGCATTCTACCCGGAACCAACGTCACGTCTTGGATGTCAGCTGAAACTGAAGCGTTGCATGCATGATGGGTTGAAGGTCAAGATGCCTCGCGCCACCCGCAACATGTACGTGGACGGTGCCAAGGTGGTGCCCCACTGAGGAGACACGTACGAAACGAACAGAGAGGGCGACTACTCCACCAGCGGTGTACATACGCAAAGGAGAGGAAGTGAGACGCCTTTTGGTACGTGCATGGACAGATGCTCAAGGGTGTGCACATGTGCCTCCTCCCTCCCTCTCTCCATGTGTGCTGGTGGGAGAAAGGGGGCGGCGTTTGTGGTGGGTGCAGGCCGCGGCTTTCTTGCGCCTTCTCTTTCCTCCATCCTCATTTTGTATTTGGTGTGGCAGCTCCAATGGTCTCAGCGGTACCGCTCATGACGCTTGCCTCTCTTTTAGTTGACGGTGGCCTGTAGCTTGCCTTCCTCATCCCCGCACCTGTTCCTATTACCCCTCCCCCTCACACACACACACACACACACACACGCAGTTGCCGTAGAAACCCCCTCTTCATTGCTCTCCTTTCTTTTCTTTGCACTGCTGCTACTGGAAGACGAATGTTGTGGCAATACGCATCGGCGTGCGTGCCTTCTTACGCATATGCACGCATTGCCTGTATTTCCTGCTGCTCTGTGTGTCTGTGGGTGTGGGTGTGTGCGCGCGCGCCCTACCTTGGTGCCTTGCAGTTCGTGAAGATACCCCTAAACACGAATGCAGATATAAAGACCACAACGCTTCTGCCCCCCCCCTCCACTCTTCCTCGTGGGATGTCTGTGCTTGCAGATGGCGGGTACTTCTATGTGCTCCTCAGCAACCTCATCCCTACAGTAAAGCCAACGGGAGACTTTTCCTCGCACGTGCCCCTCTGTAGGTCTGCATGCCGGACAAATGAGCCGTGGTCAATCGCTGTCTAAAGGACGCCCTCTCCCTGCCTCGCCACATCTCCGTACTCACTTGCGCACCCTCTCTTCGCAGATCTGCCCCCCCCCCCCACAGCTGCCAGACAACTTCTGGACGCACCCGCAGCTCGACGTCGCCTATTGATTTCCCACCTGCCGAGGCCTCAAGCCTTTCAGGCCTCTGCTTCACTCTCTTCTCCGCCTTGACAGCATTTCTTATTCGTAGGTGCGCTGCTGTCTATGCACGTACGCATGTGTGTGTCTGTGGGTCCATCACTCGCGTGCTTTGCTCTCTCATTATACGGAAACGAACACCAACGCACCGAAGGTGCACAAGTGTATCAGCGCGCAGATACCAATAATGGCCTCCTTCACACCGCTCGACAACTTCAAGAGCCGTAGCCGCGGCATGCTACCGACTGGCATTGTTATCGACAAGTCATGCCGCGTGTACGTGACACAGATCCCGCTGGAACGTATCGAGCGAGACGGCACAAGCGCCCTGAAGGCTGAGTTTGAGGTCTACGGTCCGCTGGAGTCGTACAAGATGTTCACCGACCGCTCTGGTCGCTTCATCGGCAGTGCCCTATGCACTTACCGCAACCCGGCAGATGCATCCATGGCTGTCTACTGCATGGATGGCGTAGAGATGGAGGGGTCCAAGCTGCATGTCGAGCCGGCGAAGGAGCACGGCGTTGTGCTTCTCTCTTCGGGTAGCAGCGGCGGCGGCAACGGGCCGCATCGGGATCACAGCCGCGGCTTTCTGCCCGACACGCAGCGGCAGTGGGGACGCGGCGGTCGTGGGGGAACTGGCCTGTTTGGTGCTGGGCGTGGTCGTGGTGACTCGTCTACCGGGGGACGAGATATGAGCAACGCGCTACAGTCAGACCCCCACACAGAGGAGTTGGGCCTCGCTGCCACCGACGACGTCTCCCCTTCTGAAGACAGTGGCAAGTGGAGTCACGACAAGTACCAAATGATGGCCGAAGGCAAGGACATGGACGAGGTTCTCGGCATCCGTCGCCCACACCACCGTGGTGGCGCGCGTGGTCGTAGCGGACGCGCAGGGCAGCGCTACAGCGAGCGTGTAGATGCCGCGTTTGAGAGGTACATCCACGAGCGCAACTCCAACAACGAGGATGCGTTGCTGCCACTGCGTTCATCGTACACGACTGCTTCCTCGTCGCTGAGCATCCAGACGGACGTGCAGCCGACGCCGGAAACAGAGCCAGCGGCAGAGAGGAGTGCGGTGGAGACAATGGCCGAAATGGCCTTTGGCGCCGACGAGAGCGATATCCCTGTAATAGGATCGGAGCTAGGCGCGCTTCAGGAGGATGCCTAGAGAGCTGATAATGCACCACCGACTCACACGTTTGCTGAAGTTCGTAAGCCGCTTGTGCGATAGAAGTAATTGCTGGAGTTAAAGCAACCGGTTGGAGGAGAGCTCAAAAGGCCCACTCTTGTGGACTGAGGATGAAACTGTCGAGGCTGTGTATGAGTGAGTCTGCTCCCGCTTGTGCGTGCCCTGGTGTGTGAACTAGTGTGTGGGTGTAAACACCTCACTGTCAGGTAGGCCACCGTGCCTGACGATGGTGGCTCGAGTGTAGCATGCTTGCGTGTTTGGGTCGTAGACCTTGCGGAAGGTGCCCTGGGCGTACTTCATTCCTGTCCACTGAGAATCCATGCACCCTAGAGAGGTCATGCACTCCACCTTCCTTTCAGCGAGACCACTGCTAGGTGACCGTCGTTGATCATTACCCCTGCCTCTGCTGGGTGGAGACTCCTCTTGTGTTCCCCCCTGTATGTCCATCGTTTCATGGCTTCCCCTCTCCTCTCCTCCCTCAAGTCTCTCGTGACTCTCTCCTGCTACACTGGTCGGTCACCGCACGCACGCACGCACGCACATCTACACGCTACACCACTCACCTCCGGCAGTGCAATGTGAGAGGATGCCGCTGCTGCGGTGGCGGTGCCTATGCTGGCGGGGTAGACCTTCTGCGTACACCGCAGTCACCACTGTTACTCGGCCATTCTCGCACTCGCCACTCTCGCACGCGCGGCCGCGGTCACACAAGCGCCATCAGCAAGCGGAGAGAAGTCGCACGGCGCCTCACTCTAACAAGAAACGCGTATCGCCACCTCAGTCATCTGGTACGCACGGCATCCTCAATTCTCAACATCACACCGGCTCCCAACGATTCTCGTCCGCCCCGTCGCTGTCTTCTTCACTAACGACGGCGGTGGGTGAAGTGTGCGGTGTTGTCGCCTCACCCAGCATCTCGTGCAGTACAGAGGAGAAGGAGAGAGCGCTTCTGCGCTACTTTGGCCGTGGTCGTTGTCTTTACGACACAGTTCCACTGCAGAGCGCGTCCTTTGCCCTCCAGCGCGCGTCTTGCATGCACGCGCAGCGTGTCCCGCTTGCCACCCTCTTTCCTGCCCTGCCTCGACTCGAAGGATCAGCATCGCTTCCGATGTCCACTGCTGCATCCACCGCCACAGAGTCTCCCGCTCTCATTGGAGTCCAGTCTTCCTCGTCACACCTGGTGGACAAGGCTGTCGCAACGGCGGAAAGCCCCGCGCTCGCCGCACAGCCTACCGCATCGCCTCCGCTGGCGCACTGTGCGCCATCCAGCCCCTTTGTGGACTACGAGCTGCAAGCGAGACACAGTCCGGACTGGTTGCAGTTCCGCCTTCTCAGCGCACGATTTTCCAGCACATCCGATTCAAACAAGTTCTTTGGCGCGGCAGAGGTGCCGCTGCGGGACGTGTGCGCTGATATGGCAGAACTCTGGGGCATGGCGTGCACGACATGGGAAGCGGCCATGCGCACCTGTTGCGGCACCGCTGCATGCAGTGCCGCGTGCTTTCCAAGTCAGTACTCTGTCTGCTTTTTGGTTTGCTACGTGCAAACACAGCAGAAGGCTGCCGTTGGCATGTCGATGCAGCGCATCGCGGAGCAGGTGGGCGAGCTGGCTCGTGCCAATTATGCGCCGCAGCTGTTTCGGGTGGTTCCCATTTTCATTGGGATGCGGACGCAGGTGGCGTTGGGCATGGACACGACTAGGTGTGATTCACTGGCGACCAAAGTGGAAGCTACAGTCGACGCTCAAACTACCGATACAGTCACCTATGCAACGGGCGGCTTGTACACCATGGCGGAGACTGTTCAGTGCATCACACGCCTTCACCCTCATTCCTTTGACCCGCAGGAGTCTGTGGACGTCGTGTCGCATGCAGCGTCCCCTTGTGCCGCTTCAGAGGTGGTGTACAGATTGGAGCCACAGGTTTTCCTGTTGTCAGACAGCTGGCTGCACGTGCGCAGCGTCGCCGACCTCTTCAGCGACAGCTCTGTCATGGCCTACTCTGCATCTGACAGTCCAGCAGGGTTTGCCACAGCATCTCCCGCCTCTGGGCCGGGGCGCACTCGTCACGGCCATAGAGTGGCGTCGTTTGTGCCGGAATCGACACGACACCATGTGCACGTTATCCCTGCTGTGGTGGCAGATCGCCTGAGCCGGAGAGAGGAGCGCGCGATCGCCCGCTATGTCTGGTGCAGCGTGCAACGTCAAGTCAGTGACCACCGCACCGCCGCGCCCTTGCAGCCGCCCCAGCCTACTCTCTAAGCTTCTGTGAGGATTTCTAGGCGAGTATACTTGTGCATGTGTGCAGCAGCAGTCCTAATGTGGGGGAGGTGTGTGTGTGTGTGGGGGGTGAAGCCACCAACGGTGATTTGTCCGCAGTACGCTGCCTACTCACGTAGGCGTACACATGACGACTCGACAAGCCTTCCAGAGGAAATTGTTGTATCAGGGAAACTGCACGGTATATGGCGTGCAGCCCAATGGAGCGTTAGTGCACTCCTTCGACTACCACCGCCCCACCTCGCCCCCTTAACTCTACGCCTGACCATCTCTACTGAATCCACAAGCACGTGTAGGCTTGCTTGCTTGTGTCTGCAGTACTCCCTTCTGCAGGCAGAGAAAGAGCGTTTCAGGGATGATGCTGCTCTTCTAGAACGCAGTTCTATGGGGTGCACGTGTGCTTCTTTCCCATCCTTCTCGCTTTCTCTCTCTCTCTCTGTCCACGAGTTTCATCTCCGCCTCTTTCTCGTTTCTGCACCCTGTCGTGCTACCTTCCCCTCCCTCCTCCTCCTCAGCACCCTCCACCACCACTTTCACTTCCTCCGGTACCCCCTCCGTCAGGAGTGACTCCTGCGTGAGTGCGTGAGTCCACAAAGCTGGTTTCTACAACTCATTCCGACACTTCTCTCGACGTTCGGCCACGTTCTCGTGTACACGCACACACACGCGCACAAACGGGTGCTCACGTAGCGGCTAAGGCACCTTCGCCCCATTCACAACGCTTCTCTCTGCCTCTCGCCCCTTCTCATATGCATGGCCGCATACTTTGGCGTCAGAGTCGACGTCGCTTCGCCATTTTCCCCCTTTCGTGAGGTCTGCGTGTAGACGCATTTGAATGCACGTACCGCCCCGTGATCATGTACCTCCCCACCTACCCGGCGCCACTGCCTCCTCCACTGCCAGCTCCCACCCCTTAAGCGGCTTGACAGAGCCGTTGTGCTCGGCCAACCAACGGCACCATTCATGCCCTCCGTATCAGCACCATGTGAGCGCAGGCAAACTCGACTGCAATGGCCCCTTGCCCTCTTTCACACTTGTTGCGCTCCCTCACCCCCAAAACACCAGCACAGCGTCGGCCACGTCACCGTCGACGTCTCCACGGCGGCAAATTTCGCCACGCGCTCTGTGGCGAGCACGAACACCACGCCAAATGCCGGCGGCTGCCATTTCCCTTTTCCCTTGTATCTCCTCCGCATCACCCCTGCCTCCCTCAGCATCCTCGTACATGCAGAAGGCACGCGGCGGACTTTGCTCTGCGTCACCCAGAAATGGCAGTGGTGCAGCTGCAGCCACCTTACATCGTACCACACCTGTACAGAGCCAGACAGACGCCAACAACGCCGATGACAGTGGCAGGCACTACGATGGGGAGTACGACCGACTGATCTTCTCTCCTATCCACCCGAACCCCGCCGCTTTCGCTTCTGCTCCAGGCTCACTGTTGCCACACGACTCAGTGCATCACTACTCGGAGTCGTTCCCGCTGAGTAACGCAAGACACAGTCCACCGTCACGAGGCTTGATTACCGCCTCGCAGGCCGCCGCGGCGCTAGATCGCCTTCCAGAGCTCTCCACCTCTCAGCGGAGGCAAGCGGCATCGTCGGCGGTCACGGCCCTCATCGCTGGTCGGGCGGCCGCAGCTTCAACTTTGTCATCGACGTCGTGTCGACCCTGCAGCAAAACGCCTCCTGCAGTGTCAACTGATGCACTGCCCCTTCAGCCGGAGGCTTGGTGGTCCACGCTGGATGGAACGCTCTCTGCCACCAACACGCTCCTCGGTGATGAGTCGCAGCAGCTCTACCACATCGCAGAGACACCAGCGCCAGTCTCTTTGCATCCTTTCCTCACCCCCAGCCTGAACAGCACGCTGGGTCGAGCGGACCGCGCTGCCATTGTGCTGTCCACGCATCTTTCTCGTCACACTAACTTGGCGCCGGGGGGATCGGTTGCAACAGGAGTCTTGAGAGCCAAGGGTGGCGACGCTGATGCGAGCGTGAGCAGCGCTGACAGAACCACCAAAGATGATGAGGCGACGGCAGCTGCCGTCGCGATGCGGCTGTCGTGCGCCACCGCGGGTGGTTTGCTTAGTGGAGGTCTCAGCGGGGCTGCGAACACGATGCTTTCCAACGCATCGCGTGGCAGCGGCGGGCAGAACACACTTCAGGGACTGCGTGAAACGTTGCGGCGTACACAGTTATCACCAGTGGAGCTAGAGATTACTGCTCCTAATATCGCGCCGCACTGCTTGGACGTGTTGGAGGAAGGCTATGGGTCGCTTTCTTCCTCCAACAAGCAAAGCAAGACGGCACCGTCACGGGCCACTGGCACTTCGCGTACACATCGGTGGGTTTCCGAGGGTGTTGCTCCCCCGCACGGCTCCCAAGACGGTGGCACCGGAATCATCAAGAGAGGTGGCGGCACGCAGCGTATCCGCGACCCAGCGGTGCACCTCTACGCTCAGAACGCACCTCGTGCACTCGCACCGGTGATGCCTCTGCTGCCGGCGTCGCGTGCATTTTTGCCGTCAGCGCTGCTTCCTGGTGGCACCGCTGGGGACCGAGCGGGCAAGGAGATGCGGGGCCTGCATCAAGCACCCTCTGCCATCGGTAGCAGAATTCACAACATAGAAACGTCCTTAGTAGGCTCTACAGCCGACCCAAACGCTGGAACTCGGGAAGGGGCAGGCACACACACTGATGACAAGGACGGCCGTATGAATGCCGCATCACATGCGCTACCGCCACCATTGCACCGGCACCGCGTCGCTATCGCTGTCACTGCTGCTAAGCCAGCACTGACGCCTTCATGGGAGCGGGACCGCCTCACGCTGGAGGTGATGGAGAGATGGTACGGAGCGCAGAGTGCTGTACACACGCTTCGACGGAGCCGCCGCTACCATGGCTACCGTCGTTCCGAGGTGCCGCCAGCCGCGGATCGCCGGCCACGCGGCGGCCACGCCGAGACTCTGGCTCTCTTGACATCTCCAGTCGCCTCCTCAGTACCCACCTCAGACTTCTCTGCCGCCTCGCTAACTAGCTCCATATTCATTCGAGAACTTGGAGAAGTTGAGGCGGCGCGCCAAATGCTCGAGAAGCATCGGCGGAGGCTGGCCACGCCACGCGAGGCGGTGAGCAGCGCATCCGACGACGTTGCGCAACGATCGCGATCGCCGAGTCGTCACGGCACCAGTGGCCCTCAAGTCCATCTACCGCACCGCATGACGGGCAAAGAGGCGACGGCAAAGGCGTACCGGCAAGAGCAGCTGCGACTGTACGTGAGTCACCTCACCACCCCCTCCACGCTACCTACGGATGGGTCTGTGGCAGTAGAGCAGGGCCCACTGGATGCAGGCAGACCCCTCCGGGGCACAGAGCACCACACGGCCGGCGCTAGTGCGAATGATGCACTCCTTGCGTGCGCACCTGGCGGCGATGCCGCCTCGATCACGAGGAGAAGCCGTGCTGGTACTGCAACCTTCTGTGCGAGTAACACTGCGGCCACAGTTGCAAAGGCAACTGCGTCAAAGCTCACCGCAGTGGCCACCTCCGGCCGCAATGCGCTTGATCGTGCTCTGCAGGCCAGAGCGGCAGTTCTGCGCAGGCACGCTCAAGACCAATCGACGTGGAAGCGACAGCTGCACCAGGTGCGTCAATGGTGCGACCGCACACATGTGATGGTGCGCTTCGACAATGGCGTCTGCGCGGAGCAGATGACCGCAGCCCCGTTGCACCGAACTGTTGCGCGGCAGCACCAACGACAAGATCGCCAGGAAGCAGCGGAGGTGAGTAACCGCCCGAGCTCGGGGGGCGCGCACGTGGGCGCCTGCATCTTTGCTACGAAAATGAGCGATGACGCCGCGGGGCAGCACTTTGTCTATGTGGACGACCCTATAAGGGCCCACGATGCTGTGATGAAGCAGCTGGCGGAGGAGGACAACGAGGTGCAGCGGCAGAACGAGCTACAGCGGTACCGAGAACGACGACACGCATCTTCGCTCGAGTGGTGCATAGGCGACTCCCATGCTAGTCCGCCGACGCCACCTATGCAGAGCGTTGGATCTAGCAGAGCAGCGGCGCAAGCGATATCCTCCTCTTCGCTAAGCCATCGCTCAGAGAATCATGAGGCGACACGGACGCAGTTCTCAGGCGCTGCGAATGCAGGCTGGGATCTCTTGAAGTCTATGCCGCTGCTGATCGGACTGGATACGAACCCGGCGCCTCTGCAAGTAGGTCAACACAGCGTCCAGTTTGCCATTTCAGCAACAGACGAGCTGGCTGCGAAAGGGACAAGCTCGATGTTGCTCAGTCATGCGTCGCCGCTATCGATCCGTCCGCCGAAGATGTCGATGCACACTGCCTTGTGCGCGCGTTTGCAGACGTGGGGCACAGACGTTGCAGACGAAAAGGAGACTCTGAGCCGCGGAGGCAGCACCACCATAGACACCTCTGCTCTTCCACCAGCTGATGCTGCTAGCGCTAGCCTTAATGCCTGCACAGCGCCACCTATGTGGCAAGGTGCACGGAAAGGCAGCGTGCCGCGCAGCAGACGCGCTACACTTCTCGCTGACCTTTCCGAGAACTCTCCTGGCCGATCGGCAAACGAGTCCAAGGGTGAGCCAGGAGATTCGGCGCAGAAGAGAACCACACAACACGGTGCCACCCCCTCTCTCATCCACCTGCAGCGTGCCTCGCTGGGCCAAAGCGTGCCGGCTATTCTCACAAGGGTAGAGCGTGACCTCTTGACCTTTGTGCTGACCTGTGCCAGCGGAGATGGCGGTGTTGAGCACCTTTCGGTTCTTTTCTCACTATGCAGCGGTCGCCATACTGATAACAGCGCTGTTGGAGGGACACTCAACAGCACTGCTGGTGAAGGTCGATCTCTAGCCACACCGCTGCCACCGGCGCTGATTGCCTTGCTCACGATGCTGGACCAATTGCCTCAAACACTCACTTGCGATGGCACCGCTGTCGAGGCTGCCGCGGCTCCGGAGACGAGCAGCTCTGGCGCCACGGAGGCAAAGGAGCAGCATGGGGTTGGCAGGGAGTCACCTCTGTCAAGTCCACGTGACCTCGAGATGAAGATCACCCAAGAAACTACTGATGTCCGCGGAGATGCATACGCTGTTGCAGGCTTCCCGAGTATCGATCACGAGTCCAGGAACGGAAAAGGGTCAGCGGCAACGACGCTCCCTACAGACCGCGCATCAGCGGCGGCTCCGACCCCAGAGAAAACGGTGCCGCCGTGGAGCGCGTTGGTTACCTCGCTGCTCAGTGGCTACAATATATTGGACCTTAGCTTCCTCCGACAGCTGCACCTGCTCCTGTGGCACTACGAGACGCAGGAATATAAGCGCGCGCGCATCACGGTGGCAGAGACCTCGAAAGAAGTTGTAGCACAAAGTGTGCTACCGCCGCCGCCGTCGACCATCATGCCATACCGGTCACAGAGAGCACCACCTGCCGTGTTTCCTCTCTCGTTGCAGCTTTCCACGCTGGAGACAAGGACGGCGTTTAGGACCAGTTTCAAACTCTCCGACAGCGGTAGCAGCACATTGTCTACTGTTTTGGTGGACGCTTCGGACCTGCTCAACGCGATCACAGCCACAACGTTGCTTCGCTGGCTGTGCGACGCTTCCCGCCAAAGCCCCACAAGCAGCTGGGCAGAGCTGGTGGAGCGGGTGCCTGCAACGTGCGCACAGGATTGGCAGAATGCGCTCATGCGATGCATCGAGTCCGCTTCCTCAGAAGTACATCCTCCTCAATGCACCTCATCGAAAGCCTCATTGTGCTCTGACGAGTTGCGCCGACTGGGCGCACCTTTCCACACCGAGTCAGCTGCCACCACGGCCCCTCCACCCTCCCCTCGTCAGCTCGAGTGCTTTACGTTGGATACTGCATCTGCACTTGAAAGTGTGAAGTGGCGACTGCGCCGAATTCACGACGTGCTGCACCGCGCGAGTTTGCGTGCTGAGCAGGAACGAATCACAACGAACACAGCCACTTCTACTGACGCGACCGTTGGCGCCCTCTTCACCGCTGGCAGCACCTCCAACGCCCTACCCGCGGCCTTTCCCTGTGTAGGTGACACACCATACATTCCTGGGACTGAGGCACGCGCTCGCTACCCGCTGGATATGCGTAACTTATACCTTCTGTCCGCACTGGCAGCTGAGGACATGGAGGCGCGCGTTGTGCCGCAACTGCATGAGGCGAGGGTGCAGTACGCAGATGCTCTGCAGGCGGCGACAGCCACAGGGACGCTGGTCAGCGTGTCTGGCAGCTCGTCCATGTCAAAACTATCTCCGTTGGCCTTCTCGAGGTCGACGGCTTCGCTCCCTCTGGCGCTGCAGCAGCGCGTGCCACTTGATCGCTTGCTCCAGGTCGAGCAGCGCTTCGTTCGCCTTCTATCAGCACTGTGGAACGCAGAGCAATCCATTTTTGCTTTCAATCGGCACGTGGGCCCATTCAACGCCTTCACAGCGGCGGAGCAACGCTGTTGGGGGTCGCTCTACCGCAGCTCACTGAAGGTGGCCTACTTTGTCTGTGAGGAGCTGGCAGAGAAGGGAATGGAAAATGTCTCGACAGAGTTGCTGCCGTTCGTGTCGATTGTTGCCTCATTCACCGGATGCTGCGGCGGGCATCGCGAGCTCTTGTCAAAGCTGAATGCAATCATGCTAGACCTGGCGGAGCGGGCGAAAAAAGTTCAGGTACCGCTGGAGTCTCTTTCGTGGCAAAAGAAACGGCCCCAGGTGCTTGCGGAGGCCATCGCAGCCTCCAAGATTGCGTGTCGACGTGCAGCGGCGGTGGTCTCATGCCTCACGACCGAGGCGGACGTTGTAGGCATCCCGCTGACGGAGCTCGCGATACCCGCGCTCCGCCTCATACACGTCCTGCCGCTTTCTCCGTTACCAGATACCGCGTGAGACGGACGCCAACGGCGCCGTGATGGACGGAGCGACGTAGCGCAAATGTGGAGTGCTCATCTGGCGGGGTGTGAGGACCCCACCAGGGGTGGTGCGCAATATTCCCCCCCCCCCCCTTCTCTTTTCACTCCTTGCACTGCGGAGCACAGTGGCGCGCGCTCCTGACTGACTCGATGGCACCCGCTCTGTTGTCGATGGGCGTTGTTCGGTTGTATTTGCGGCCACTTCACCGTTTTCATGTAAACTAGTGCAGCTAAGGAAACTGCGCCGTGCTTCTCGTTGCTTTGGCACTGCCCATGTCGTCTACTCCGACGCCACACTCCCTCTCCTTACTCTTCACTGCTCTTCTGTATGTCTACGTCCCTCTCTCCTTCGATGTATTGTGCTGCGTTTCAGACAGCTGTGGGTGATGCCTCCCCAACACCCCCCCTCCACTTACCTCCTTGGCTTCCCCTTTCCGCTATTGCAGGATGGGCTTCCCGCCACACGTGCTCGCCGCTCCCCACCTTCATCCCCTTCTTCTTCCTTTCACTTTCCCCATTCGGCTCTTTCGTGTACTCGTAACACACACACAAGGAAAGTACGTACGCAGCGAGAGTGGCTTGCCTGGTCACGCCCCCCCCCCTCCCCCTCCTCCTCTCCGTAAGGATGCGCCACGTGCGTGGCAGCTGCGGCTCGTCGAGGCGTGTCTTCGTTCCCTGGATTTCGACTTGGCCGTCAGCGACCCGCGCATCGATACCGCCTCGCGTCAATTCAGGAAAGCTGCCCCTGTGCGCCACGGTGGAGGCGAGGCGCTCTACATCGACTACGTCATCGTCACTTCCTCTGGAGTTTTCCGCGGACTCTTTCGTCGCTAAAAGGACGCGCTTGATGGCAGAGAGGGCCAGCGCGAGTGCGGACAACGTGAGTCGTCTGCGGGAACTCTTGCAGACCTGCTCGGCGCACGAGCGCCGGGGACTATTCTCGAACTATCAGCCTCACCGCCGCCGTGACGTGTGGCCACTCACCACACCGGTCGAACCACCGACGCCGTCCACGGGTGTCACTGCACGGATGAAGAAGTCAGTTGCATCGGACACACCACGCTTCCTTAGCACAGCAGTGATTCAATCCTTTCAAGAGGGCGCCAGTCATCATGCAGCTACCGCCGCACAACACGGTACGGCACAATGCAGTGAAAAGGAACAGCAGGAGAAGGGCTACTATCACTCCCCATCCTGGTACGGTGCGTCACCCGGGACGCGGATGGACATTACCTACTTCACTGCCCACCAGAGCAACCGCTGGAATGCACTCTTCCATGACCTGTATTACACCCGCAACGAGCCGACGGCACCTCTGCTGCGTTGCCCAGCTTGTGTGACCCAGCGACTGCGCGGCGGCGTGGCGATGCTGCCACGGACAAGGTCTGCCGACTTGTCTGCATCCCGTGCCGCCACGGAGACTCCATCGGCGTCATCGCCGCTCTGGATGGATCCAATGGAGCTGCAGCGGCATATGAGTTACATCCACGCTGACGAGCTCTTCACGCCGCAAGAGCTCAAGTTGTACAACGCACAAGTACTTCGTGAACTGCGGTACAGTTGTGGCCTTGCGCCGGCACTCACGCCTCTTGAGGGTGAGCTCAGCACCGGCGTCACATCGGGTGCACGTAAAATGCAGCCAGCTCGTGTCATCCTCGTTGTTGACGTAGCTAACGTCGAGCTTGGCTCCCCTGGTGAGCTGTTGGAGATGCTCCTCTCATCAAAGCTACTGCGCGCAGTCACTGATTTTCCCGTGGCATTCTGTGCTACGCACGAACTCTTCGTGCCTGCTATCTCGAAGGCACTGCACACCTTGTACCAGCTGAGCCGCCGCCACCCAGCGTCTACCCTGCACGTCTTCTTTGCGAACACGTCCCTGGAATCGGGTGATCTGTTGACCTCCTCGTACCTGAACGATCTCTTTCTCGAAAGCCCACATTGCGCGGTTCCGCCGGTAGTAATGCTAACGAGCGATGTGCAGCAGCAGCGGGCATTGACGGAGCTGCACGGAGCACCAGCGTACGGCATGGGTAATGGCGGGCACGTGCATTGGGTGAAACCCCTCACAGCAGCGCAGCTGGTGGTTGACCTGTACGCCGCCCTCGAAAGCTCGCAGTCCCTACTGTAAACTGATGCTGCAATTAAGAAGCGAATGGAGAAGCGGCGGTGCGCCGACTTCATCTACTGAGCTGAAGAGATCGATAATGAAGTTCCTGGTGGCTGCCAGGGCGCATGTGCCGCCTACTTCTGTGGGAAGCAGCACCGAGCCTCAGTTCGTCTCTCTCTCTTTGTCCTTCTTTGTGTGGGGGCCTCTCTCCTTTTCCGGCTTGAGTAGTTATACTACGAACAGTCTTCCTCCCTTCACCCACTCGGTGAGGGTCTGTTTCTCCTTCCCCAGTACCCCCACAGAATCCCGTTGCCGCTGTCATCGCTGTTGTGTGCGGGAACACTGTGCTTTCTTCAGTGCAATGCTGAACCCTGTCCCCTCCCCACCGCCTGCCTATCGGCCAAAGTGTACCTCAGCTGAGTCCGCCGACATGGACTCCTATGCACACACGAATCGTACAACACGGTTGCACTGTTGCCTTCCACCTCCCTCCCCTCCCTCTGCGCTACTCCTGGGTCTCTCTTTCTGCGCTGCTGCTGCACCTTTTACTGCCGTCCTGTCCTCTCGATGCACTCACCGGTCTCCAGTCCCTACGACACACTCGCCTCGGCTTCACTCCACTTCGGTGAACACCACTCCCGTCCCCCTTATTCGTGTCCCTTCCTTGTTATTACAGCCGTGATTTTTCGCTATGCTGCGCCGCACTCAAGCGTTTCTCTTCCGCCGCACGCCGGCGCGCCTCAGTGGCGGAGAGCTCTACCACCCGCCAAAACTGGAGGACATCCCACCGTCCTCGGCCACGAAAGGCTTCTTCGGCGCCTACAACGGCGGTCTCACTGTGCTTCGCTTTGTCGATATTAAGTGGATGATGAACCGCGCCGTCGAGTTGGGTCGAGAATATTACATCTCCGCCCCCACTCTGTACCTCTTTCTGTGGATGTTCTGCTGGAAAGGCTTTGTAATCATGCGTTACGGCGACGGCAAGCCGCCGCGCCAGGTAGACTGGAACACCGAGGAGGCCGGCTACCTACCTAAGGGCTTCGAGCAGACGAAGGTCACCAAGGCCATTTAAGCAAAGTACATGAAGAAGGCTGCGCGTGCCAAGATAGCGATGTTGGCGGCGGCTACTAGTACTGCTACGACGGATGCCAACAGAAAGTAGTGTGCGGAGCAAACAGGGTGAGGTGAGACGAGAGGGTGTTGGCGGTCACTGTGACAGCGGCAATGCGATGCCATCGTGCCTGCCTGCGTGCGTGTGTGGAAGTCTCTCTCTCTCTGTGCAACTGGAAAGGAAGCACAGCTGGTGAAACGAGAACGGAGTGCAGAGGCGCCGACTCGTTCAAAAACTGCCTACATGTGAGCATCACGACGATTTCTGCGCCTTCGCATGTTATGCCCAGACCCACACGCACACCCGCACACCGCTCTCTCGTGCGCCTGCTGCTGTTTCACGTGTCGAGGCTGTCGCGCGTCTGTTGGCCCCCTCCATTTCCACCGTCCCCCTCTCCCCCTTAATCCCCCAAACCGCCGCATTTGTACGCGTTCACTCGTCTTCGGGTGCGAGAAGGACTCCAAATGAGTGTGGTGTGATTACGTTTTCCTCTCTTTTTGTAGTTAGTAAGTGCGGTGCCCTCACACGCACAGGGACCCACTCCCCATTACCACGTGTGCCGCGCCAGCGCCTTCGTCTTTTACCCGCTCCCTCAACTCGCCCCGCCTTTCGGTACTGCATGCTCTCCGTCTTTCCCTCGGTTGAAGTGTTGAGGTGGCTCCACGTGCACGTGCGGCTTCTTCGTCCCCCTCCCCTCTTCCAGCTCTCTCTTTTCATATCTCTTCCTGCCTGCCTCCACCACCTTGCGCCTCGCATGCACACTCACATACCCAATCACGGCTCTTAGTCGAACAGAAAGCCCTTCGCGACCCAACGTGTTGGCTTGTACTTGTGTGCTTTCATAAAGGAGGGGGGGGCTGAAAAACAGAGAGGAAAGGAGCAGTGCAGCGTCAAGAGCAGCCACGTGAGAGTCGACTGGGGAAGACGGAGGTGAAGGCAAATGTGGATCGGACAGATGTTTCTGCCTCTCTCTCTGTGTGTATGTGTGTGTGTGTGTGTGTCTTGCGTGTGTGCACCTCGTACGTGTTCGCGTGATCCTAAGGAGGATCCTTCCAAGAAAGTGAATGCGCAAGAACAGCAAATCTGAAGGTGGATGAGAGAACCGCGCTCCAGAGAGTTGAATCACGAGAACAATTCTCAACAGTTGAGGGCTAGGTACCTAAGAAAACGTGTCGCAGTGCCGCTGACACGTGTGTGGGGGGAGGGGGGCGCTCTTCTCTTCCCCTCTCTAGCCTGCGCATAGCATGAAAGAGTGCCGTCACCCACGCAGGTACTCCGAACTTCTGTGCGTGCGATGTGGGTGTGCGAGCCACACAAGCCTTAACTGGTATACACTGCTTTCCAGCTCACGGAGAGGTCTGCTGCGGACCCCCTCTCCCACTTCAGCATTGGAAAATCGCTCTCTGTGAGAAGAGAAAGCGATGGGTGCGTGCACATCTTTCTCGCCTTCAGCCCTCCCCCCTCCCTCCCTCGTCCTCTCTCATTCCTTCACCTCTTGACAACTCCATTTCTGCGATGCCCCAAAACCCCCTTATTTCAAAGTTCGCATTTTCCATCTCGTTCGCCGCTTTCCTCTAGTAGCGTACACACACACACACACACACACACACACACACACACCGTTACCTCCCTCACCGCATTGACGGCCCACCATCGGCTTCTCCCCTTTGTTTGGTGCCTCCACCTGACCCCTCTCCCTCTGAGCTCGCACGTTCTCGTCCACCTCTTGCGACATCGTTAGGTGTAGACATGTATGGACGTGTACGGGTAGGTTGTAGGTGTGTGTGTGTACGCGTATTGTACTCAGAGCCTTCTCCGTGAAACAGTTTTGGCGCCTTCTTCTTGCCTGTTCTCCCTCTCTTTCATGTGCATCACAGTCGGAGGGGTGAGGCCCCCTACTTCTGTGTTTTCTCTCTCTCTCTCTCTGTGCGTGAGTGAGTGAGTGAGTGAGTGAGGGTATTCAGGCCTTTCCGCTCTCTCCCTCTCTTGCACCCTTTGCGAATCGGTAATTTTGCGTGTTTTCTGTGTGCCTCCTCGCGCACTCCAACCACCAGACCCATCGAATTCCACGACAGGAACTCCGCATCAAACACGCGCGATAGAGACCCAGGCGGAGCAGCAAGCGAGACGTGTGAGCTAACACATATAAAGAGAGGTACGTGTGAAAGAGTCTGGGGAAGCAGTAGCAGTAGCAGCAGCAGTCGACACTGCTACGAGGTATTGCCCTCTCTCGTTCTCCGTCGTTCCTCCGGCAACCCCCCCCTGCTCTCCGATGGAGTATTTTTACAGGACAAACGCGGCGGAACTCACGCCGCTGAAGACAGAGCTTGTCGACTTGGTGTCTTCGTGTCTGATGAAGGAACCTCCTTTTGAGGAAACAATGCCCGGGCAGCCTCCACAAACCGCAGCACCTACCGCGCGCTCCACGACGGTGGATGATGCAGCGGTAGGTGTGGCTCTGGCGCCACCCCCGAGGCGATCAAACGACAGTGCGTCAACAGTGGCACAGATGCGCGAGTTGGTTCACCTCATTTCTCGCCAAGACGGCGAGTTCGTGTTGAAGTTGGCCCTCTACGCTCGTCACGAACTACACCTGCGTCGCTCGCCGAGCTTCCTCGCCGCGCTCTGTACCCGAGAGCCGAACTGTATTCCATTTCTGCAGCCGTACATGGAGAGAATTATCGTGCTACCGTCTGACTGGTTGGCGGTGGCTAACTTCGCGTACTTCTATGACTGCGACGCCGCTCACGACTACGCTGGGACGCTGATGTACCCAGCGAAGACAAAGCGCGATACTCACACAAACAAGTCCGCTGCCCCCAATACTCATAAGCGCTCCTCGACTGCCATCGCTGCCGATCGTCGGCAGTGCTGCAGCCCCAACCGCTCCCCAAGCTTGACTGACAAGTGCAGTTCTGCACCTTCAGCTGTCGAGGAGTGCAGCGGCAGTGGAAGCCTCCCAGGGACCAACCCATTAGCGAGCAGGACGAGTCCAAAAGCCAAGGGCGGCCACCACCAAGGCGCGACACCCCGCAGCCCGACCCGCTCCTACATCCCCGCGGCTCTGCGCAGTGCCCTCGTGGGCACCTTCACGAAGTTCTCCATCTTTTCCATAGCTAAGTACGACAACGAAGCGGCAGAGCACCGCGCCAAGCGGCGCCAGGTCAGGCGTGCTCAAGCAGCCGCGGCAGCGTCGAACACCAGCGACTCAGATGAGTCGAGCGCTGCAGACAACCGGCCTGCCGCACCGTCGCGCCGAGCAGCCCGCCCACGGACGTTTACCTTTAAGCAGCTCATACGCATGCTGCACATCACCGAGCCAGCGTACATTGTGTGCTGCCTCCTGGGCAAGCGCTATCCGACCAACGAGGATGACTTCCGACGCATGAAGCTACATCTCACTGATCCGACGTGGAAGCCGGCGTCGCGGAAGACACGCGTCACATCCTCGGCAAAAGGTGGACACTTCTCGACGGACATGGACGGCCGTGCTGTCATAAACAATAGCGGCGGTGATGCCCAGGAAAGGGATGAAAGTCACCAGGAAAAGGTGGAGTTACCGTGTTGCGTCTTCGATGCTCGCCGCGCTGGACAGCGGATGCGTCTTCCCGTGCCAGAGACGTGGGAAACTCAGTTGTCCAAGGAGGGCAACACCGGACGTGTCTGGGACGCGCTGATCTCCTCCAACGCCGTGCCGTACATGGCCCTTTTGCGCAACTTGCGAAACATCCTCACACGTCTCTGTTCCGCCAAGACTCACAAGCGCGTGCTGGAAAAGCTAGTAGATGAGCAGCAAGTAGCTGCTAGTCAGCAGCTGCCCTATCGCTTCTACAGTGCTTATCTGGCTGTGCAGCAGGTCGGCAAATCGCTGGCATTTCTCGATACGCTGCGTACCATGCCGCGGGGGAACGCCCCACAAAAGAGAAAGCGGTTTTCGCGGGGAGCCGTGGTGGCCGCGGACGAAGCCGCGTCACCGTTGAATCGGAGTGTGCTGCGGAGTCGTTAGCAAGGCAGTAGTAGAGGCAGCCAAGAGCTTTGAGCGCCCAATGGTGCCGCGACCGTATCTACGACGGTACGTGGCTCAGTACTGCGCTGCACTCGACTCCGCCATCAACACATCGGCACGGCTGAATGTGATTCCAGCGAAAGGAACGTCTATCGTTATTATCTGCGTCACATCCGCTTTGTTTGAGCCCATGTCTGCGATGGGTGCGGCCGCTGCCACACCGACGTCGATCCAGCGCAAGGTGGATGTCACAGCATTACTAGTGGCGATGCTCATGCGCAGCTGCGAGCAGTGTGTTGTGCTAATCTACTGTTACGACGAGTACGTTGTATTTCGAGAGAACGACCTGGATGAGAAGACAATGTCGAAAGGGACATATGACGATGACAGTGACAGCCACAGCAGCTGGGGCAGTGAACGCAGCAGCAACAACACGGATGAAGTCACTGCAGGCGAGGATGACCTCCATGCCATGTCGAACCCGCTCCAAAGGCCGAGCGCCACAGCCTCACAAGAAGCTGCACCAGGGTTGATGCGACTCGTTGACACTCTAACCTCACGCTGCTCCTCGCTACTGGAGCGGAAGCGGGAGGAGGTCGGGGCCGATTGCGTCGCGACTTCCTTCGCCATGTTCGCAGCTGCGGCAGGTGCGCAGTTTCCGTATGCATTCTTTGATGAAGTGATCGAGTGCAACATGCGAGTTGAGTCCTTGCTTGTATTCGACGAGGGGGTTCATCGCACCTATGCCAACATGAACCGAAACGCCCCTGCGTTTGGTGATCTCCCGACATATCTGTCACGGCTGCGGCGCACGTCCAGCCCTGACTTGGTGTACGTCGGCGTAAACTTGAAGCCTCGAACCCCCCCACTGCGGAGAGGGTCTCCCAGATGCCAGGGACTACGGTCGCTCCGGTTACAGCATCAGCTTCGAGTGCTCCAGTGCCGGGGAGCGGTGCCGCAGTGGCCTTGGAGAAAGAAGCGGTGAAGCTTCGTTTTAGCCACCACAACGATGTCCTTCTCACCGGATTTAGCGACTCCATATTGCGCCTAGTAGCAGTGCGGACTGGCGGCGGATCACTCACAACGATCGAGCGAGCAGCAGAGACCTACCACGTGTCGCTCCTCTCTTCACGCGCAAATCAAGCGACCTGGGCGGAGCGCTCTAAGGTGCTGAAGGTGCTGGCGGCGCTAAGAGGGGGCCAGCAGTCGCACATCAGTGGCGGGGACGGCTCACCCGAAACGTCGCCCGCACTGGGTCCGCTCAACTTCAAGAGCTGTGTCGATCCCCTCACACAGTCCGGCACCACCACAGCTACTCACAGGCAAGCTTTCTCGTTCCCAAACTCAAAGACTTCGTTGGTGTCGCAAGCAATGACCGTGCCGGCGGTGGTGCTACCCTCCTTCGACGCTGATGGAAAGGCAATTTCCGCAACTGGGTGGGACTGGAATTGTAGCTCACTTGGCAGTGATCGGCGGCTGCAGTGGCTGGCGAGTAGCACCGCTGGCCTGTCTACCATGTCCTCGGCCTCCGCAGCGTCGTCGGCATATGATGCGGAGGCGTCAGCAAAGGGCCCCATAGCACTGCCAAGTATACGTCGACTACTCGCCAAGCCATCATTCGCTGAATCTGAAGTGACAGTGGCAATGGCCAGCGTCAGTGGCACGGATGGCAGCCCCGGCGCGGCGGTAGACGCAGTGCGTCACCAGAATGCCAGTGATGCCCGAGAGAGCGAGCCAGCATGGCTGGGCGCTGAGGGCAAAAATGTGTTGCCTGTCTTTCACCCTCAGCCGGGCATTTCGATTGTAAAGCTCCTCTCCAGGTCGTCGAGCTCGCGCGGCAATGGCGCTGCGAAGACGACGGGCGTCAATGCCGCATCGAATTCGGCCTCTGCGCGCACTGATCGTTGCCATCATAAAAGGGCCGGTGACGCACAGCTGCACGCGCAAGCCTCGCAGCGCCAACAGACAGAATCGACAGTCTCCGCCACTGCAGGCGTTGCTGATGCTGCTGCTACGACGACCATCACACAAGTCAAAGCAAGCGAAAGATCGGCAACGCGGCGGCGCCGGCTGGATCAGGCAATCCCATCGCCGCCGCCTGCCGCGTCAGAGGTAGTTCGCCGCCTCCTCACTTCCTACCGCGTATGCCGCTTCTTCATCTCTAGCACGTTTCTCGATATGAACAACGAGCGCAACGCTCTCACACTCGACATCTTTCCGCGGCTGCGACGGTGGGCTGCCGAAGCGGGGCTGAAGGTGACCTTGCTGGAGGTGGATCTGCGTTGGGGCATTCCTGCACTGGCGACAAGTCGAAACCTCTCCACCTCCGTCTGCCTGAACGAGGTATCGCGGTGCAGCCCGTTTTTCTTTGGAATGATCGGTGCGCGCTACGGCTCCTGCCCGCCGACGCCACTTCAGCTAGTAATCGACGAAGACGTGGATACAGAGGACTACGCCTGGATGCAGGAGCTGTTGGACCCACACGTCTCCGTGACGGAGCTTGAGATGCGCCATGCCGTGTACAACGCGAAACGTCGTCTCGGCAACGACGAGGCCCCGTCATCGGCGCTCTTCTTCGCTCGTGATTCGCCGCACCTCCTCTCCACGTTTGGTCCAACGGAATCTGCATGCCGCGCAGTCTATGAGGCCGACTCACCCCGCGCTGCCGAGGCAATCGCACGCCTCAAGCAGCGGATCACAGAGAGCGGATGCAAACTTGTTTCTTACCAGGCTGAGTACATTGGCTCAGCCAAAGCACTCCTGCCAGGCGCAATTGGGTGTAGCAGCGGAGGCGCACCACTCCTCGCTGGAGGTGCCAACCGATCTACTACGATGCGCAGCGGGGCGCGGGAGATGATGGAAGATGACCTCGGTCGGTGGGTGGTGCAAAGCCGCAGCGGCTTTGGTGGCAGCGCTGGCGAAGCCGCTTTGTCTACGAGTGGAAGCTCCGGTGTCGGCAGTGGTGACGCGAGCAAGGCAGGTTCTCTCTGGTCGCTCGTCAAGGCCCGCATCACTGAGTCGGAGGAATCGAAGAAGTTGACGTCGATGGACGCACCGATTGATATGACAGACTTCTCTAACAAAGCGTTTCACGCGTTGCAAGAGGTCATCTGCCGCGTGTGCGGGGTGTGTCCAACGCCGGACGAAGACGCGGCGGAAAACCAGCAACCACACGCTGACGGGTGTGCGGCAGATGCTCATGAACCAGAGAAAAATGCAGGGACGCATGAGGGTTCGAGGATTGCCATACCGTTAGCAGCAGCGACTAGTGAGGCAATAGCTACCGAAGTACCTGACATGTACGAGTACTTATAGTGGCACAGCGCGAGTTTGCGCGCAAGCTGAGTAACTTGTATGCCGCCCCACGTGGACTCTTGGAGAAGCTCTCTAACTTCGTGTTGAACGGCACCCTTGGCGTTGCGGATGACAGTGACACTCTGAGCGAGGCCCGCGCGGAGAGGCAGAAGGGTGTCGCAGCGCACGACACCAAACACCATGACTACGTGACTCTGTCCCCCTTATCCGAGGGCGCTTATGACAGTCGTCCAGTCCGAGGCTCCGTCTCGCTACCGCCGCCCCCGCAGTCCCTCGTCATGCACGCACCTGCGCGAGGAGGCGACACGAGCTCCATCCTACTCTTGGAAGGCTGCGACGGGGACGGGAAATCATCAGCGCTGGCCGCGTTAACGGTGCTCGTTCTCGAGCCGATGCACAAGTCATCCGCTCCTGAAACAACTCCGCGCTTCCTATTTTACTCTACCCAGGCAGAGGACGACTCAGTGCGTGGCCTGCTCCTCTTCCTGGCCAAGTCTCTCCGGGTTTTCTTCCAGCTATACGGCGAAGTCTCGGTGCGTGACACGGACTCGGTCGAGGAACTCCTCCTTGTGCTGGATCAGGTATATGCCGCAATTCATCACCGCTTCGAGGCATCCCGCAACGGCGACGGCAAGGCTATCGCCGCACAAGGAGAACGGACCTCGAATGGCGATCGGAGTGCCACTGGTCGAGCAACAGCAGGAGCGAGTCAGGTAGCTCTTGTTGTGATCCTGGACGGACTCGACAAGTCCTCCGAGGCTGCGGAGCTGGTCAGTCTTCTGGGAACAATTCTGCATCCGCTGGCCACGCAGCACATCCGCTTTGTGGTGTCAGCGTGCCCGCGGTCGTCGGTGGCTCGCGCACTGCGCATGCGTACCCCACCAATTCGCGTACTTGCAGTGCCCACTTTGAGTGAGGGCGAACGCGCCGAGCTGGTACGGCTGCATCTAGCCAACTATGGCAAATTTTTGGAGGAGTCCTTTACCGCAGACGAGCTGAAGAATCTTCTGCGCAAGAGCGACGCCGGTCATCCCGGCTACCTTATCTCTGCGATCACGCACCTTCGCCTTTTCAGCACCTTCGACACGCTTCGCGAGGACATCCGCTCACTCCCGGCGTCGCGCGCCGCCCTACACAAGCATCTCGTCCACCACCTGCAGTCCCGCTTCGATCCCACCACGTGTCGCGTCGTGCTCAGCATTCTGCTACTGCGTCAGCCCGCTGGTGGTGTCTTGGAGTTCAACCTTTACCGCCTCGTGTCGGATGTCGCCACGGCGTCGCGGCTGGTTACGCTACTGCGCGGCATTTGCCTTGACTCCCATCACGTACGGTTGTTCATCAAGTCGTCCACCTTCGTCGACGCCATCGCACGCACGTTTTTCCGCTTTGCCTCCGATTACCAGAGCGCGCAGGAACGTGTTCTCCTGGCGGAGCTGCGCTACCAGCCCATCGACGTCTCCTCGAGGAGCAGGAGGTGAAAGTTGGCCTGCGCCAGGTCACGGAGTCGATTCACCGCAACTCGGCTGACCCACTCACGACGCGCACATTTGTGCCGGAGCGTTACGCGCCTCGGGAACTACTCGGGATGCTGCAAGGGTCAGTGCAGGCGTGCCGGCTTGACGTGACGGCCGCATTGGTGTGCCACCTGCCGTTTCTAGAATGCCTACTCGTGAACCGCCGCATGCTATCACAACTACTCGGGCTGCTGTCTTCTGTCGTCAGTGCAACGACCTCCGCGTCGTCCTTAGTGCTTGACACATCGGCTGTTACAGGGGTAACACAGTCAGAGGACGAGGAAAGCACAGAGGACAGCTGTAACGCCCGCCCGCTCGCGAGCTACAGTGCTCTGGCGCTTCGGTGGCGACAATACCGAAGTGAGGTTCGGCGCCTCGGTGACGTACGGGACATTTTGCAGAGGAACTACCACGTGCTGTTACGTCAACCTGCGCTGCTGCGTCAGTGCGTGTGGAACACGGTCGGGCCGGCAATGTGCATCAGCACCTACGATGCGACCTCGACCGCATGCCTGCAGGCAGCGTTGCAGGCAATGACAGCCAGTAGCGACACCACCTCGAACAATGCGCAAGTGCGCGTGCAAGGTGACTTCAGCGACCCCAAGGTACCTCGGCACCCATCTCTGCTGCACCGTCTCTTAACACGCCCATCTCCATGCTCTCCACAATGTGGGTTCACTGGCTGAATGCACGACAGCACGGCGGTGAGGATCGCGTGATGCTCACCACTGCTTCCCCGAAGCCGATACGGTGCATGGCGATGAGCCCGGATGGGATGGAGGTAGCTCTTGGCGATGATGAAGGCGTTCTGCGCCGCGTATCAGCGAACGAGGACGAGCAACAGCAGCTGCACCGCTCACAACTGGCACTGACAGAGACCGAGAGCGTAGGTGGTGCAGGCGTTGTGAGACGGCGTCGTGTGGCATCGGCGCTGCGGCACGAGTCCGCTGTCACCGCTGTGCTGTACGTGGCCCCCTGCAGTGCTGGCAGCTCCACAGCAGGCACCAAGTGCACCGGCGTGCCAGCTAACCTGTCCGCGTCTACTGGCACAGCGCAGCTCTTGTATCGGGGTGTGCCCGCGGCCTCTTGTACGTGTGGAGTCTTGAGGATAACTCCCTGTTGCAACGCGGTACTGGCCACCTGCGAGCCATCAGCGGGCTTGTGTGCCATCCGCTGGAACCAGCAGTGCTCTGCTCTTGCAGCCACGACTCTTTCGTCATGCTCTGGGGCGTCGGCAGTGCAGGGGCCGCGTCGAGGCTGTGCACCGAGATCCAAGCCGCGCTGGTCCTCCGCATGCCCAAGCACCCGGCCGGCTCTGCAGAGCGGATTCAGCAGGAGCAGCTGCAGCAAAGGGCAAGGGGGAATGTCAACAGCCAGCCACGTGTTGGGGGTGGGGGCACCGAATCTGCTGCGGTGCGGCACCGCAGACACGCCCTGACCGCCGGCACCGGCGGTAAGCAGACGCCCTTCCAAGCGTCACTCACGCCTTTCCACACGGAGCGGCAGCACCACACCCCTGTCGAGGCCGTCGCCTTTCACCGCTCTGGCGACATCTTCGCCAGCGGCAGCTGGGACGGTGTACTCGTACTGCACAACACCGTGAACTGTGCACACCATCGCCACTGATTACACCCGAAATGAAGGTGTCATTTGGATCACCCAAGCAGACCTGCATCACGAGTCGGCGTTCACGCCACACCGAGCTGGTCTGGCGCACCCGGCACGGTCCAGAGCGTCGGCAGGTTACGTTTCACTCGACGAAGCTTGCACTGGACTCATCGGTGCGCGCGCTTTCCTTCTCCAACTCGCTCGCCGTCACCTGTGTTGTTGGCTGTCACAACGGCACGGTTGTGGTGGTAGATCACGCCTCTGCTGCGGTGGTGGCGCAGTGGACATCGCTGCACTCCGCCCCTGTCATGCGGCTCACCACGTCGTTGGATGGCCGGTGCGTGGCCTCAGCCGACGAGCACGGCGTTGTGCGCTTAACACACATTGGCATCACTGGATCGGTCTTTGCCACCTTCAGTGGTCACCATGGTGCTGTCACTGGCTTGTGCTTCCGTCCACCGCGCACAGGCCAAGACGAGGACGTCGCTGATGGGACTGATCCTCTGCAAGCGCCTCCAGCGGTGCTGCTTACCGCTGGAGAGGATAGTACATTGCAGGCATGGAGAGTGGACAGCAGCGGCAGTAGCGCTTCGAGACTAAGACAGCTATGTTGAGGCGCCATCTGATCACCGCACACTGCACAGCTATAACGGCGGTGGCATCGTCGTGCGACGGCCAACTGATCGTGACCGGCTCTGCAGACGGTACCGCAGTTGTGTTTCGGGTGCCCGAAGAAGATGACGATGACGATGTCATCTGTGGGGGCCAGGTGGAGCTGCAGCTAGCAGGGACTGTGCAGCTGCACCGCCACTTTGAAGCCATCGAAAGCTTCAGGAAAGAGATGAACCAAGCCTCCGCGACTGTGGCGGGAAACGCGCAGACAACACGTCCGCTGAAGCCGGCTTTCACGCTGAAGCACGACCACGGTCGTGTTACATGCATCCGTCTAGCACTGCATGATACGCGGATCGTCGTCGGCGTCGTATTCGGACTTGTATATGTGTGGTCATCGTCTCCAGGGTTAAACCTGGTGGAGGGGCGCTTGCTACTCCGCATTCGGGTGCCGGAGCATGGTCTGTACCCTGTCATCTCGCTGGGCGTGATGGAGCGGAGTTGTGCGATAGAGGTGGTTGGCGATCGAGGTCAAGGCGTGGCCGGCACAGACAGAACTGCACAGCAAGCCCGGGGCGCGGAGACGGCGTTAACGCTCTCCAACCTGCTGCAGACAGCATGTAGACACACAAGAGCCAGCGCCACCGCTGCCACTGTCCTCATGTCACCACCAACGAAAAGGAAGATGAGAGCAGCGCACTCGTGACAGCTGTGTGCGCCAACGGCGATGTGCCGTCTTTAAGCTGCTCGGCGACGCTGTCTCGCTCGTTATGGCAGCGGACAAGGCACGCCGTCGACAACGCCAGCTGTGTCACCAGCGCCGTACCAGCTACAGCGCCACTAGCGTCCCTCATGGCGTCTTCACACGCAACGGTAGTTTCAGCTGCACAAGCAGCGCGGAAACATTGGACTGTGCCACGACGGAGGTCGGCACAGTGGCGGCACCTCCGGCAAGCAAGAGCCTCGGCTGGGTCGAGAGCAGAAGGGCCCATGGCGAGGTGACGCCCCATGCTGGCAGCACCGCCACAACCGCCAACTCAACGCCGCACACGGGAGAAGCAAACCCTGCAACAACGCAGGTGGATGGCGGCAACTCAGGCCACCCACAACTGACTGCGTTGCGTATAACGAGAGTGGCGCCCCTCTAGCCGAGAGTGCGTCGCTCATACCACAAGAGGTACCCCTCGTCAAGGCTTCTCGGCGCCGACGACAGATGCTCGATCGGCGCTCTCGGAAGTTGCAGCACCTGCTGTCTCGCTGTCGCGCAACAGAGGTAGAGCTGTGCAAGAGCTATCACCTGCACCTGCATCGACATCGACTGCGCTGGGCACATGCTGAGGACGCAGAGGAAATTACGAGCGTGGTTTGGCTCAGCTCGCAAAGCCTGAAGCTCCCCCTCTCGGACAACGTAGCGGATGAGATCGAGGGAAAGCAGTACAGGCTTGCCCTCGTTGTGACACAGCGACAGCTGTTCTTGCTCTTCGGCAATGGGCGTGAAAGCGCCTTGAGCAGGTGTCTCACTGTGCGCGTGCCGTCGCACCCCCCTGATGGCATCCAACCGCTGATGAGTTCCACTGGAATAATGCCAGAAGATGGAACCGCCGTTGGGGCGCAGGAGTGGGGCACCAGCAGCTATGCGGCGAGCGCGCAGAATGACGCAGTGCCTCTAGAAGCCGCGGAGACCTCTACGGCCGAGGAGTTCGAGGTGGATCTCAGCCACATCCTTTGCGAAGACGAGTACTTCACGTCTGCTAGCTCAGCTGTCGAAGTTGCAGGTGTGGCACCGTCAACGGTGACGGCAGAGGTATTACGTTGGTTTGCTGTCGCCGTCACCACCAGTCATGGTGAAGCTCTCCTCCTTCGTCTGCAAGTGCCGCACACTCATGGGAAGCACACGGACCCTCTGGGCGTACCGACAGCGCCTCTCACTGGCGCTGGAGCGAGGCCACAACTACCGTCATGCAGCACCTATGCACCTACATCCTTCCCAACACCAGCATTACAGTTTGCCGGCGACTGAGCTTTACCTGCTCAGTCGCCGACCAAGCAGAAGAGGGAGACGACGTCGAGGCCAGGACCAATGGTGCAGTACTTCACCGCATGACGGCCTCCCCTCATGCAACAAGCATCGAACTGTGCGCACTGCCGCCTGCACTGGGAGCGTCGCTCGACGCCAGCGCTACGTCACTTCCTTCGGGCGCCGCTGCAACAGCGGTGGAGAGAGTGGCGCTGCTCGCGGGCTGCACTGATGGCTCGACGCGGGTGTGGCTAGCGGCAGTGTGCCCGCCATCACCGCACTCTTGCTGCGCGTGTTCAGTGGATGCAAAATAGCCGAAGCCCCTAAGCTGCCATACATCACCCGCGCCAACTGGATCCCAATCGGTTGCTTTTTCTGCACCAGCAGCGTCCGCGTTGTCTCCGGCTTGCTGAACTGCAGCGTGCAATGCGCCAGTGGCAACGGAGTATCAGCGCCAGTACCCTCGTTGCGGTGGATCGTGGGTGACACGCTCGGCAACGTGTATCAGCTCCAGCTGGAGCGAGACGCCCCTGGTGGTGTGGCCGCCCTGCTAGGCAACTCGCATGGTATGCTGAATGTGGCCGCCAGCGGCACGAGGAACGGCAATAGCGGCGACTCAGAGGTGTCACTGACCCAGTTCAATACAGATGACGTCAGCGCCAAACCGTGGGTTCGATCGCTTCAGAAGTCACCCGCCATGATGAGCCACACCTCACCGGCCTCAGTGGTGCAAGCAATGCTGACTTCCAGTGCCCGCAGGTGTGCTGATGAGAGCTTTCTGGCTGGTGTCGGCATGGCAACAGATGAGACTGTCGGCGCCCTGGCGTGGCCAGGATGGGCGTCTCACTTGCCGGAGGACTGGATAGCTCCAGTAGATATTTCGTCATCGCTGCCAACACTGCTGAGACGCACTGCGTCCTCGACAGGAATGAGAGCGAATGCAGCCCCGAATGGCAAAACACGGGCGGCAAGCTGCGGGCGGCAACGCAGTCTCCTTCTGTGGCGCTGCGGATGGAACTCTTCGGATCGGCGACGAAAATCCTCAGCTCTCGACAGCCGCCCCTCTCCATTCCACTCGAGCGAATTTGCCGCCTGTGCCGTGTTTTTGCCTGCCTGATCTGCCTCAGGTGCAGCGGGCAGGTACGACTGTCTTTCCTAGCACAACAAACAGCACCGCCGAGTGTGCAACTGAGCGCGGCTCTGGCGGACCTGCCCATCTGACGCTGCTGAACGGCATTAGTCTCTCCTCTCCGCCTGCAGCGCTGCCATCGTTCGCGACAGGACCACGCCCGAACTACGGCGTGTTGGAGCACCAAGGCGCCTCTAACGACGGAAGAGCGCTCTCGGTGGAGCAAACTTTTCGATGCCGCTGACTAGTCTCTTGTCAGATTATCGCCGGCAGGGGGCAGGCGCGGACAGCGGCACTTCAGAAACCTCGAGCTGCAAGGCAGCGGCGGTGAAGCTGTCAAGACGCGGCGAAACGAATGCCACTGTACACTTTGAGGTATAACCGCGCCGCCTGTAGTATCGCCAGCACCGTCACTCAACCAGTCGCTACCACAAGACGACCATCAGCAGCACTGCAGCAACGCCGACGACGACGATGAGGAGGACTACTTTGCCGTCTTGTACGAAACAAGGCCACCGATGTCGCAGCTTCCGTACGCCGATCGGCCCAAGGCAAGTCGAGCCTGGCTACTTCACCAGCAAGAGGTACTGAAGGAGGCGATGCGTGTGCAGCAGTACAACAAGTTGGCGCGACGGGCACTGGAGGCGTACCAGCTCCGCATGGCCACCGCGGCGGGTCTGTGAGGGGCTGAGAAAGCAAGAGAAAAAGTGCGACGGGCGCCAGAACCGCGTCCTGCACGAGGGCGGTGGTGGAGGCACGGGCCGGTGATGACTCACGCACAGGCAAGCCTATAGGAATTCTCTCAGGCAAAGGCTGCGTAGGGTGCCGAGGTGCACTCTAAAAATTTGATGTGTGTAAGGGTGCGTGCGGTCGACAATGGGCGGACTAGTGGAGGGGGCTCCCGACAGTACCACACACAAGGCCCCACTGATGGCACTCAGTGCATACACACACCGCTGCGTCGTATCAGGCGCCGATTCAGCAACGCGGACACTGCATTGATGCACTTCTGCGTGTGTATTGTTCTAAAGAGCAGTCTCGATAGGGAGAAAGGAGAAGCGAGATCGCGAGGCAACTACCGCCAGTGCAGCGTCATTGGTCAGCGGTGCTGGACACCGGTGTGCATTGTCAACGCGCTTATACTTTGGCTGTGGCCTTCTTTTGGAGACTCGTTTTGCATAGCGAGCCCCGCGATGAAAGGAGCAACATAGCTGATCAGCTCGAAGTCTTCTCCCATCGATCTGGCTGTACATGTGGGTGCATGGCTGTGGGTGTCCTGTGATGAGTGAGATCACGCACAGTCATGCCCACGCGGTTTCACGCGTCACCCCGAAGTGCAGTAAAGCGCAGGGCATTCCTCAGCACGGATTAGCCGGCATGTGCACCTCTCTTTTTTACATTCCTCTTCATCGTTCACCGTCCCCTCCTTCGATCTCTTCGTTGTTTAACGTCTTCACACCCACGCACACGCACACACACACACACACACACACGCACACGTGGACACCTCAAGCAAGTAGCCGAAGCAAAGTGGTTACTAGATCAGGTAGAAGCAGAGGGAAAAAGCTCCTGCAGGTCGAGCAATGGCGGTCCCAGAAGGTCGTAGCATCTACGAGGTGCTTGGCACTGTCCTCTACTGCACTGTACCCGTCATCATCGATAACGCCGACGACCCAAACGCGGAACAACAGCAGCAGCAACAACAGAAGCAATGGGGTGACGTCGACATCCCTCTTGACTACGCCGCCGCCCTGGCGTTGCGCGAGATCGATGAGGCAGCCATGGCCGCACGCTACACGGCTACCAAAGCCAGAGGTGCCGCTTCCGCCACAGTCGGAGGTGCTGCATCGCGCGATGGTGCCATGGTGGCTGAGCGAATGCCTTTCACAGCAGCAGCAGGCGCTTCGGCGGCCGTGCCGTCTACAGTGCCGGTGCCGCCTCAGCGATCTGGCACGCCGCCCTTCATGTCGGCGCGCTACGGCACCGTAGGCGGTGGTGGAAGACAGTTTCCCGCTGAAAAGACGACACAGCGTGTCTGCAGTGGCAGAAGCGCCAGCAGGAATGCCTTGGCAGCCAGCCTCCGAAGCGGTGCCGAAGTTGGCGGAACCCAACGGGACGCGGGTGAGGCCGTAGATATTGCAACACAGAACGCCTCTCTCGTCAAGGCACACATCCGCGCTGCGGTAGCGGCGAAAAGCGGCAGTGGTGCTGGTGCTGTCTCTGCTGCATTGCGGTCGACCCTCGGAAGCAGCGGCAACAGCGCGTTGACGGTGGCGCAAGCGATGGATATTTTGTTTCCTATAGAACCGGAGGGCCACGGCGGCGGTAGCCGAGATGATTCCGCCAAACTCGGCGAAAAGGAGATGAGTTATGGTACGCTGACATCTCCGCTCTCCGCTTCCCCATCTGGGGCCCTTGGCGTAGCAACCACCGCTGCTGCCACATCAGCTGCGAGTACGCCGGTGATGTGGCGCAGAGCCGACGTTTCCCACCTGTCTCGCCTAGACGTGGTGCTCCTCTACAAGCACCTTCAACGCCGCTGCACCTGCGAGTCGGCGCGCCCTCGCGGGTTTGTGTGTCCAAATCGTGAGCGCATCTACAACGATGGCCTCCGCGAGCTGATCCGGCAAGTGACCCTCCTGTGCCCAGAGCGCGGCCTCCTGCTCGATGAGTTAGCCCGTAGCATGCGCGAATCGATCGAGACGTACGATGTGCTGCTCGACAGTGCAAACCAGTATGCTGTGCGCAAGAGTACTGAACGTGATCTCCATCAGTACCTGTTTGCGGAGAAGGCCGCGCTCGAGACGGAGGTGCGCCGTCGTGAGTATCGCGTTAGCGAGTGGCGCGCCAAGTACGCTGGTCTTCAAAGGCGTTTTCAAGAACAGCAGGCGGCAGACAGCGAACTACACGGAGAGGAGATCGCCTACGCCAAGCGTGCTAACCAGCAGCTGGCGAGCGAAATCAAGCGGCTCGCCTCGGAGGCAGAGAAGGCCAAGGAGGCCTGAAGCGTGCGTTTGTACGCCTCCACAGGTGGGTGTTGGGGGGGGGGGGGGGCGGTGGGTGTCTCCCACTGTATGTAGCGTGGCGGCTTCTTTTTCTCTTTTCTTCTCCAGCTCCTCCCTTTCCCAAGCGTCCGTGGCGGTGGTGTCTTGGATTTCACCTCCGGTGTGGATTTGAAGTTGCTGGTCGAATGGGACACGTACCTCTGATCTGAATGTATACGACAGTGCTGTGTGCCGTGGGTGTGCGTGCGTCGGCTCGGTTGTGCCTCACGTGTGTGTGTGTGTGTTTGTCTCTGTTCTCGCTTCTCTTTACCTCCTTGTCAATCACGTTGGCTTGCAATGTTGGCCTCTGTGCTGGTGTGCACGTGACGACGTGTCTGTGCAGCCCCACATGTTGGCGTCACCCCTCCTTCCCTCCTTCCTCTCATCCCTCTTCTTTCTCCCTGCAGGGAGAGCGAGAGGGATAATGCAAGGGGGGGAGGAGAGAGATGGACAGCGGAGGGTGGGAGGGAGGCGATGTGAATGTCAGAGTGTGTCATGTAAACTAGGCGTTTGACCACGGCTATAGCCATCGTTGCTTAGCACTACTACTAGCACCATGCGAACACATCACAGCAGTACCTGTGCGTAGCGCGCGCAAACGCAGCCGCCACCACGAGTGCCTTGCAGCGTGTGGGAAACGGCCCCCACTGGAGCACTGCCCATTCACGCGCACACGCACGTATATGCATTTACGTGCGCTTCACCTCGTGGCGGGGGAAGGCGGGAGGGCATGGCGTCAATGCGCAGCACAGAGCGTGGGCCGCCTTCTTTTGGTCTCAATAGGTGTGTTTGAGTACTTCTCAACCCGCTTTCTCACCCGCTGCAACTCCTCTTTGGCCATTCATCACACTACTCACTACCACCACCACCACCCCTCTCCTCCTCCTCCTCCTCTTCCTGCGGTGCCATGCTCTTGCTACCCGTGTGTCTGCGTCCACCCACTCGACCATGCCAGACCACCAGAACAGAGATCGCGGTCGAAGAGGCAAAAACCAACGAGAGACTCGCTTGAGCCGATTCAGAGAGGATAAGAAAGGGGCTCTGTCAACACACCCCACTCCCCCTCCCTCCCCCCTCCCCCAACTCTTTTGCTTGGTACTCCACTGTTTTGCCCGACAAGCTTACGGGGAACTGCTGCTCCCACGCCCGTCCCGCGCACTCCTTCCTCCCTGTTCTTCTACCTACTTGGTGCTTTCCTGGTTGTGTCGCACACGCACACATATACACACACGTCTACCGAGACGCGCGCACAACGCACTCGTTTGTCCATCGCATGGCACCTCCCTCCCCCCTCTCCCTCCCCCATTTCATGTAAGTTAGCTTCTTCCTGTCACTCCTGTGTTTCTGTGGATGTGTGATTGCATTCCTGAACACACGCCATTGCGTTTTTGTGCCTGAGTCTCACTCTCCCTGTACCACTTGACCATCCCCTCGCCCTCCTCCTCCCTTCATCCCCAGGCTTATCACATACACGTACGCAGGCGTGTTCAAGCAAACGTCATCTATACCTCTTCCTTGCCAGATCGGCTGTCTTCTTCTCTCTGTGTGTGTGTGTGTGTGTGTGTGCGTAGCGAAGCGCACCCCTTTGCTCATTTTTTCGCTTGTCTATTGAGCAGCATTCATGCAGCAGGGCTTGGCATCACGACACACGTGCACCATCGCGCAAACTGAGCGTCGCGCCTCCTCCCCGTATTGTCTTTCACCCTCCCATTCCTCCCAGTCGTATAAGAGAATCAGGTCGTGATTCTCACATGGAACCTCCAACCGAGCGAGCACAGTGGCAGGCTGCTGGCTGGTATGGTAAGTGTGACGGCGTAGCGTCGGCGAGACGAGAACATGCAAGGCGTGGCACGACGCTTGGTGTTGAGGACACCAGCAACAATGAGGTCACCTCTGTAGCGGCAGGGATGACCTCGGCAAGGCAGCCTTCGCAATTCTCCCTGACTGCAACCACCACACACCACGACAAGTCCGCCCGGCAGCAGCTGCTGTTGATAGAGCAGGACAGCGGGCTAGGTGGCACTCACACGCAGCAAACAAAGCCGCGTACTGCTGTCATCGCTGCCGCCACGGCAGCGACACGGCCTTTCTTCTCTGCAGCCAGCGCTCGTCACTCAGCGGCGAGTGTCTCTTCGCAAGAGTGGCAGTGCTGCTCAGCCCTCTTCGCCTTCCCCCCCAGCGCCGCGGACACCCTCCCCAACATAATGAAGTACTCCTCCGTATCGCACCCAGCGCTGAGGTCGCGCTCCATCTCGGCCTTACAGCAGCGGCAACTGCAGTACCTCCGCATTCTGTCAAGCCACACAGCAGTGCGCAGAGCAGCCTCTTTTATGATCGGCCATCGTCGGTAGCACCGCGCACGGGTGACTCGCGACTGGAGACATTGGGAAGCGCAGCGGCGCATTCACCAGGGAGTGCAACGTCGCTGTCGAGCGGGAGCAGATTCGGGCTCTCTGCCGTGAATCTAATGAAAGCTCCGCCTGTGGCCACCACGGCGCAGATTCGTGCCTTCAGCAACAAGACCCTCTATGCACGTCCTCGCTCAGCGAGCTTTACCTACACCTCCTTCTCAGACTCGCAGCTGGCGGAGCCGAATCACGACTTGGCGGAGGTTCTGGGAGTCGGAAACAACAGCTCTCCCACTGCACAGACGCAGCGGGCAGGCATGATAACCAACAGCGCTGCCAGAGGCCCCGAGCCACTCTCGCAGAGTCGCCAACGTCGTCCTTTATCTGCACCGCGGTCTCGCCACACCTCTACGATGGAGGAACGAGAGCAGGCCGTTGTGGGTGACGCAATCGTAAAGGCTGCGCAGCGCATTCGTAGCCGCCCAGAGTCGCTGGCGCCGTACCAGCAACCGCGACAGACCTCAGATAGCCTACCGCCTCGAGCTGTACAGATGCACGCGCAAGGCACCCGCGCGGACGCAGCCGACTCCGGAACCTCAGGTTGCCACTCAGGTGAATATGCCGCTATCGAGGACAGCGGCTACAGTGACCACTTCTTTGAAGAAGGTGAGGCGTCTGAGGAGCTGGAAATGGCGATTCCCTTCACACCCCAAGCCGCTGCCGGGGCAGCCGGGATCGAGATTGGTCCTGCTGCAGGGGAGTGGAACCTACCGCGCATTCAGCAGCGCATCCTAGCGGCACGGTCGCAAGCAGAGGTGCACCAACACTTCACCAGCGCCATAGAGATACTACTCGCTGTGCAAATGAGTCTGGACGTGGACTATCAAGAAGCTTCGCAGGGCGGTGGTGGCGGCGAACCTGCCTCGGGCTTCTTGCTCACACCTGCACAACGGGCGTACTACGCCGATCTTGTGGGGCGCGAGCTGCAATACGTCACCGCTCTGTGGATGGCGAAGCTGCAGTACACGGAGTCGCCGACGCTCACCGTCACGGCGCCAGCTACGAATCGGCTTCGAGAAGCTGTAAGTATTACCAACCCCTACCCGGTACCCCCCGACGCTACGCTGGCAACTGAGGTGAGGTGGGAGGAGAATAAGCTGCGTTCCAGCAGTAGTCAGGGCAGCAGAACCAGCCGTCGTACAGCGACGCACATGACCAATAGCACTGCCACCAGCACGCTGCAGCCTAACGGTGCCACACCAGCGCACGCAGATGTGGCGGTGAATTGCCCCCGGACAGGTCATCGATTCCTTAAGAAATCACTACGCAAGAAGACTCGGGTCGAGTTTCAGGAAGTACCAATGACTCAGGCTTCCGCTCATCTAGCGCGGCCTCCGCGTGACAGTGTCACGGATGGCTTCTGCCGTGGTGGGTCGGAGGCAAGTCACCTCAGCAGCGTTCTCGGCGATACCAACAGTAGCAAGGTACGGGCGTCTTCTCCGCATACTTCGGCATCTGATGGGCGCGTCATATCCACTACCAGTATCCGCGAGTGTAATCAGCCTGTCCACGTTGTCCCAGCATGCCTGACACTCAACAGCACGACAGAGTTTACACAGCGTAGCGAGCAAAGCTCACTGATTTGTCAAAGGCGCACCAAACAGCCCATCCGTCGTGACCCGTGCTTGATAGAGGCCCTCAGCACTGACTCGTCCCTTCTCGAAGAGCTTCCCTCGCTGTGGGATGACAAGGCGCTCGGGCCGAAGCTGCACTCGCCTTTTGAGAGCGCCGTGATCGAGCGCGTGCGAGACCTCTCCACGCCAGTGAAGAAGCCATCTGCCAACGCCCCCAAAACGGCGACAGAGGAAAAATCATCCTCTCACAGCAGCCCTCTCCGTCACACAGCCGAGAGCAGCAATGGACACACTACGAGCCACCGCGGCTCGCTCGTCGAGGACGTGTCCTCGACGCACAGCAGTGGGGGTAGCGGGCGGCGGGTCAGCAAAAGGAAAGCCAGCCGGTACGTTTGCCAGCCTTCACCGTCACGGCTGCCGATGCCGTTTGCCGAGTGGTACTCTACACATGACGCCGTGGCCCCTGCGATGGTGACATCGGAACACAGGACAGCTGCTACCGCTCTTCACAAAACGGAAGACTCCGCCTCGCCTGTGTCACCACATATGCGATCATCAGACGCGCTGTCTGTTGCGTCTGACTGCTCCTTCCGACATATCCCCGAGAGAGACCACCCAATCCCCTCTGCTGAGACTGACGTTGACAGCGCTGACGCTCCGCTGTCCTGCCGGCATGCGGAAGCGGGAGGGTCCATTCACTCACCTCTTCGATCCTCAAGCCCCATTACAGGAGACATGCGCCCTAGAGATCGACCACCGGCATCATCCATTCTCTCTGCCGGAGCGGGCGATGCCAATGCCGCACCCGCTAGCGGAGTCTCTCTGCGCAGCCCTCCCTTGTACGTGGAGAATGGCGAGCAGCACGACGAGCTGAGCATGAGCGATACAAGCAGTACGGCGAAACCCCACCGCATAGCGCGGCAAAGCGTTGTTTTCTCACAAGTGTGGAGAAAGGGCAGCGTGTCGCTCTCGATCATCGACACTTCATGTGACCTGCATCTGCTGGCTGACTCGTACACCGACTCCGCGCATCCTCTGTCCCTCCACCGCAACTCCGGCGGTGACGACAGCATCACCTCGAGCGGCATCATCAGCACCTTCGCAACCACCATCACCGGCACGGGAGTAGCTGACAACTCGTTTACCACTGCGACTGCAAGATCATCGATCATAGTTACCGCTGCCAGTAGCGTAACTGAGCAAGGCGAGAACGTTTTTCCCCTGCCAGTGCGTGGTTTAGTCCCCATGCAGCACAGTGCATCGCCAACCTTACCAACCGCCTCCAACACGGGCGTGCAGCACATCTGTGTCACATGCATTCCCTCTGAGGGGACTGCTGCGGCTGATTATAGCAATCACCACTACTCCCACGGACATCACCGTACGCAGAATCTGCAGAAGGGCACATTGAACGGGAATCCAGGTCATCAGGAGTCATCGCAGCTCCTCAGCTCACCTGTCTCTACATCGTTCCTCGCTGTATGGGTCGAGGATGAGCAACATGGCCCACCCTCCTCGTGCCCACACATACCCTACGCCTACGAGTATAAGGCGATTGTTTGCAGTGACGGACAGCCCCACAAGCGCCTCATATTGTGCAAACCTGGGGGTCCGTTCCATAGCGCACGCCTTAACCACACCTACACCGGATTCGCCGCTGCCAGCGACGCATCCCAGCGCGGCGGCAGCGAGTCGGCACCTTCACGTTCGCTTTCTCCTACGCCAGCCCTGACTCCCACATATCCGCAGCACACTGTTTCCACGCCGGCACAATTGAGAGGGAATGAGAGCACCTTGCCAAGCCCTTGGGTGGAACTGCACCATCACGAGCGGTCCGATGTCCAAGACGTGGAAGCCAACGAGTACGTACATCCCCCGTGGCCATCAGCACTTCTCTGGTAGCAGAGCAACTCACGGAATGTCTGCCTCTACCAATGCTAAACACGCAGTCGGTGGCGGCATCGCACCCGCTGCAGGGGGCGTGCATGGCGGACGACGAACGCGCGATGGTGGAGTGCATTGCGCTCAAGTCTGTGGAGATGCCGAACAGACCACTAGTAGAGTATGAGAGTTGGAAAGCTGTGTTGACTTCCTCTCCGAAAGACGAGTCGGCGTTGGGAAGGGACTGTTCGGCCGCTCTCATTAATGAGGCTCTCATAAATGGTGAAAGCGAAGTAAGTGTGCCAGCTACTGTTGCGGTTCCTGAGCCAGGGCCACAGGACGCTGACGGCAATCGAGTGCCTGGAGGACGACGTCAGTTTATTTTCAGCGGCGATGTAGCTCAGTGTTGGCTGGACGAGGAGGGCTATCGTGCCGGAAACTACTGCAACCCCTACCGAGTGGAACTGCAACGTGCGGAAGCGACAGCGCTGAAATGGTATGGGCTTTCTGGGCACAATCGGCGGATCATGTCCGATGTCAGTGGCGCTGATGAGGCGAATCCACGGCACACTGCGCATGGAGGTCGGTCAGTTCCATTAGCCGCTACGGCGACCGTAACTAGCGCAGCGGAACTTAGCGCGGAAGTGTCAGCTGAGACGTTGCGCAAAGCAGGTTCTGTGGGATGCCTGCATGGCGACGCGATGAGCGCTTGCAGGGAGGCGGCGTCGGTCTGCACCGCGCCTCGAGAGTGGCTGAAAACACGCCGTCGGGAGCAGCAGCATCAGCAGCCCCCGCAGCCAGGGATGCTCCAAGAAAGGAGCTGCCGACTTCTGGCCAGCTACGGTGCCCCTACCTCCGCTACCTCGACGGAGAGCCGAGGTCAAGGTAGTGATGTTGACATCTCCAAGACGCTAGGGTTTCTGCGCAGTAGTGTGATGGAGACAGAGATAATGAGAGGCGGAGAAGCACATGTCCACTCCGCCGTCAGGCACTCTTCTCTGCCTCCTGCGTCAGTCACGCAGCTTCGCCGTCGACAGTTGTGAAGCACTGACGACTCCAACGCGTTCCGCTTCATTGTTGCTGCTTCCGGCGTTGACGTGGAAGGTGTAACACAACGGAAGCGACTGGAGACAGCAGGTGCTGCACATACCTATTCATGGTAAGCCGCTGCTCAGTAGAACATCCGTGCCTCAGTGGATAGCAAAGCCCCGCCCCTCCTCTTTGTCTAATTCGAGCCCGTGCCTCGACTCCACGGTGTCTTCGAATGCAGAATGACAAATTCACTCTGCCTCTCTCCAGTGGAGTAGAGCGCCCGGCTACTTCATGATGAGATTTGGCGGTTGTTGTTGTTGTTGTTGTGATCGCTGACGCATTGTACACTTCGTGGCGGATTCACGTCTGACAGGACAAGAGCAAAGGTGGAAGACGTCGCGCGAAAAGGAGCCCAAAGTAAAACGGGGCGACTAAGCGTGCCTCGTAGTATCTTCGATGCATCACCAACTTCCACAACTGCAACGCTGATACACACACACGCACGCAGGCAGGCAGGCCCGCTTGTCTCTCTTCTTGTTCCTTGAACGCTTCTGACAGCGCTCAGTGACGGGCAGACCCATCAGTACGTGGCATCGCAGAGTCCAGTGTGCCACTGAGTATATAGAAATGCCAAGCAGCCCACCCTCTCTCTCTCTCCCTGCCAGTGCCGAGCCCCCTCTGGTGGTGACTGGGCCAAGCACCTACGACGTAGCGAGGCCAGTGCGATGTCTCGCTGCGGATGTCGGCGGCCAGGTCCTGGCTGGCGCTGCGTCGGAGCGACCTGCGACAGTGAACCCGTCTGTGCCACCCACATGATGGGCGGAGTGCCAGCGTGACTCGAAGGTATTCCTCACCTGGCCCTCGCTGCCGACGGGTGTGGGGAGCCTGAGCGTCGCACCGAGGGATGCGCCAGGTGGCGGCCGGCATAATGGGAGCGGCTGTGAGACGACCTGCGAGGGTGTTGGGCGGGCAGGGGTGGAGGCCGGGGCTGTGGTTCGGCGACTGTAGTGGGCAGCATTGCTGCAAGGCGTGTCGACGGCTGCTTAGCGCCACGCGATGGGCCTGTGGCAGGCCGAGGAGGGGGCGGCGGCAGAGTGGCGTTCAATGTAGGCTGTAGCAGAGTGAACACGTTGAAGTGAAGACACAAGACCCTATTCCATGCAGACTCATGCGTGGATCTCACTCTCTGCACGTCGTCTTTGTCTCTTGCGTGAACGTATTCGCTGACTCTCTCTCCCCCTCCCTTATTATTTAATCCTCCTATCCAGTCGCTTCTCTTTCCCTCACCATGACTGTATCGGCGGCTGCACTTTTGCCTCTCTCTCTCTCTCACACACACGCTCTCTCGGTCATGCTTGTTCATCTTCTCTCCCCCCTCTTGTGCGTGTGTGGGCGTGTGACCTCGAGGAATCCGTTACGAGAGAGCCGATCGTTTCCTTCCACCTTGGCGCCAGTGTGCCTCTCTTTCTATATCCCTGCTCAGGTGGGTCAATGTTGCTTGGGTGCCTTCGCCACCCACTCATCGGACAGGCGCGCGTCTCTGCACCCCACCCTTTCCATACCTCCCTCCTCCACGAAACAACATGCGAAGGCCCAATGGGGATGTGGGCCACACTCTGTACATGTACATTAGAGCCACACAGGTCGGCCAGTGCACGGGCTCATGACGCGCCTGCTTCCCCCCCTCACCCCCCCGCCGCCGCCGTCTCCAAGTCAATGAAGGTTGAACAGAAGAGACACGCGTATGGGCGCCACTGCAGCAGCGGCGGCGAGGGCCACGGTAACGTCCTCTGTGGCGGCGTCACCCATTCATGCCGTTACAGGGAATTCGGCTAAGAAGAGTGTACGGGGCGGCAGACAACACTGCACGTCTGTATGGGCTTCTGTGTGGTTGTGTATACGTGCAGCTCACTTGCCACTGCTTGGAGACGACTCTCTCTGCGCTAGGGGCGGACTCTGGCATCTGCCAGCCGCTGTCTGCCCAACCTCTGTGGCTCGCGTCTCTCTCTCTTCCTCTCCCTCTCCACTCGGCGCTTTTCTGCCGTCTCACGCGGGAAAACCAACAACGCGAATACGTGGCAGAGACGACGGTGGTGCGCTCACCCATGCGGCAGGCCACATTTGAGAGTTCTTGTGACGTTTCCCCTCCATCCCTTCACCTCCTCCCCCTCCTGCTCCTCTCTCTGTCGGCCAATCCCTGCCCTCAGCAGCGCGCCCTCCGCACTGCACCTCTCGCTGATCATCGCAGCCGCACAAGGGCAACAGCACAGAGAACACTTTTGAAAAGATCAAATACCAGAGCGAAGGGTGTGTAGGTGTGGGTATCCAGGCGAAAGAAAAAGTGAAGGGCTTCGTAGCGATGCCGCGCACATCCATGTGCCGGGCTCACATTTGCCCGATGTTCTCCCCGACGCCGTACGCGTCTGTGCTCCTCCACAGAACACCGACCACACCCCTCGTGTCCTCCTCCACCACGATTGTCACTGCTGTCACTGCGGCATGTTCACAAGCACACGCAACACCACGACGCTGGCAGTCTTCCGCCACCTCGTACCCAGGCGCGACAACTGCAGCGCACGATTCCGTCGTGATGGAGCAGTCGAAACAGCCTCAGCAGGGGAGCATCGCCATCACCTACAGCCCGGGATCTGGCGCGGCCGGCAATGGACTGACGCTGCCGACCACAGCGCTCACCGGGCATTGCGACATTATTTCCGAAACGCTGTCCAAGGCGGATGAGCTGCAGCAACAGAAGAAGGCACAAGAGGCGCTTGGTACTGGGGCGGACATTCTCACAGCGGAGGGCATTGATGAGATGATTGACGAGCTGAGAGAGATTACGACGAGCGAGGTGGAGGTGCTGGTGGAGAAGATGCGATCGCCGGCGGTGGTGCAGCAAGCTGGCATGCATGAGCTCCGTCGTACGCTCTACTACGCCACCTCACTGAAGTCGCGCGACTGGATTGAGCCAGCGCAATATACGTCGCTGATGCGTGTCTTGACAGTGGAGCTCCTGCGCCGCGATAATGAGGGTGTGTTGGCGCCCGACGATGTGCTGTATGTCACGACGCATATGATCACAGCCAACTTCTATAATCGGCACTTATGGAATCGAATGGAGAAGTCGCTGCTGCTACCACGGAACTACGACACAATTGACATGGCCACCATAAAGGCCCTCTCAACAAAGCTGTTCAAGACGCGTCGCGGCTGCGCGAAGGAGACGCTGGATGTGCGGCGAAAGATCTTGAGTGCGATGACGCGCCGTGTGGCGTTGCTGGCAAACGATTTCGATCTTCCATCCCTGCTTGGTATCTTACAGTGCTATACCATACACGACATGGCGCCACCGCCGCTCCAGTCGCTGGCGGTGCGCGCGACAAATCATGTGAGCGAGTTCACGCCACAGGAGTGCGCGACGCTTTCGCAGGTGCTGCGCAAGTTCAACCTTCTCCGCCTCGAGGTGTGCGAGCGGCTTGTCGAGCGCATCTGCACCGCAGATGAGCTCAACCAGCACATGGTTCACTCTGCACTGATATCCATTCGCACGTGCTATAATCGTGTCAGCGACTCGGGTCGCAATGCACTGCAAGCGGAGCCAACCCGGCAGAAGTTGCGCGCCATGGGTGAGCAGGTGGGCTGCCGCTTGCAAGAAGCCACGTTTCCAACAATGCACGTAATACTGAACATACTCGACATCGTTGTAAACCTGCGCATCTACGTGCCGAAGAAGTCCTTGCAGAACCTCTTTACCCGAGCACTTGGCATGGTCAAAGTTGCCGTAGAGCAGGAAGATGATCTGATCGACCCCGTCACCGGAAAGCGCGTGCGGCCCATCACAATGGAGCAAGGCCGTCAGCTGTATGCGCTACTCCTGCACTATGGGTCTGATTTGTGCCCAGATCTGCAGGCACTGCTGAAGCAGTGCTTCAAGGACGGCCTTCTACCCGATGAGGCGTCCCTCTGACACTATGTTGGGCTCTGCAGAGGAGAGCTCTACTACCTGTCCTCGCTACTTCGGTCTCTCTCCCTCGGGCGATGTCTGACTGTTTGACCTTGACTGCAGTGTGGATACGATTTTCGTTGTGGGCACGTGGGCGCCTCTTGTCTTCTCACTGGCTGATACGTACACTTCTGCATGTACACCCAGGCCTGTGCCGGTGTCCTCACCCGCTTACCTCTCTTCTCTCCAATCCTGGACTGATAATGCTTTCTCAGTCGCTCAGAGTAAAGAAAGTAAAGCACATCCTACAGCTAGCTAAGCGCTTCGAGAAGAAAGCTGCAAGTGGAGGGGGGAGGGCATCGTCTGTCTTGCACCTTGTCAAGCTCTTTGGTAGGCGTACCACTTCCTCAAGCACCTGCTCTCACTCTCTTTATCTGGCCCTCAGCCTGCGCCTCTCCCCTCCCCCCGCTTTCCCATCTCTCACCCTCCATCGGTTCCACTCAAACATGCTAGCAATGGCGGCAATGCTGATCTCTTGCCTGTGTGCTTGTTGGCGAAGGATAGGTGGAATGGTGATGTCGCAGCCATGAAAACTGTGGGTTGCCTTGCATGCCTTAAAGGTGAATGAACAGACAACAGGCTGAGCATCACCACGTGTGTGTCGCTGGTGCTCTCGCACGTTTCTCTCTCTCTCTCCACCTCCAGTGGTACCTTTGCTCGTTTTTCTTTCTTCTTGCGTCCTCCACGCCACGGCAGGGAATCAACACCTCTACCTGATCCCCGCCTCCTCTTCTTCCTTGTCTATTGATGCTGATCACATTTCCAGACTCTTGCTCGCGCTGCAGTCTCGGAGGGGAATCATCAGCGCCTGTTCTCCGTGCGCTCACTACTGGGCTGCCTTCAGGTGAGAGGCTGCGAGGAGCAGAAAGAGACGTACCCGTGGGTGACTTACCCCCTTTTTGCCCTATGCTCAGTCGGCCGCTCTGTGTTTGGTGGTCGACGGTGCCACGTCGTCACGGTCGCCGATGCCCCATCGCGCTGTCCGCCTCTTTGTCGCACTCACAGCATCGACGCCGCTCTTCTCACGTAGCCACATGCTATGGGCATGCTCGAACGTGTCACTACAGCTCTCACAGTATTGTTGGCCGTCACGTCTCAGCTATGAGCTCGGGAGTACCTGACGCACCGACAAGTGCTGCCCCGTGGGTGCGTCTCGTGCACCTTGTCATAGATGGTTCTCCGTCTGGGCAGCGAAGATTGCCCCTCAAGGCAACAGATGCCCCCGCTTTGACCGACGTAGCACATCTCGGTGCTGTTCTTCCTGCAATTCAGAAGCTATGGACGTCTGCCTACCATCCCGCCTTCGCCGTCGTCGCGCCTGACTCGGGTGCACAGTGGCACAGCACCGACTCCTCCCAGAAGAAGCAGAAGAGCTGCCACTGTTTGTGGAGGCGCTTGGTCAGCTCGCGGCGGCTCTTCAAGCGCTAATCGCAGAGAAAGCTGAGGCGGCAGCGGAGAGCGACGACGATGACACTGCTACCCGCCTTGAGGTGCACGAATGGTTCGTGGAGCTGCAGGCCTCTTGCTCTTCATTGGGCAGCACCACCTGCGCTTCCTGATTCCCACAACCTTTTCGTCTGCGCTGTCATCCTGGCTGCGCCTCACTGGTGCCTGAGACGCACAAGGTTGATCAAAGAGTTGAATCGAGTGACAGCGAAAAGCTCGACAGGCCAAGGGCAGAAAAAACACAGGAGGTAGTGTCCTGCGACGGCTCTTCGCTGGAACAAGCGACGAAAGAGCCGATGGTGGGCCACACGAGTGCACTCCGGTGGTTATGAAAGGCAATGTCTCCGGCGCTGCCCCGCTCCGCCGCCTGTCTCGCCGCGAGAGCGAGGATGTGCAGCACATGGCGCCGCCCCTGCCGGTCGAGGAGCTTCTCCGTGTGGTGGTGCTGGTGGAGGCTGCGCGGACGATTCTCGATGTGGCAAATCCCCCACCACTCGCTTCAGGGGTACGCGCGGAGGTGTACAGCGTGCTCTTGTCCGTCGTCAGTGTGAGTGAGCAACTGTCGTCTACACCCTTGCGTCGCTTGCCACGTGTCTGGCGCGATGTGTTGATAGCTATGTGACGTGCCAGCAGCTCTCGGCCGTTGCGTGTGCGTCACCGGAGCGGCAGAGGTGCTGGGAGAGTACGACGTCAGTGGTGGCGCACAGGCGCCCCGAGAATACTTTATGGATGGCCGCCGTGCTGCACTTTCTGCGTTTCTGCGGCGCGTTCACTTGATGTCCTTGCACGTGTTACAGGCGGCTCTCTCACCATCTCACCTTCGCCGATTGAACAACACGAAGCCGCACAGCTCGAACGCCTCCGTGGCGGCCTGGGCACCCGCCTACGCCCTACCGAAGTCCTACACCACCTTCGTATACTCGCAAACGTGTTGCAGCGCCGTCTCGCCGAAACGCTTTATCACTTGGAGACGGGGCGTACACGCCACAGTCACACCAGGAGGCCGAGAGATGCTGCGGCATCGACGCGGTTGTCTCTGTTAGCAGCACCGGAGCCGCTCGTGTGGCGAGGGAGGCGAGAGTAGAGGCTGGTATGCTGGGTATTCTCCCGCTTAAGCAATACAAAGCACGATTGGTGACGAGGTTGAGTGGGGCTGAGTCAACAGTGACGACCCAGACGCGGCGGAAGCGGCGCACCGTGGCAGCTATTAGGGCCGCAGCTGACAAGGAGCGGGTGAGCGAGGGAACTTCGCAGCGCACAGTACCACCAGTGTCTCCCCCCTTCCCGTGCCGCATGGAAGAGCATCTCCACCTTTATCCACACCCTGCGACTCGTTTCAGCACCCCTGCGTCGGCTACGCGGACTACAGGGCCACAGACGACAACACTCGAGTATCCCTCACAGACCTTGCGGAGATGTGTAGCGCCATGGCAGCCATCGGTTTCCGTGGCGACAGCACCGCTGCAGAGGAACCGATGTGGCGGCACGCAGTCGAGTTCGCATGTGCGGAAATCGTCGCGATGGCTGATGCTAGAGATGCAGAGGTTGCAATGGGTCATGCCGACGACGAGGATACTGCTGACGTTGCGGTAGATAGAGAGGCGGTGATTCGCCAGGCGTTGCTGGACGCGCGCGATTTGTGCTTTGCACTTGATTGGGTCGGCTACACGCGCGGTTACGATCACGTCATGGCGATACTGGTGCGGTGCGGCTTCTTGTGCGAGCCGATTCCGGCGCCGTCGGCTGTTCGGCGCTCTATGAAAGACGTAACATGCTCAGTCTAAGCGGGGAGAGCACATTGAGGAGTCTGGGGTCAACGCGTATTGCTGACCGAGCGAGCGGCCACTGGCGACAGCACTGCACCGCTACTCTTTTCGCTTCTCTGCATTTTCCCCAGCTTCATGGTCGACTCCTTTCCCACGCCCCCAATCGTCTCTCCCACTTCTACATTCGTGTGGGATCCCCCTCCCTCACTGCTGGTGCAGCGTCCTGTAGCTATGCCGCTCATTCTTAGCGCCTTCTCTTCTCAACAGCCACATCGATATATCAACCCACTGTGCACTTCGGACATCTGGCGCCGCCTCCTCCCTTCCCTCTTCTGGGATAGCTGAAAAGCATGAGGAGGTCCGCCACTCCTCTCCTCAATCTGCACGAAGCCGTACTGAAGCGCATCCCACCCCCTTCCCCCATTCACCTAACCGCCACTGATCAAACCGATGCACCGATGCGTAGCACCTTCATGATGTGCTACTTGAATGTCCCATCAGCAGAGCAGCTGTGGGGCCCGCACACCCGCCCAGGACAGCACCACTGCCGAACCCCCTCCCGCGCTCCCCTCTTTCTGCGTGCCGATGTGTGTGTGTGCATGCCTTACTTCTCCTCTCTGCCTCTCTTCTGTATTACACATGAAAGGAGCCACAACTGCGCGCAGCCGCCACTCTCCGTCCCACTTCCCACCCGCTGCAATGTCAGCACCACGGCGCCCCTGCAGCATTGTAGAACTGCAGCAGCTCGAGGAGGAGGCGTGGGCCTCACCGGTTCAGCGAGCACTGTACTCCACGCGCCACATCCCTGGGTTCCCGTGGCACACGGTGCAGGAGGTGTCATCGCCTGATAAGCCTGCAGCTGCCAACGCAACCGCCCTCTTCACCACCGACGCTAGACGCCATGTCATTCCGTATGACTTTCTTTTCACTGTATTCGTCAAGGGACGATGGGTCGGCCGACGGCTGCTCGAGGTCTACACAGAGGAGCTGCCGCATCACACCCCTGCCTACTACGAAGCCTGTCTGCGGAAGGGCCGCCTGTACTGTGTGCAGCGCGGCACTCTCAGCCGTCACAACACACAGCGCCGGTTACTGAAGCGGTCAGCTGCCATGCCTGTGTCACTGGGCAGAGCCAGAAGTTTCAGCGACAATGCCCTAGACCAGGCCTCGTCGTCGTACACTGCCCCTACCACGACCGAGATGACCGGTTCAGACCTCCGTCAACGCTTCCGCGGCGACTGCCAAGCCTCATCGGCTGCTTATCCGCCCTCTCAAGGCGAGAATGTGGTGCTGCAGCACGGCGATATCGTGTATCACATGGTGCACCGCCATGAAGTGCCTGTGACGCTAGGGGTGACTGGCACCGATGCCGTGCTGATCACAGCTGTTTGCATTGCGCATTACGGTCTCATCTGTGTCAACAAGCCAACCGGGCTACCGACACACGCGACGGGGAGATACTACTACAACTCTCTGACCGCACTGCTCGAGTACGTGTTGGCGCCAAAGCGGCTGGCGGCGTGGCTGCTACTCGAAGACCCTCTCCTGCAGTCCCTCGTCTCCACCGAGCTTCTCTCGCAGGGGGAGAAGTCGGAACTGTATGCGTACTATGCGCCTCCTCCAGTTCCCGTAAGATCGACTGGATCAGCCCACCAGCCCTGCGAGCACCAAGTTAACAGTGAGAGAAACACAGAGCACCATTTAGCGTCTTCGCACTGTGACTGTGCATCGGCAACCGACGCGATCGCTTCCAGAGGTGCAGATCTGGACGAGATCGACCCCGAGAAAGTGCCTCGACCGTGCCACCGACTGGACAAGTCACTTCCGGCGTTCTACTGCTGGCCGTGCGCCAAGACGCGGCGAAGCGAATCGGATTAGTACTGATGCGCAAGGCAAAAGAAGTGGAGGAGGCAGTGGCAGCGGAGCTTCTGGGTCACGGAACCGAGCCGCCTGTCTCGCGGGAATGCCTCTATCAGACGGCGGTCACCCCAGTCGCTGAGCGCATGGCTAGCCACAATGGATGTGATGGCGATACCGGTCTACCGGCCCTGGGTGCGTCCTCCTCCACCTCCCCCTCCCTACCGACATCTCTGCAACGCATTCTCGCCGGCACATATGATCTGCAGAAGTACTACCTGGCGCGTGTGCGTGTTGAGTCAACTGGAGTGTTGCAGGCAAGCGGTAAAACATCGGAAGCCGAAACGCAGCGGCAGCACACGCTCGACCTACCACCCTTAACCTCACCACATGCACCCTTACTTCCAACTTCGCCACTGAATCTTTGGCGTGTATCAGGTGGAGAGCCATGCTTGAGAACGCACAATGCCTACTTGTCGCGCATGCTAAGCTCCACAATTGGTGTCTGCGATATCGCATCTTTGTGTGCTTGCAAGCCGATGAAATATAGCTCAGCTCTGCCGGGTGTGTTCCCCGATGGCGTGCTGACGACGGTGCCGATCCTGCACCCGAGACCCTTACGCCTTCCGCTGCTGCTGCAGCAACGCTCTTTCAGTGCCTCTCCGCCTTGCCCACCGTCGCTACTGCCGCGCATCAGCATAGTCCACCACAGACTGGAACGAGCATGGCAAGCGCTACGGAAGAGGCACTGGTACTATGCACCCCTTACACGGGCCGCCTGCACCAGATCCGCATGCATCTGAGCTCACTCGACTGCCCCATCGTCGGCGACGTTGTTTACGCGCGCACAACTGGCAGCGCAGACGTGCCAGATAGGTCTTCAACCCAAGCACAGCCACAGCTACTACGGGGAAAGCCGAGGGGCGCGGAGGACATCACCTGCGACTCCGACACATCGTCTACTAAAGCCACGGCAGCGCGTTACCCGGACACCAGTATTGATTGCGCGGCACAACTCTCAAGTGATGATCGCAACTTTGTCTTCTTCGATGCCGCACAGCTGCCAGCTGCCTATCGTCGCTTTGCAAAAGCGATGAAGACGGCAATCAACGGTGTGGACGCCGCTTCCTGTTCTCACCAGACTTCGCCATCGAGTAGGAAAGAGGAGCATGCAGTGACAGTAGACGCCGACGGCGGGCTACGGGCGAAGAACGGTGTAAAACGCAGTCGTACCGAGCGCCGCACAAGCGGCGGAAGGGAAGCGGAGATGACGGAGCACATGGCCAACCTTGAGAGCCAAGACGCCCGGGTCGCCAGCACGAGTAGTGTTGGCGTAGTTATTGGTGCGGAAACGCTGGAGGAGGAGCAAAGTAGTGCAGCCAACACTTCGGGGCAGGATGAGCCGCTCTGCTACGAGTGCGCTGGACGTCTGCCAGTGGTAGCCGCAGGGGAGTGCGCGACGGGCACGTCGGCCATCTGTCTGCATGCGTGGGTGTATCAGATTAGGGAGGCCCTGCTTCTCGGCACCGACGACAGCGTACTGTCGAAGGCAAGCTCGTCATCTGCATCGCCCTTTCTGGCCTTCTCGGAGGATGGGGAGAGGGGTGCACAGATGAACAAGCACACGCCACAGTGCTCGCCATCTCGCGGTCGTGTGGTAGTGGAGAACGATTTTGTTTGCTTTGAAGCCCCGCCGCCGGCGTGGTTGCAGTGGTAGCACCGGCAGCGCGGCGTACATGCTCCTCTCTCTCTCTGCTAAGGGATGGACGATGTAGCGCTGGCTAGCAGCAGCCGCGCTAGCACAAGAGCACACAGAGGGAGGGCAGCGCGCTCTTTGCGTCCAAGCCAATGGCGGGCGGCGTAAACAACGAGAAGCGGTAAGAGAGGAGTGGGGGCGTCTTGAGGTGCATCGCTGGTCTCGCCTCCCTCTCTCTCTCTCTCTCCATTTCACCCCTCTTCCCTACCCCGATCTCCTTTTCGCTGCCTGCGGAGTGAGACACGACACGAGAAATGCACACGCACACCGAAAGAGGACACGTGCCGACGTCGTCTGGTGGTTCTTCGGATGGGCCCACACTGTGGACATGATGAGAGCAGAGGGGAGACGCGGGTACTGGCAGAGTATCGGCAAGTGAGCAGTTCAGTGAAGCGCGTATCGGGGGTATTCCCTCCCTCTTTACCGCCAGCCATGCATCTGCCTGCTCCCCCCCCTCCTCCCTACTTTCTCTCTCTCTCTACCCGTACCCCCCAACACCAGCAGGCATTCGTACTGGCGCATAGGGGCATGCACACCCGCATGCGCATCAGACTCTCCTCCTGTGCCTTCGCAAGCTGACATTCTCTCTTGGTGGGACTTATGTCTTTGTACGCACCCCTCCCCACCTTGTCTTCACACCAGCGCCTCCCCCCCCCCTCCCCCCTTGCCCACTCCCTCATCACCACCGCGGGGGGCTTCGCTCTCTAGTTCTTGGGCGGATCTTGCGCGTCCCTCTCCCCTGCCATGCTTCTCCACGAGGCGCTGTTGTGCACAGAGTGCCCCATCTGCTTGCAGCCACTAGACTGTCGTATTGGGTCTCCCCCCAGCCGCCCCGCCTCTCCGCCCATCCTCGTCACCCCTGCGAGGTCACTACCGACAACAGCGAGGCCACAAGTAGTACGAGTCCGTCGGGCAGTTCCCCGCACTCGCCGTTGCAGGTGGACGGGTTAACCACCTTTGGTGAGGCAAACGAGTTCCGCATCACGTTTGCACCCGGAGTGTACGGGATCGATGCTGCCGATCCTTGGCATCCAAGCCTTGTCACACCGTCTCCAGCGTCCCCCCATGAGCTATCAAGCTCGCTGGATCAGCGCAGCTTTGCGCTCAGTGGAGCGAGTCTGTCTGGAAGCGGTCACGCTGCGACAGCAGCAGGGTCGAAGGCACCACCGGCGTTGTGGTGCTGCCGTGCGGACATCTTCTGCACTACCTATGTGCGATGCAGCTGTGCGAGTACGCCACCCATCCGTCCTGTCCAGTGTGCCGGTGGAAACTCGCTTCCGACGCGGATTTGATTCTCTTCCGTCCCCAGCTGCGAGCCTCATCGATCGTCGCAGCCCAGGCGCCTGTTGCATCTCTTTCAGCTGCACGAGCGCCATCACCACACGAAAGCGCCGTCGACCAGAAGAGGCCGGGAGGGTGGAACACTGCACACAGTGTGCAGATAGCCACCGAACGGACGACAACGCCAGCAGTTGTCAGGTGTTCTCGCCCGAGTCGGCATCGCAGCGAGTCTGTGCGCCGAGCCCCGCTGTCGTGCACACCTTGACGTCGAAATCTGGTGGCGAGCGCAGTGCCACCACGCGTATTCTCAAGGACGTTTTGGCGCTGACGGACACCTGCGCGACACCGAAAACGCTGATTTCGCCTGGTACGTCGCGTAAGGAAATTGGCAGCGACGTGGATGCGAGCCAAGACGAGGACGACATTACGATCGTCGGTGCCCGTCAACTTCCGCCTTCTCAAGCCTACGCTGAACTGCTGCTTCGCACCACCGCCACCTGGACGGAGCGGGCAGAAACTCTGAAGACGCGAGTAGAGCACCTTGAGAAAAGTCAGCAGCAGCTGCAGAGCGACTGCAGTGAGCTCGAGCGCACTCTCACTGTTGCGCGGCGTCGCCGTGAGCTACTGCTGACTTCTTCCTCGCCGAAAGATGAGCAGGACACGCTTCGGTCGGCACAACGACTGCGTGAGCTGCGTCGCCTCTCTCTCGAGACACGAACGTCCATATTGACCTCCACGGCACAGCTGGCAGAGGCGATCCGCCACCACGCGGAGGTGCGGCGGCAGACAGAGAAGTACATGCGTAAGTTGTCGAGGCTCGACTGTGAAAAAGGAGACCGGGGCACCGGCGCCAGCAGCAGCGGCGTCTGATGGCCCACTGTTATGCTTTGTAAGGCAATGGACCCCCATTCCTCGGCCTCTGTAGGTGTTTGTGGACTACCGCATTCATCTCTCATTCGGCACCGCTTGAAAGAGGCTAAGATGTTCCCCCCCCCCCTCCCCCTTTGGGCGCGCATGGAGCTCCTTTGCACAGCCGCTACACTCACATGCACAGAGACAATCGGTCGAACGAGACCGCACGACCAATTCTCTTCTCCAAATCAAACAGAGTAAACCATCACCAGAGGAATCACCACTGCCCAGCGAGCTCCTCCTCACCGGCTCTCTCCCTCCCTTCCTTCCTTGCCCCTTCCTCATCTCTTACTCACGTGAGTGACGCATACAGGCACCGCTGCATATCCGCCATCCTAAGGCGCATAGACACTCCCTCTGCGCTCTCTCATCTCTCTCCTGACGCGCACCAGCACGACTTTCTTTTTCGGTCACCTCACGACGCAGCGGCAGCGACGCGAGCACAACTCAGCCCGGCCTTCGATTTCCTTTCTTTCTTTTGCGCCCTTCGCATTTCCTCTTCAGTGCACAGATGCCCGTCGAATACCCGACAGAGAACGACTTGCCGCACGGGAGTAGTGAGGAGGAGGAGGAGGAGGAGGAAGAGGAAGAGGAAGAGGAGGACGAGGAGATCGAGGAGTGGACAGAGATAGTGCCGCTGAGCGAGCTAGAGGAGCTGGAGGATGGTCCTAGCAGCTACTTCGTCGGTGGTTTCAGCGTGTGCAGCTATCTCGGCGACGCTATTGACCGAGTGCAGTTTAAGGAGGACGTTGTGCTCGTCTTTCCCGGTGTTTACGCAGCAGCCTCATCCTCCTCGCCTTCGTCTTCGGCGCCGCTGGAGCTGAATGAGCGAAACTGGGAGGCTTGTGCGTGTACGGCGTCTCCTACGCTTCTGAGTACGGTGGAAACGAGAGGATGACAGAGCCACGCTACGCGTTGCCGTCAAAGCGGCGCGTTGGGCCGTGGTTCACGTACCTTACGGCGGCAGCGACAGCTGTGTTTCTCGTCCAGGACGGCGGCAGCGGTGGCGCCGAGTCCTTGAAGTCCCGCAAGGCGTACAACCCCTTGCAGGCCGCCGCGTCGAAGGCAGCGGCGGTGTTAGACAGTCAGGACGCCGCTGCGACAGCCGCCATGAACACCACGAGTGGCTCCAGTGTGTTTGCGCCAGCGATCACTGCCACTACAGCGAACTCGCAGCTGTACCCCGTGTTCGACTTCCTCATCTCCATAGTGTACAACGACGAGTCCACTGGTGTCACAGCGTCATCAACTTGTGGACTGCCCCACTACGTGCAGCAGCAAGACAGCGACAAGGGCGACGAAAGCGAAGACGACGAGGAGACCGGCGAGACGGGTGGCGACGGCGGCGATGGGCCTGAACAAGAGCCCCAAGAGCCCACAGCTGGTGCTTTGCGAGAGGAAGTCGCCATCACCCTTGCCGGCGTGTGCGCGCGCGCCGGCGTGATGATCGGCTCCATTACGCGCACCCACATCACACACTGCGTCATCGGCTCCCCGCAGCAGCATCAGACGTCATCTGAAGCCGGGGCTGTCACTCCTCGAATCGCCATCACAGCTGCGCCTCTAACGGAGGCACTGGTGGATTACTGCCTGGTGTACGGAGGGTCGTCGTATGGGCTTTACGCCTACCCGCGCTGCGCGCTAACTATGCGGAGCTGCATTGTGGAGGGACCAAACGCAGCGGCTGTGGCGTATAACACTTCTGGTGCCTCCGTCATCAGCAAACGCCCCCCGGACTCTGGTCGTGAAAGCTCTGCCATTGTTCAACTACAGCGGCGCCAGGCACGCACGCAGCTGCTGCGCCGCTACATGGATCGCTTTGAAGAGGGCTGGACAAAAACACAGTCAATGGAGCGCGTGGCAGTGCATCTGTCGACGTTGAGGATGGTGTCCTTCCGCGCTTTTGCGTTCCCGGGGCAAGCGGTGCTGCAGCGGCTGCCATCCCGATGCCGTGCGAGGTTGGTATCATGTGCGATGATGCTGATGTGCATATTGAAGACTGCCTCGTCACCCACACCCGGCACGGGGTGCTTCTACATGGTGGCTGCACCGGCACAGTGGTTAAGGGCTTGTCGGTGCGCAGCATTGCTCAGGTCGGTCTCTACTTGTACGGAATGGCGGGAGCGGCCGATGTGCAGTACAGCTCAGTGCACGCGTGTGGTGAGGCGTGTCTGCTGGTGGTTGGCCCGTCTGCTGCCCAGGTGCTCGCCGCAGAGCCTGCGCTTCCCACTCGCCCATCTGAAGAAAGTGAAGAGGAGGAAGATGGCGAGGCCTGCAGTGGCCATACCCGGCGCCGCCCTGTATGTGCCCAGCACCCGCACATTCGATCCAACTGGTTTATCGGGGCTGTCCGTGTGCAAGGCGAGGTACGTAGTGGAGCCATGGTGGACAACCTCGTCTTCCTCCCTCGCGACGAGAAAAGGGTTGCCACGGCGGCATCAGCCGCCGCCCAGACGTTACTCACCGTCACCGCCAACACGGCGCGCGGCTTTGCGTATGTCGGGATAGAGGGAGAGGGGGCCCCGGCACGCGCGGCAGACGAGGCCGTCGCTGCGTAGACCCGTAACTCTTCCTCCACTGGGCCTTTCTCTCTGCATGTGTATTGTCGGTGCTCGTCTCTGGACTGTCTCTCTTGCTTCAATCGACTGCGTATGCGTCGTGGATGTACATCGAACGTGGTGCTTGTGTCTCCTCCCCTCTCTCTCTCTCGCGCATGTCCATTACTTTCTGAGTTTTTGTGTATTTTACTTTGTGTGTGTGTGTGTGTGTGCGTGTGCGTCTCTACACCTTTGCCAGCACCGCGCTCACAGAGGCGAGAACTGAGGGGGCATGTGGTGGTGCACTTCACTAGACAGGCCCAGTGAGTGAGTGCGTATGGGAGAGGAAAAGGGGCCCCCCTCCCTTATGCTCACGTAGGAGTCGCATAACGTATCTCCAACGGAGAGTCGGCGTGGCGTCGCTTCGCCACCCTACACCCTCCCCTCATCTTCGCTTCCTTTGCGCCCCTTCAAGAAGGCAGCCAAAGAGTGTGAGCGACGGGGCAAACACACACGCGGGAGGGAACACACAAGTGTGTAGTGCTCACACAGGGCCGCAAGCCTTTTTCGCCCTTCCACGCAACCGCCTCACGCACACCGAAACGACGACCTCCCGTCGCGTTCACCGGCGCTCGAGGCGTTTTGCGCGTACGGGTACGCGTGCTCGCCAACTCCATATTGGGTCAGCCATTGTGCGCTGATGAGCTACACGCACACTTTTGTCCAGGTGTCGTGCGTGTATTCCCCACTTCACGGATGCGCGTATGTTTGCATCGTCGTGGCAGGGTATGTGGAAGTCAGCGAGACTATGGCACTCTCGTATCACCGCCTTGACGACGGTGGGGAAAGGGAGAGGTGCAACGGACTCAAGCGCAAGAAGCATACGTCACTCCCTCACTCACTCACGATCTCCTCGACTCCCCTTTCCGTATTTACTTGTGTGCACGCACAGCACCTCTCTGGCAAACGCACCACCAACACCGCGACATACATTGCGAAGAGTTGAAGACAGCGTGAGGGTGCGGAAAACGCGGCGATACCTCAGCAGAGGTCGACAAAGCGCCGCCGTCCCCCCACCGCCTGCGCTTCTCCGACTCACACGCCCCCATTTCTCTCACCGCGCCTCGTCTCTCTTTCGCTTCGTGCTGTTGCCCGCGGCTACACCAAATCGAGTTATAGAGAAGCAGCCAGAGACGCCGAAGAACGCATCCACTACTGCAGCCTTCGCACACAACCACACGTATACACGCGTGCCCAGAAGCCCTGCTCGTCCCCTCTTCGCGCTGTTTACTTTTCCGTTGGGCACTACGTGCCCTTGGGAGGGAAGCGAAACGTTTCTGCGCCACACTCATCCGTGCAGCTCCGTTAACGCCAATCACATTGCGAAGGAAACACAACGAGACGTGTGGGCACGTGAGAGTACCATCGGCCCCTTCCCCCATACACGCCTTAAACCTTTTACATCATCTTCGCCAGCATCCGAAGGATGGGGACACTCTACATCAACGATATCAGGACCCACATCGCATCCATTCTGGAGTCCGGTGCCGCCACGACCGCCCTCAACCCATCTGGCTCACCATCCGCGGAGGGTGTCGGTGCCACGAGGCGGTACCAAACGCGCCAGCAAGAAGGTAGCCACAACAATCCGCTCAATTCGCCTTCCCAGCACGGCGGAGGTAGCAGCGGGCTCTTCGAGAGCACTACACCGCTTTCAGGGTCAGTGCTCTACCCTGTCTCCACAAATTGCGGGAAGCCACTGGTGACACCGAGGCGCGGCAGCAGCACGAATCGTTCTGGAGAGGGCGCGAAGAGCGCGCGCCGCGGCACTGAAGCAGCGCTGCTAGCCCTGCAGGAACCAAACGTGCCAACAGCGACGTCGCCTTCCCCTGCGGCCCCATTGCTCCGCGAGTCCGCTGTCGGCGTGACGCTCACGTCGCTAAAGCAGCGGCACTGCCTCCTCTCTCCCACCATGACCACACCTCGACGGCGCAGTCCCAACGGGGACGGCGCACAGGGTGTAGGCAAGCCATCTGCAGGCCGCACAAGCTCTACCTTCTCCACCGCCGTAGGTGGCAGCTACGCAATTCGCGTCTCCCGGCATCCCCTCTACACTGGCAGAGGAGCACCGCAGCGGGGGCGCACCTCTCCTCCCCTTGCTGCTGACAAGGCCACAGGAGTGCACGGGGGCCTCTCCATATCTGTCGAAGCAAACACCGTGCAGCGGCTGCAAAGAGGTGTGCGAGGCAAACCAACAGCATCGGTGGCAGTGACCAATGCCGCGCCTGCCAAAGCTGTCACTGCTTCCGACGTCTGCGCCATGGTACGCACAGGTCAGACGAGACTGCCGGGGCGACGCGGGAGCGTCATCGAGCAGCTGGCAACAGCCACCCAGCTAAAAATTAGCGATGGCCCCCCGGCGGGTCAGGCCGCATATCATCCACACGCTAACACCGCCGGGGGTCGCGACAGCAAGCAACTGGGTCCGTTGCAGCTGCACGATGCGATGTGCATGCGCCTTCAAGAGCCGCCCTCCAATGTGAGCACCAGGCGCACTGACGAGGTGGATAGGCGCTTGCCAAATGACATGCTCGTCCTTGCCGCCTCGGAGAGAATGCAGAATGGCGAGGAGAGCCCCACGTACACTCACCTCAAGGCGTTCCAGATGCCGCACAAGTGCACAGCCACGCCCCAATCCCCCCAACCGCCCCCTCCACCGAATTTGGCAACGACTGCGGCAAAGCGGCGCCTGTTGCTGGCATATCCACCTCAGAGGTTTCTCCTCTTTCATCAGGAGCCGACACCCTTTACCCCGTCACCCTTGCAGGTGCAACTGCGGCTGGTACAGCGCCGCTACCCCCACCCCCAGCCGTCCCAGCAGTGGCGGAGCCGCCGACATACCCGCAGCGAGCGCTGCGGAAACGGGAATGAATGCCTTAGCCGCTGCCACCATTTTCTGCGCCCCACTCTCTGCACAGCCCCTCTCTGAGCGGGGGCTGAGGAAAGAAGAGGTGGCAGAGGCGAGGGATATGCGCTTGCTGGGCGACCTCATCGCCGCATCGCACCACGACCACCAGAGTGCCCGGCCGTCGATGGCGGCTGACGGCGGCGAAAGTATCACCGCACTCCTCCCCGCAAGCCGCTCTCATATGAGCCTCTTCGACTCCGCCACCACCTCAACTGGCCCCACCACGGCCGCTGACTTCACTGCCGCAATGACGATAGCGCCGCAGCTGCAACGGGTTACGGGTGACAGCCCACCCGTGGGCTGGTGGAGGCCTCCGGCAAACGTGCTGTTGCCTGACCCAACGCAGTCCGTGCCTACGTGGACGGTGCACAAGTCCGCATCTGCCCAGGAAGCGCAGCAGGCGGCAGCCATGGCTGCTATTGCGCGGCCCACTGGCGGATCCTGTGTAAACCACTCGGCGTCACCCCCTAATGACTTGACGGCCGCCGCGCCTGACACTGTTGATGGTGCTTCTGGCGGCGACGGGATGCCGCGGATGTCGGACTGTATTGACTACCACGCTCCGTTTCAGTGCGTCCTGTGTCCTGAGTACGTGGAGAACGATCTTGTCCCAGCAGCCTTGAACGCGGGGGCTGCCGTTGACACTGGTGTGGATGACCCATGACGTCTCGTCATACCCACTACGCCACCACGGGTATCGCTGCTGGAGCAGCGGTAGGGCAAAGGGACGGCGTCAACATGGCTGCCCTCGCTACAAGGGCAGCAGTCAATAGTGGCACCACACTGAAGCCTCTAGCTGCGCAAGCCGTCATTCTCCGCGATCCGCTCTCTCTCCTTGCTTGTGACACCTCGCCGAGGACACAGTCGACGTTACCGCTCGCCGCCGCGCATACCTCTCGGCGATGAACGCTATGCACGGCATCACGCACGGCAGTGCGCTTTTCACCGCCGCCCTGGTGCGCTGGCCTCCATGCTGCAAGAAGCTTCGCTGCCGAATGTGGTGTTCTGCAAGCTGTCCTATCCGGCCAAAATACTGCTGTCAGCGATCCTGTACATGCGCGCGCTCGGAGCGCTGCCGAGCCTGCTGCGAGTTGGCCCGCTCACCGAGTACAGCCCTATTCTGGACAAGGAAAACTGCATCGAGCTTGTCTTCCACAACCCCTCCGGTGAGGAGGTCGATGAGCAGGCGACGCGGAACAGCAGCTGATGCCCTCGCAGTATCGCTCTGCGCGAGAGGGCACGACAGGCTCGACAGTCGCTCGCAGAGAAGCTCCAGCTGCTCGCACGTCGCTCATTGAGGCTGTGACGCCGACCAACGCACGGAAAGGGCGCGCTCGCAGCCACTGACGGCGAGGCACCCGAGCAGCAATCCAGGCACATTGCTTTGTAACCGCTCACGCAGCCAGTCCGGCAACACTACCCACGGCTTCACGGGTAGAACCTTCGCCAAGGAGGGGCAACGCAGGCAAGCCGCGCGCACAACTACACAGACGCGTCTCCAACCCAGCCGCAACAGCGACTGAGCGTCATTGAGTCCCGGTTGATGACGAAGCTGTCCGCGACGTCGGTGCGGCGTGCCAGCTCCCTGACTTCCCAGAGCTTCAATACTGCCCCTTCCACCGCACGCACTGTTTCACCGCATCGGCTCTTTTCTCGTGCGAGCTTCACAAGTCTGGCTGGGCCGCCGCTGCACAGCGCTGAGCTCTCGGTAGTGGTGGATGGCACCCCTGATGAGGTACTGTGCTTGCCTGGCACGGGCAGTGGTGAGATGGGGCACTTTGAAAATGGCGCCCGGTTACCGCGCAATGCATCGCACAATCAGCAGGTGCCGCATGGCTTTGCTCGCCGGATAGGTGGCCGGGGCACCAACGACGATAAAAACCTAAGCGGGAACGACAATGTGCTCCGCGTCTACGCTGACCCCACCTCTGGCCGCCAGCGCCGCCAAAGACCATCCAAGTCGCCACCAAAGCCTCCACGGCGTGGCTCGGAGCGCGTCAGCGCCGCCATCCAACACGTTCCACGCGTGTGCATTACGCCTCCGTTAGGTACACCGACAAGCAGCGCATCCGGTGAGGTGTCCTCGGCTGCAGCCACCACAGCGACAGTCACACCGGGCCTTCGACGCAGCTCCTTCATCGTTGCGCTGGAAGACCTGCAGCAGGCAACTCAGGAGGGCGGCGTGTCGGCTGTGGCGCGAGGGGTAAACACACCTTTGCCACCACCACACTCACCCTCAGGCTGCACAGAGTCATTACTTTCCGCCCCGCAGCCCACCAAGGTGATGCCGCCGTCACCGATGCACTTCAAAGCGAACGGGTCGACCGCCACTCGTGGCAGAGGGGCCGAGGCTGCGCCTGCAAGCGGTGCAAAGCCGGCAAGCGCTTACGGCCCCGGCGCCACCCGCTTCCTCAAGGGGGAGAAGGAGCTCTGTGTGGTCCTGCGCGCTGTCGTTGCACAAAAGTCACACGTCTACTCCTTCGGCAAGGCCGAGACAGTGCACGTGTTGCCACCGCTTCCGCGGCGCAGCGCCGACAGGGACAACAGCAAGGAACTACTGCGGAAGCAGACAATGCGGCAATGGAGGAGCTCGAGCGCATCGCCGCCGGCCCATCGAATTCGCTCTTCAAACTCCTTTGTGGCAGTACCGAGCTGTGTGGGGGGTCGAAGACAGAGGTGGACCAGTGGAAAACTGCCTTGCTCGATCGGGCTCGCCGTGCCGCCGCCGCCATGCGTCAGCACCGCCCAGTCATGGTGAATGAGCATAACATGCCGGTCGTCGATGACTATGGCGACCTCGTCGTGGCTTTTCTTCTGAGCGGCAACGCGTCGGAGCTGAGCGGATCGGTGCCGGACATAATGGAGCTGGAGGCGCTGCGGTACCGCATCTTCTCTCTCCGTGGGTACAGCGTGAATGACCCAGCGGGAATGCAAGCGGTGAGGGAGGCCGCCGCAGTAGGTGGAGCATCCACTGCCGATCGGGCGCGCCTACAGCAGGACTCCGCCTCCTTCACCACATTCCAGAAGTCGCTCTCACCACACCCACACGCCGGGGAGACATCATTCAGTGCGACGTGTGCATCGCCGCGCGGCTCCATAATGGGGGTGCAGCGGCGACCCAGCTTCTTCGAGGCCGCGCTGCACCGATCGGATCCGCTCGCGGACTTGGCCAACGGCGACGGTGGGAGGAGGCGCTACCTCACTGAGTTTGATATACAGCAGTTACAGAAGCAGCAGCAGCAGCAGGTGCAGCCACAGGACATGCAGGCGTTGATCCAGCGGCGCTACCCGATCTACCGCGCCTCAAGCGTCGCGGAGAGCACTCTGCAGGACTTCTTCGCTGAAGCAAAGGCGACAGTCGCTGCAGCGCATCAGCGGCGACGGCAGCGCGGTGGCCGCCCGTCGTCGCCTAGCTCGTTATTAGATCATCTAGCGCGGCGCACACATGCCGATGCGGCGGCGACCACGCTGCAGGACGTGGAGCGTGATCTACTGAGGTTCCGCCCCATGAACCTTAACAGCTTCCACCGCGAGCTCACGGACGCCGTGCAGTGCGCGCTGGATCTGCAAATTTGGCAGGGCAAGGAAAACGTCCTACAGGCGTTCCACATGTAGCGTGTCTGCGCGCCGCTGCCGGTCTTCAGCTCATAGAAAGATGCCCGACGTTTCCCCCCCCCTTGCATCTTGTCTCCCGCTGTTACTTGATCTGTCTTCCTCCTCTGTTCCCTCTCTTCCTTCGCCCTTGCAGTGCCGCCGTCCACGACGCTTCCTCGCTCTCTACCAGCGACTGACAGCTGCTTCGGATATCGGGTATGTGCCTGCAGGCATGTGCATGCTGGTGAAGGCGTTTGTCAGACCCAACGCGCGCTCTCTCTCTTTCGTTCGCACCACTGACACAGGCGCTTAGATCACCATAGACTCGTCGAAACAACGACACGAAGAACAGTGAGAGAAGCGGCAATGGGCTCACTACCCCTCCATGGAAATCAAGCGTCGACGCCGGACAATGCCACCCACTGTGATGCACTTCTCGCACTCTCTGCCTCTTTATGCGGATGTCTCACCACTGGGCGACTATGCGCGCTTGGCGTCTGTCATGTCATTAGACCACCTCCGAGTCAATGTCGGCTGGGCAGAGAGAAACAGCAGTGGGAACACGAGGAGAGAGGTGGTAGCGGCGAAAGGGGGGGTGGCAGTTATGATCAGTACGCGCCTCCGCAACAAGGCAAAACTCGCCAGGGTGCCCTGCGAAGAAACGCACGTACTAGCGACACAATGTGCATCTCCCTCCCTTCTCTCTCTCTCTCTCGTCGGATGCATCCCATGAAGAGTCACTGCCGCCACTGCACCGGCACATGCGCGCACACCAGATCTCTCTCTGCTCCATGGTCTTCATCATCGCCTTCTTCCCTACTCACTCTCTCCACCCACCGTCTCCCGAACCACCACAACCGCATCTATCCTGACTACCCCATATCGACCGCGCCTCTTTACCTTGCTGATGCTTTCCACTAGACCATTTTGCATAGCGCTGTTACGAGAAACCATGTCACGCCTCACCATGAGGCGCTTTGTGCTGCAGAACATCGTCGCTGTGGCAGCGCGCTGCCCCTCCACCACTGTCGCTTCGGCGGTGGTGGCAGTCATGGCGGGCGACGCGGAGCCTGCTTCAACCTCTGCTGCTTCGTCCTCCTCCTCGGCAGTAAGTTGGCTGCAGCGCATGCTCGTTAAGAAACACGCGAGTTCGACATCGACACCCTCTTCACACTTTGCGCTCGTCACGGAGGCTGAGATGGAGTGGATCCGGCGGCGCCGTCGAGAAGACGCCGAGGAGAGCCGCATCGTCCTCGCCACGTGTCCGAGTCGCTCCATGCTGCGCGGCATTGGCGGCGGCGTTCTCAACACGGTTCTCGGGTTTGTTATCTCGCCGCTTGTCTTCCTTGCCATTACCCTAGAGCGTATGCGACTGGGCAGCAGCGTGAGTGCGCTGTGCACAGCACCGTGCTACGGTCTGGTGTGGGGAGGCCTCTTCCTCGCCTGCGCTCAGTACGCGGCGGTGCAGCAGGTGGCCCTCAGCTCCTACTACAGCTGCGTGGCGGCGCCCCTGTACTACTGCGTGAACCGGCGACCCACGACGGGTGTTGCCGCGTCGGTGTCGATTTCTGCGCCACGCGCGCGCGCGTGGATGTGGAACGGGCTGAGCTGCTGCTTCGAGGCACCACAAGGGATGGCGGATGCCCACCATCCTCTCCTACAGCTCTACGACGACCCGTCAGTGTTGCGCGAGCGCGCCATGAAGCGTGCTTCCCGTCGCGACAAGGACAAGATCAAGAGCAACGCCAAGTATAGCGGCAAAGCCAAATGAGCGGCGTAGGCGGCGTTGCAGATGATGACTACTACGGCCTGCTTGGCGTGCCGACAGATGCCACACAGCGGCAGATCAAGGCGGCCTACAATCAGAAGGTCCTTCACATCCACCCGACCGAACCCGAGCCCAGATGCTGGCCAGCAGTTTGACCGCGTTACGAAGGCCTACCGCGTCTTGTCAAACCAGGAGAAGCGGAAGAAGTTTGACCTCGGCGGCGCAAAGGGCGTCGACGACACCGGCTTGAAGAAGCGTGAGGCCGTCCGTGCCCTTTTCGGCGGCGAAGAGGTACACCGCGTGGCTGGGGACGTGTTCATCAGCGCCTTTCGCAGCGCGTGATTGACGGCCTCGACTACACCAGCGAAGAACTCGCGTACTGCGCCAGCGCATGTATGAGCAGTGCAGGGATGAGCTGCTGAAGAATTACCTAGTGCACTACGACGCAGCAGCGACAGCATCAGAAACAGCGGCGGCCGGCAGGAAGGTGGCAGATGCGAAGAAGAGTAGCGGTAACTGCGGGGGGCCGTGGAAGGATGGCGCGCTTGCCACTCAGTTGCGAAAGATACTCAGCACTGGACTTGCAAAAGAGGTGCTGCACACAATTGGCCATGAGTACAAGCGAGTCATTGCGTACCACGACATGGAGAAGACGCGACTCAGCAGCAGCAGCAGCAGCGAGACTGGAGCGTCGAACAGAGGCGCGTCACCGTCGCTCCTCAGCAATGCAGCTGCGGGCTGCTCGAAAGGCGTCTCTCTCCCGAACCTCATGGCGGCTCGCGCGCAGTTCTACTTAAAGACAGTCGGTCCGCACCGCTGGCAGGTGCAGTGGCAGAAGTTCAGGCATCTTTCCGCGGTGCGTAGCCGTACCTTCAAGGACTCTGAGGCCATGGTAGATCTGGCGTGGTACACGTCTGTAGAAGAGCTGGAGGCGACAGCGAGCACCGTCGCTCTCGCGCTTCTATACGACCCGAAGCTGCCGGCGGCCGAGGCCACCCGCCGGCGGGATGCGTTGGAGGCGCTGGCAGACACCTTCATTCTTTACGGCCAGCCGTACAAGGGTGCGAATCAAGCAACCATGAGCCAACTAATGAGCTCGATGCGCGCGTACCAGCAGCAGCAGCAGCAGCAGCGCGAGAAGGACACGCAGTAGTGCGCCTTCTTTCTCCTCAGTGCCTCTGTCGTCGTGCACTTCACAAAATCGCGGAGCGCAAGGGAGGTATGGCGAGGGGGGAGTAGGTGTGCGTGTGACAGAGAGGGGTGAAGTGAGACGAAGTGGAATGCGCTCGCCGCGGCACCGATCTCGGAAAAGAGGTCTCCAGCTCAGCAGTCATTAACTGACTCATTGGTCTCTCTCGCCCTCTTCCCTCTTAGCTGCTGCTTATGCCGCTCTTACGTGTGCATCGGACTGCACGTCTTGCCGACGTCCAGCGCGCGCACATCCGCATTTCTTCACGTAAGCGGCATAATAGACATATGCAAAAGCGACGGCTAAAACCAGCAGCGAACGAAAACCCACCATCTAAGCGTTTCCTCACAACGAGGAACACCGACAGAGCCGTGAGAGTAAAGCGCGAGAAGCACGCGAGGCACGAGCAAAGGGGGAACGGCACCGCCACGTCAGCGCGGCTGCTTCGTATCTCCCCTCGCTCTCTTCCCCCAAACCACCAAGCTGTCTACTTGATGCGCGTACGACAGAAGTGCACGGCCTTGCTCATGGATGGAGGTGTGCAATGTCGGATGACAGGTAGAAGAGCGGCACACTTGTCTTCGGCTTCGAAGCCCTCTCTCAAGACCTTCCCACCTCTCCCCCTCCTCCCATTGACTGCCTCCATGGTCTGTGTCACTCCCTCTCTTCCTACTTCACGCGCACAGGTATACTAGTGCACACATGCAGAGCACAGTGGGCGCAACGCCTGCTGCTGCTGCTGCTGCTGCTATTGGCCTTCCATCCCTGTCGTTTGGGGTGCCTCCAATCGGGATCGGCACTTATGAACTTCGCGGAGACGCCTGCGTGAACGCCGTGCGGGCGTCTCTCCAAATGGGCTACCGTCTCATCGACACCGCGGCGGCGTATCGCAACGAGGAGCTCGTTGGCGAAGGCATTGCCAGCAGTGGCGTTCCGCGAGCAGACCTCTTCGTTGTGGTGAAGATAGCAATGAAGAGCATGGGGGCTGACGAAACGGTGCGACAGGGAGTCCTCGACAGCATTCGAAAGCTCCGCATCGGCTACATTGACTGTGTGCTCATGCACTGGCCGGGGTGCGGCGGACTAAAACCACAAGACGCAGCAGGCAATCAAGCGGCCCGCGCGCGGTGCTGGCGCATCATGCACGAGCTGCAGAAACAGGGAAAAGTGCGCTACTGCGGCGTGTCGAACTTTCTGCCGCGGCACTTCAAGGAGCTGAACTGTTTCAACGACAGCGACGACGGCCAGCATACTGAGTCTGAGGCTCTCGCTGCAGCGGCGCAACTGCGCGTGCTAAGCACGAGCGAAAGGAAGGACGAAGACGGCGTGCACGGGCATTACAGTGACAGCAGTGGTAGCTGCCCATCCTCGTCTTCTGCGCCAGCACTGCCTTCTTCATCGTCAGAGCTGTGTTTGCCGCCTATCCTTAATCAGATCGAACTGCACCCCCTCTGCATTCAGCGCGACGTCGACATGTACTGTCGCAGGCGTCATGGCATGCTGTTGCAGCAGTACTCCCCCCTTGGCAAGGGTGACGTACGCCTCTTACAGCACCCGGGACTGCTTAAGGTGCACGCACAGTGCTTTGCGAGCCAAAGTGGTGACAATCATGCGTCAGCACCAGTGCCAGGGGCATCGCCTGAGGCTGCCAAGTCCTACTCCGTCGTGGACATGATACTCATGTGGGGCCTAGCACAAGGCTACTGCGTGCTGGTTCGGAGCCACAGGGTGGACCACCTCCGTGCCAACTTAGATGCCGCTCACGACTACTTCGCCTCTGTGAAAGCAGTCGCGAAGGAAATGGGCAACGGTGGCGGCGGCAGCGCCGATGAATCCATGGCTTCGGCTAGCACGGCACGCGCGCTACTGACGGCAGAGCAGCTCGATGTTATTCAGCATCTCCGTGTTCACATTGGCGTCGAGGACGATGAAGACATGCATCTGTGCTGGTACAGCTCTCAAATCGCTTGATGCGCTGCCCTCTCAGCGTTGCGGCACAGTGACGCTCACAAGAAGCTTTGAGCGAGATGGAGAGGGTAGTGTTGAGCTGGCATCCACCCCCTACCGTTGCCGCTGTGTATTCCTAGTCCTTCTCCCTCCCCTTCATAATCGCCCTCGGCGACGATGACTCTTCGGATCTCTCGATATCACCCACACCCACATAAGCACATTCACATACACTCAGAAATGCTTACAACCATGCCTGACTGGCTTTCCGTTTGGCCTTGCGTGCATCCAGTCTCATCTTGCCTTTGGCGCCTTCATCAGCTGCTCCTTCCCTACCTCGTAGTGCCACCTTACGCGGGGCTTCACAGGAGGCCCTTCCGTCTTTAACATTGCGGATCTGCAAGGGAGCGGTACAGCTCCATTCCTTCTCCTGTCACTTCCCTCCAATAGCCCTCCCCGGTCTCTCTCTCTCTCTTCGCTTCCTCCTGCCTCACCTTCCCACCTTATTTGCTGCCCTTTCCACCTGCGTGCGGCGCTCTGCAGTGATCGAGATCAACTGTGCAGTTCCCCCTCCCCCCGCACCACCCGCTTTCTCCTCACCCGAGTGCAGTGCACACCAGCAGAGACCCATTACACTTTTACGCTTGCCACGCGCCACTGGTTTGCGTTGCACGCTCTCTCGCGCTTCCGTGCGTTACTCGGCCCCTCACCCGTACCCCTGCCTCCGCGTCTTCCCCGGCTACTGCCCGCATGTCATCCACAGGCATCAGCAGCACAAATGGCGTCACCTCGACAGCGATGTCAGACACAAGTGGGTCCTTTGCAGCGCCGCTCGATGGCGCGAGCAACACGACAAACATGCTCACCACCGATGCCATCATTCGAGAGTGTATTAAGCAGGGCTTCTATCGCAACCCCATCTGTAACGAGAAGCTGTACTTACACAATCGTGGCTACGACAGCATTGCCTCCACCGCCTTCGAACCCTACACAGATGTGAAAGTGCTTTGGCTGGAGGGAAATGGACTCTCAGTGCTGCCGTGCGGCAAGGGCTACACACAGGTGCGTCCGCCGGTGCGCGTGGATCCGTTTGCCGCGGAACTGGAAGCGGCCGAGGCTGAGCGGGCCTCAGTGGCGTCAGTGCTGTCCAAGTGTTCGGGGCAGCATGTAGACCCCAGCACCGAGGCGATGGGCCATCCAAACTCACCCTCACAAAACGGCGTTGCTCAGAATGAGCCTTCTCTTCCGTGGGCAACCGATGTGCCACCGAACGACCGTGACGTCTTCAGCTCCCTCTACCCAACTGTTCGCCAGTTATACCTACACAACAACCTCTTTCGATTCATGCCGGACCTTTCTCGGTTTGAAAGACTAGACGCTGTGAACCTGTCAGGCAACTTCTTCACCACGGTAGAGCCGCACTGTGTCTACTACGACGCCGCGGTGTGCAGTTGCCATGCCAGCGAAGTGGTAGACGGCGTGGCACCGACGTCGATATTCGTCTCCGGCGCACGTCACTCGCCGTCCCAAAGTGTGCAGTGCGAGCAGGAACAGTCGTGTCAGCAGCTGCCGCATGACCCTCAGAGCACAAACGAGACTGCACCCTCCGCGGATCTGGCCGTGGTCACTTCGTCAGACGACGCTAAGCGGCAGCGGGCCGTGCAGATGGCACGTTACCGTCACATTGCAGATGCCTTCTCAGCCTTCTGTAAACACAGTCCACTGCCCGAGAGCGAGGAGGCGAAGGAAGTAAGGGGTGAGGGGCACCAGGGCAGAGTCTCATCGTTGCCTTTCAAGCAGTCGCCACCGCTGGCACCCGAGTACCGAAACCCGTGCAGCTCGCTGCGTAGTCTCAACCTCGCTGGCAACCGCATCGAGAGCTTCGAGGAGTGCCTCGGGTTGCTCTGCTACCACTCGCTGGCAGTGCTGGACCTCAGTCACAACCACATCGCAGACGGTGAAGCACTGCTGCTGATCCTCGAGCGGCTGCCCCGCCTGCAGTCGCTCAAGCTCTCCGGCAACCCCCTCGTCCGGTCGCTCCCGCGCTACCGCAAGTGCATCCTTTCTCGGTGCAAGAAGCTGCTTCACTTGGATGACCGCCCGGTGTTCGCCGAGGAGCGCCGACTCGTCACGGCGTGGGCCATCGGCGGCGAGGACGGAGAAGAAAAGGAACGGGCCGCGATTCAGCAGGAGAAGTCTGCGGCGGAGAAGAAGCGACTGGCAGACTTCCGTCGCCTCATCTCACGCCATCAACGCACCGACCCTACCGAGGGGCCGCACGCGGACTATATACACGCCATCACTACGGTGGCGGCGCTGTCGGCAGCGGCTGACACGGCGGGCAGCCATGGCCAGAACAACGCCACTCGAAGCTCCAGAGCACCTCGGCACCGGGACGGCCGTCCGTCGACCTCCGACCCCGACTCCTCTTCGACCAGTTCTGAAAGTGAAGATGACCCTGATGATGACAACCACGTTGGCAGAGGCGCAGGTGAGCAGTCAGCTGCGGCGAGGACGACAGTAATGGCGTATGATAGCAATACTGCTGTACAGGCCGGGATGATAGTAACCCAGCAGGAGAACAGCCCACCCAGAGAGACTCCATATTCATCGTCGTTACAGCAGCAGCGTGTGCTGAACTCGAATCAGCGTGTTAAGGCGACAGTGTCTATCGGCGCAGTTGGAGGCGCAATTGGCAACGGCGCTGACGACGACGAGAGCGGCGACATTTTTGTCCCCAACGCGGTATGAGGAAAACGGGGAAACGGACGAAGCGGGGGGAGGGGGGGCGACATGAAATCATATCCCTCCACCCACTAGGTGTGTCACGATGGTGTCTTTGGTGGAGACGTCGCTGGCGGGCGACTGTGTCACTAGCGGCCGCCGCGAACTTTACGACTTACAGAGACACGCCCCGGCACAATCGGCGTCGCATTTCCTCTCGGGATTCTTTTTTGGGGGAGCTGTTGTTGTTGTTCCCTGGATGAGTTAGAGCATGTCGTGATTTGGCAATCACCGCAGCCACCAGCCCCCCCCCCTCCGTCGACCATGGCGCAGCCCCCACACGGTCGGTTCTTTTCTTTACTTTGTCATTCCGTTCTCCTCTGCCTGTGCTGGACAATGCAGCTCGAGGTACCGCAATCAGGGTCAGCGGCCATGGTCAGCTCTGGTCGCCAATCCCTGCACCACTCACTCTCCCTCATCCACAGTCAAGTCTCAGACTTGAGGCGGATATACAAAGAACAGACTAAGTCCTAATCCGCGAGGAAGCAGCACACTTGCGGACATGCACGCACATGCATGAGCACTGTGGAGCAGCATACCCCTACGTCCTCCTCCCCCCTTCCTGTTTTGTTTCATATGTACCGTAGATGGAGAGAAGCGAGAGGAGGGGGAAGAAGGGACTCAGTGGGGCTTCTCTGTGCTCTTCCACGCCTTTGTATTGCCCAATGCTCAACGGATACGTACCCGGCAGAAAACGGTGTAAAGGCCGCCCTCATGGAGTGGATGCTGCACCTGCACACATGTACTCGGCTACGCATACCAGCACATCCTGTACGTCTGTTGAGAGGAAGTGGATGGTGAGCGATGGGTACGCTCCAGCGGGACTCGAGTAGCGTGAGCACGAGGAAGAAGAACCCGCAACGCTGCCGGAAGGGGGAGGGCGAAACGAAACGAGCTGCACCACGGCACATCATGCCGTCACATGGGCATGACTGCTTTTCCCATCTGGTGTGATAGCGGGTGTGCCGGTGTTGCGAAAGTGCTCTGCCTCGCTTCCGCCCCCCCCCCTCCTCCTCCTCCTAGCCCAGGCAAGGGCAGACGCATACGGCCGTTTTTGGCTCTGTTCGCTCCCTCCGTGGGGATGGGTGGATGGGGGTATCAAAGAGGGAAGTGCACAAATGGTCGCAGTGGGTGGGGTGCAAACACACACACACACACACTCTTCACCCCAAGGCTACTCTACCAGCTGAAGATGTATAGTCGACTCTGTCCCACTCTCTCTCTCTGCCCGTCTCTCTTGCAGCCTCCATACTTGGGGCAGCGCAACTCCTCGCCTCACCGCAACGCATACTTCCACTCGCACCCGCACGAGCGCCGCGATCTGACGGACTCAGTCAGCCCCTCCAGGAAGTGAGACCGCTCTGCCCATGGTTCCTCATGAAACGAACAGAGAAACAGACGCGCGTACATGACACTGTGCTCTGAACACGCCATACGCGCTTCTACGGCTCGCTTTATATGTCACACTTTTCCCCCTATCACCACGCAGAGAGCACGACCATCTTGTACTCCTCCCCCACACCACCCCCTCCTCTCCGCACTTGCGCATACGAGCCCTTTGTATTCTTCTTCTGCCTACTAAGTGCAGTCATTTTCTCCAAGCAGCGCCACTGTTTCGCCTCTTTGTCGGTAGCATCCTCCCTCCCCTCCCCTCACCCTTCCCTCCTTAGCAGCGGGCCATGACTGATCACACAGAGCCGCTCCCGTCGCTCACAAAGGTCCTTGCCGCCATGAGGCCAAACCTGGTAACGCACAAGAATCACCAGCTGGATCGAACTGAGCTGCAACGCCGCACCAACAATGCGGAGGAGGATGCGCAGACGACACGAGAGTCGCTCGTGCCCGAGCGCAGCCACGACAAAGCACACACAGGCGATATCTCTCTCTCTTCATTCTCTTCCGCAGAAGCAGCCGCAGGCCCCACCTGCCTCGTCTCCTTCACAGGCTTTCGCGATGAGGATGTGTGGGGAGGGAACGACGCTGAGGGTAATGATGCCGGTCACGATCCCCTGGCGCACGCTGCAGGTGGTGATGCGGCGCCGCACGCGAACGCGCTCTCCGTGTGCCACAAGATGGCCTCCGCAGTGCCAAGGGTGCGGGTGGAATCGAAGCTGACGAGCTCGACAAACGTCTTGGTGGCACGGCGCGGGTTCACAAAGAAACGGCTGCTCGCCGCTCGTCAAGGGATACCGTGGTACTGCCGAAGTGGGTGGTGATGGGCTGCCCAACGCTGCTCACCGGCGATGGCATCATCACCACCACCGCGGCAGCCTCGGCCTCTTCCTATGACCTGTATGCCGTACCGTGGCTGCATGGGTACGTCTTTTCCACCACCGGGCTGTCGACATCGGAGAAGGCGGCGATAGACAGCGTGTGCGCCGCGCACGGGGCGGTTGTTGAGGCCTCCTCACGTACAAGTGTGATGTGCTGCTTGCTGGTGCGGAGTGTGTGCGGGCACTGCATCAAGTTCTCCATGCTGACCGAGCTGGCGATACGACAGAAGGAGGCCGTAACCAACACCTACGCCATGTAGAGGTCCAGTGCACTGGCGCGGGACTGAAGGAGTGCTCGGGGACAGAGATGCTGACACTTGGCAAAGGCGGTAGCGTGCCCCACACAGCGTGGCTCACCGACAAGGTGCGCTTTGCGCTTGAGCTCGACATCCCGGTCGTGGACTACGTCAAGCTGTTCGCAATGCTGCGTCTCAACCGTCTGCCGCCTCCCACGTGGACACCCAGCCCAGCAGTGCTGGTGCCCAAGTCAAGCTGGAAGACTCACGGGCCATGCGACGACAACATGGAAAGCAAGAACCGGTACGCAGACGCGCTCAATGGAAGCGACTTTGACGAAATTGTTCACGTGTGTCGAGTGGGCGCACCGGCTGGGGGGAGCACTGAGTGGGCGCGCATCCTCTCCGTCTTCACCAATGCGGGTGGATCGTCGACAGCGGGCCGCGATCCCCAGCACGACGAAGGCGCGGCAGATCAGGGCCCGGAGAACATGAGGTTCTCAGCCCCACTCAGCGGCATTGCTCTTAGGGAGGGCTCTATGCAGTCCTCCTCCTCATCCTTCACTGACTCGGCCTCGACAGTGTCTGACCCGGATTTGTGGGAGAGTTTACTGAGCTGCGCGCTGGTGCCGTCCTTCGACGAACGGCCAATTCGAGGTGTGGAGAGGTACCCAGGGGTTAGCGGCATGCCTGACACCACCGACGCTGCTGACCACCTCACTGGTACCATCCACACGACTAATACCGCATCACCGTCTTCACAAGCGCCTGGGACAAGCCAGCAGCGAGCACAGCAGATGTGGCGGACTTTGCTGATGCAAGGACGGAGGAACCGTCGACACTGCATGTTTCCCTCCCTGACTACTACAGCGCAACCACCGGGCCTGAGCTTGCTCCATATTCCTCGTCCCAGTGGGGCTATGCACGCCAAGAGGTGCTGACGACGACGGAGGACCCTAGCTGGGGCACCACTACTGTTGACCCGTCACCTCGGTTGACGACAAATACTCTCCTTCACCGTGAGGCCGCGCCACCACGCCAGTTAAGACACACCAGCGAGCCGCTGGCATGCGCGCAGCGCGACGGAGCGGAATCAGTGGCGCTTAGACAGCGCACTGCTGCGTACTACGAGATGCGCCGCAGCTCAGACCGTTTGCCAGCGCAGCTGTCGGCACGCGACGCGGTGGCAATCTCGCGAGAAGCGGCACCGCTGCACGCTCCTGCGGGGAGTCCTGGGTATTCGTTGGTAGCGTTGTCGCAGACAACTATGGCTGGAGGAGCCCCGCTCGCCGCCACGCAGGTGTTGGTGGAGTCCTGCGTGTCGGCGGGCGAGCTGGAGCTGGCATCCATGCAGCAGGTTGACGCGCACCAAACAAGCGCTTTCCGTGCTACTGCAGCACGCCAAACTTTGCCGCTGTTCGCCATGCACCCGCCGTACCTCACAATATGCGTGCTTGGGTGCACCGAATTGGAGCTACGCAAGACAGCACGATGGTCTGAGCAGTGCCGGCTGCTGCGCTCTCCAGTGCCAACATCCACCACAGATATTGTTCTTCTGGGAAGCCGCATACTCACCAAGAAGCGGTACACGATGAGCTACGCTGCAGACTCAGTCAACGACGAGAGCAGCGCCAAGGGAGGAAAGAAGCAGCGGCAGCAGCGACCCACACGCCACCGCAACTCGTTGTCAGCTCGGAGCGGCGGCAAAAATCGTCACCGTCAGGATCACGCTGGAGGTGGTGTCACGGTGGCTATACGATACTGGGAAATGGACGCCGCGGTGGCGCGGACGCTGGCAGACGTCTGCGGTGTTCCTCTAAGCCGCATGGCACCGCTCAAGTGGCTGGAGGACGCAGCGTCAGAGGCCAAAAAGGCCTGCGAAAAGGCAATGCTCGCGGAGGAATCAGTAGCGGCGCAGCGAAGCGCCTCACATGCACTGACTGTTGACAGCGACGAAAGTTGCACCGACACGTGTTGGATGACAGCCACCACACTACCAGACAAACTCGTCGACCTGCTAGAGGAGAACCTCGCTGCCGCCGCAGCGGCTGCAGCAGAGAGTGAGGCGCGTGTAGCACTGCATCAGCGGCAGCTGTTTCACCCTCTCCCGCCTTTATCGCCAGAGCAGCTACCAGACATGGCAGACCCCAAGTACTTCATACGCGTGCGGCAGGCGGCTTCGACCTTGTGGGCAAGCAACGCGGCCCCCCTAGTCACACAGGGGCCCCATAAGATCTCGGCTGGAGCTTCGTTGGCTGGGCTTGAGGTGGAAAAGCAAGCAAAGCGTAGCGAGACGCACCACCATGCGCAACAAGCCGCGGGAGGCTCTGCACCGCAGCCTGCGTCGGAGAGCGCCACATTACTCACCAGAAACGAGAAGCGCGCCGCAGATCGCGCACCTGTCGAGGGTAACGACTTGCTGATGGCGGCAGCGTCTCGCTCTGTGGATTTAGTGCCTGCAATATCATTGTCTGCTGTTCAGCCGGGTGTGCGCAAGCCGACTAGCCTCAGCACGGAGTATGAGCAGCATTCGTACGAGGCAGCGTTGGCGACAGCAGAGCGTCGCTTCAATCAGCTTGTGGCTCTTTTCCGTGTGTCGGGCGGCGATGGCAACATTGCACGAGTGAATGTCGGCGCTGCCGAAGATGACCGCCAAGGTCACTCCAAGGCGCTCGAGGCGTGTCATTTCTGCTGTGTGGAAGGCGAGTACGCACGCGTGGACTGGGCTGTGGTGCGTGGTCTCATCCGCTACGGTGGCGGCCGAGTCGAGAAGCGAGCAGCAGACGACTGGCAAGCACTTTTGCGGCGGCAGCAGCAACCTCAAATAACCGCAACGGCAACAAACTCCGACGTGCAGCAGGATCAGCAAGACCAGCACTTTACGCGTGCGCTACGCTGGAGTGTCGAGTACGCGAAGCTCCGGCAAAAGCTGCTTCGTGTGATGCGAGACGTCGAGCTCTCACACGAAGTCAGCGACCAGACTCGTGCAGGTATACTCCCTGGATGCGCCAGCGCTGAACGGGAGAACGCGGCAGAGGTAGCCCGTCTCACGGCAAAGTTGCAGCGAGTGTCGCTCCTATGCCAGCAGGCGCCGGTGCTGTGTCTGTGTCCACACAGCTTTCAGAGACCTGCTGCAGACGAGAGGGACATGGTTGCCACTTCTGATGCAACAGTCCGGCACATGAAGGGCCCACCAGGCCGCGCAGCAGTGGGGCCAGCTTCACCCTATAAGCGCCTTCACGCCCTTCACCGTCTCCCCGCCGTGACGATGGACTACGTGCTTGCATGCGTCGCCGTCGGCTACTGCCTCAGTCCGCACAGCTGTTTCCTATTCGACGTGTCTATCCCCAGCGCGCCGGACATGCGTCTCTTTCAGCAACAGCACCAGCGGCAAGGAGGTGGTGGCGCACCGTCGCAGAAAGCCTCGGCACGGCACACGGGGAGTAAACTAAGCCTTGGCCCCATAGAAAGAAACACACTGGAAGGCAGCAACGACGAAGCAGGGAAACGGTTGCAGCCTGGTGCCGTAAGCGCTGGAAACGGTTCTATTGGTCAATGTAAGGAACCCCTGCACAGGCCCGCGCTTTCAAGCTGGGTGCTGGAGCGCCGCTACACCAAGACTGAGTCGGTGGGTGTGTGTATATCGTTCCTATGGAGGCTTCCTACCCCACCGGCTTCGGAAAGCGAGCGGTGCTGGTCGCGCGTTGACATGACGTCTCCACCAGAGAAGAGTGCCGCTGTCGTACCTTGTCTCATACCGGACGCATCGCTTGTGCCGCTGCTCCGAGTACTGCTCCTGGGACTTCGCAACGCAGCAGAGGCCTTGGGTGGCCATGTCGTCGACACCTTTTCACCGTCGGCAGTCACACACGTCGTGTCGGTAGACATCGGAGGTATCCTCTCTAGCTCCCTCTGCGACGCGTTCACAAGTGACGTGGTGGAGAAGACCGGCGCTGTGACCGGTAGCGGTGGCGGCAGCAAGCCGTTTCCATATTGGCCGATGGACAGCGTTGAGAGCATTGCGCGCTACGCCGCGCGCGACGAGGTTTCGTTGGTCGGCCTCGAGTGGTTGGCAGCATGCGTAGAGTGGGGCGTATTCGTGGATGAGGCTGCGTACGCGCCACCACCTGATCTGCTTGCGCTTGTGCAGGCAGAGAAGCAGAAAGCTTTACTTGCCTCCGCCCAGGCCGCTCGCACCAAGCAGCACCGACGAGCGGCGCAGGTGCAGAAGCAGCAGCAGCCACGGCAATCACTGAACCACTGTCACCTTACCCAGCATCAGGCCCATGTAGCCGCGCCACCTCCTGCTGATCCAGCGCTGCCCGGAGCTTTGGTGCCACCGGCAGCTCGCCCTGTTTCGCACCTCGAGTGGCACCGGAAGCGGACGGACACCCCACCACGTGGTGGGTCGGACACGGCGGCGCCACACACACCGCCGCCTCCTCGACTGGTGAACTACGACTCACCACTCAACAGAGACGATAAAGAAACGAAAGAGCACGATGAGTGCTGCACGCCGGTTATACGAGGCATTCTCACTGCGTCGACAACGTGGTGCGACAGCAGCGCAGGGCCCTGCACACCTCCCGTAAGAGAAGCACCGCTGCCAGATAACGTCGCGCGGCGCTGTCAACAGTCTCCACAGCTACAGCCTCTCTCCTCACCTGTGCCGCCTCCGCCTCGTCCGCAGACCCCGCCTGACCCCGATTCGAGCTCGCAATGCATGAATTTCCGTGCTCGCAGCGCCGGCACTACATCCATCGGCGACCATGCCCACCACTACCAGCATCGCCGTCGCTCCTCACCCTCTGCTTCGCAGCAGAACACCCGCTCGCTGCTCGAGGAGAAGGAGGCGGAAGCTTACGTGGAACACCTTGGCAGCCTCTTCAACTTCTTTTCGCCAGGATCCACGCCGCTGCCATCGTCAGCGCGCCGCTGCCGCGAGCGCTCGACTGCCAGGTACGCTGATGCCGACGCCAGCACCCCGCGGCGGCTGCGCAGCCCATTCCTGCCGCATACTCTTTCGCCGTCGCACCCACCAAATGTTACCTCTTCCCCACGCGCACCGCACTCGCGCTGCGCGCTCCTGCAGGAATGCAGGATCCCCAGCGCCTCCTCTTCTTTGCAGCACACGCAGGCACTTACACCGTCAAAGACGGCAGCAGCGCTGCAGATGGCAGAAGCGGGTAAAGCGGATTCCGCAGTAGGCCTCAGCAATGTGCTCTCAACGCCACGGCGTCGTACACTGCGTGGCGCTGCTGCTGTCTGCATCTCATCAGCAACCAAAAAGTCAACTCTTTCAAGCCCTGACAGGCAGCAGCGTCGCACAGGGCATTTCGCCGACGCCCTGAGTAGCTCTGTGATGAACTTGCAGGTGTTGACGGCAGTGGCAGGAGTTGATGATGCCCCCTGTGATGTGGAATCCAATGCGCCGGATGCAAACGCGCCGCCTCTGCAGCCGCTTGGCTTACCAAGCTTGCTAGGCGGAAGCACCGAATTGAGTCGTGACGGCACCGTCGATGCGAAGCCTGTTGGCGACAGCAGCACAACTAGCATCTGTGAGGAGGTCGATACCAAGCAGCGACAGCGGCAGGAAGGTGGCTGCACAGAGAGCATGTGGGTTTCCCAAACACCGGATGCGCTCACCCCCGAAGGGAAGAAGCAGAGCTCGAATGGAGCGGTGACTGGGACAACACCGCGACACCGAGTCCATAAGCGTGGCCGGGTAACTGGAGGTCAGCGAGATGGCAGCCGCGCGCCTGCGTCTGTCTCGTGGGTGCGCAATGCTTCTCTTGAGTCGCCACAGCAAAAGTTGCAGGACATCGCGGTGGTGGAGTGCGTGGACGTGGAGTCCATGAGCGGCGAGGTGCTGGTGGACGCCACCTTTATCGCCGCAACACCCGAGGCATACGGAGCGACTCCTGCGGCAACGTCAGAGGCCTCCGTTGGTGACCGCCATAGTAAGGCCGCAGCCATCCTCGTCTAGCCGGCGACTGCGAAGAGGTGGCGCATGAAGGCAAAACTAAAGGCGTGCCTCCTGGACCAGACGTGGTTGGCGCTGCTCACAATCTGCTCATTCTCAGGCCTCCCTCGACAACAGCGACGGCATCACCGTTGGCGCAGAAGGCAGTGCGGCCTCGTCTCGCGTCATGTAGTGCGCCACGGCCACCCTCTCCGTCTCCGTCTTCGCCGCCGCCGCCCAGAAGGGTGGTGATGGATGTGGATGGAGGTACAAGAATCGTCGCGAATGCGGCCGAGGAGGAGCATCAGTGCCGGACGCCATGTGCCTACACCGACAGCAACGCGCCAGCGCTTTCTTCGTGGACCCGACACAGACCACTGAGCATTTCAAGTCGTCCCTCGCGCTCACCTCCGCTGGTATCATCGCCGCTGCACATGGAACCGACTGCCCTCGTCACCGGCACTGCCGCCGCTGTTCTTCCTCGCACGACGGTAGCGACACCGTGCAGATGGGATTGCCTGCGTATCTACGTATTGCATGACTTGCCACTCCGAACAGCGCGTGTGCGCCGATGCGAGGAGGCTCTGGAGACCTTTATGCGTCACTGCGGTGGGGTGATGCCGAGGTCGTACATTGACATCGGGCTGCGCACGGCAGAGCCACCCGCGAAAGACAGCGACCAGTGCGGCGGCGTTGGTGTCGGCTCTGACTCCACTCGACCCTCCTCGACCTCGCAGCCTACACCGCCTCTTTTCTTTGTCTCTTGCTGTGAAGACGCCGATGTGCTGGTGACACACCAAGTCAATCTCCGCGAAAGTGTCCTTGTAGGGGTGGCGGCGGGGTGCTGGGTGGTGCGGCCGGGGTTCCTGGAGTGTGTGGTCGCTGTCCTTGACGGGGCCTGCTGGAGCGGCAACCGTAGCACCGCCAACTCAATGCGGGGTCAACAGCACCTCACTCACCCATCGGCTGCTGCGGCGGCGTCTGTATTCTGCGCGTTGCGCCTGCGGGAGGCCTTGCCCACGTACGAGTGGACTGCGGAAGCGCTGCCGCGGTACCGGCGTTGGGGTGCCCGCCGGAAAGCAATAGCGTGACCCCGATGCAGCGGGCTCTGGCGCAGCAGTGCCGTCGGCAGCGCGAGAGGCGGGAACGGGCAGCAGGTGCTGATGTCGTGAATGGTGATGCGGGACAGACTTCCACCGCTAGCCGGCCAAGTCAGCGCGTCTTCGAAGGCAACAGCTTTGTTCTCTTTAGTTCTTTTTCGGCGAATGCGGTCCCAGCGGGTGGAACGGGTGCGGAGAGATGCCACACATCATCGCGGGTGCGTGCCATCGAGCGCATCTTGGAGACCGGCGGTGGACGCCTCTGCTGCAGTGTGCAGGTTGGCTGTGCACCAGCAGAGATCGGGGTGAAGACGGCTGAAATCACGGGAACTGCCGCCACAGCCACACACGTTCCACTCATAGTGCAACCCCTACTGCAGTGCTGTGTATGTGAGCCATCACCGTGCAAACAGGGGAATCGGCGACACCAACGCGACTTCGCCCATACTTCTTCACTGCTGGTGATGGACGCGGCGCTCTACCATGACCTTCTGTGGCTCATCTGCAACCAGGTACGCCAGATGCCCTCTGAAACGCTGTTTGTGTTGCTGGATGAAAGTCTCCTTGGCACTAATACAGACAACACTCAGGGCGGTACTGTGGTGTGTGTGTCAACCGCGCCACATACAACTGTCGCCGGCGCAACTGCCGCTGCTGCACACCTCAATGGAAAAGATGCGGGCAACGAAGACCTGTTGACCACGTCACCCCTCTCCGAGCACCATCGTCCTTCGAAGAAGCGGCGCACAGAGAACGTGGAGGCGCACAATAGCCCACAACCAACCACAGCACCGGTGCCGGAGGCGGTGTCCGTTGCAGCCGATGCGCTCGCGTCCTCCGACACTTGCACGGTGGCTGCATGGCTCTCAAGCTGGCTGCTCCCCTCTCCGGATGACGGCCGCTTCTCAAAATCGATGGATGGGAGGCCGCCATGCCATCGTTGGTACACGCCGGCTGCTGCACATGCAATGCGAGCTCATCTTGGTGCTTGCTGTGCGGCGGTGAGGGGGGCTGCTGACGAGATACGTGGGCCAACGTGCACCAGTGGGTCGTATCACTTGGCGGATGTTCCGTTCGATGTCCCCTCCCTTGAAGAAGTGCGCGAGGCTTGCATCGATGTGGAAGGAGGCACAAAGGCCGGGTCAGCAATGTCGGCAAGCCGGGGAGTTGTTCGTCGTATCGAGTTTCGAAGCGCAAGTTGGGTCGGCGCGTGCGTAGCAGCGGGTGGTTCTGCTATGATGGCCGCCGCAACGGATGGCTGGATCGTGGAGTGGGAAGCTCACACACGCTGGGGCGTCCTTTCCCTGGAGTAATGCCGCTGGGCGAACTATGGTGAGACGCGCACTTCTCATCCCCCCCCCTCGCAGTGCCTTTTTCTTTCCTTCTGCAATCCGCTCACATCTGAGAGCAACACACACTCACGCCAACCCTGCCCCCCCTCAGTCCGCTTCTCTGGTTCCGTGTGTGCTGAGGACGTAGGGAAGTCTATGCGCTTTCTCTCTGTCGATGGGGGAAGGAGAGTCGATCCGCACCTGCTCACTCTCTGGCATTTACTGTGTTCTATGGTCTTCCAACAGCATGTGCGAGCGAGCTGAACTCCAACATTGCTGGGTCCGGTCTCAACACTCCTCTGCTGCTCTTTTTCCCACAACGATGATTTCCATCGCCTTGCTCCTCCTCTCCTCCCCGTCGCTGTGTGGACGCCAACGTCCAAACACACGCAGATCCCTCCACATCATCCGCGAAGTCTCATTTCTTTGTTGTCCTTACTGCCGAAGGCCCTCTCACCCTCTCTACGTCGTGAAGCTGTGCAGTCGCTATAGTCGTAGTCAACCGTACGCGCACACGCACGTCGGCTTCGTGTACACGAGAAGTGCAGGACACACACACACACACCACCACACCACTGCCACCACCGAGCTCTGCAGCTGACGCGAGGCACTCACTCTCTCGCACTTTTAGATCCGTCCTTCCCCCCTTCTTCCCCCTTCTTTCTCGCAAAGTACACTGCCGATTACCGGCGCGCGCCAATTATGTCGACCACCAACGCGATCGGCATCGACTTGGGCACCACGTACTCGTGCGTCGGTGTCTTCCGGAACGAGCAGGTGGAAATTATTGCCAACGACCAGGGCAACCGCACAACGCCGTCCTATGTGGCCTTCACCGAGACGGAACGCCTTATCGGCGATGCTGCAAAGAACCAGGTGGCGATGAACCCAAGCAACACGGTCTTTGACGCGAAGCGCATGATCGGCCGCAAGTACGACGATCCCGACCTTCAGTCCGACATGAAGCACTGGCCCTTCAAGGTGACTGTCAAGGATGGCAAGCCCGTCATCGAGGTCGAGTATCAGGGCCAGTCCAAGACATTTTTCCCAGAGGAAATCTCAGCTATGGTGCTGCAGAAGATGAAGGAGACGGCGGAAGCCTACCTCGGCACGACCGTGAAGAATGCCGTTATAACCGTCCCGGCGTACTTCAACGACTCGCAGCGTCAGGCAACGAAGGATGCCGGTGCCATCGCTGGTCTCAATGTGCTGCGCATCATCAACGAGCCGACCGCCGCCGCTATCGCGTACGGCATGGACCGCAAGGAAGAGAAGGGAGAGAAGAACGTGCTGATCTTTGACCTTGGCGGCGGCACGTTCGATGTGACGCTGCTGACGATCGAGTCCGGCGTGTTCGAGGTGAAAGCGACCGCGGGTGACACTCACCTCGGCGGCGAGGACTTTGACAACCGCCTCGTCGACTACTTTGCCACAGAGCTCAAGATGCGCTGCGGCAAGGACTGCCGCGTCAACGCCCGCGCCACGCGCCGACTGCGCACGGCGTGCGAGCGTGTGAAACGCACGTGTCGAGTTCCACGATGGCAAACATCGAGATTGACGCGCTGTACGAGGGCACCGACTTCTTCTCGAAGATCACGCGTGCACGCTTCGAGGAGATGTGCCGCGATCAGTTCGAGAAGTGCCTGGTGCCGGTGAAGAAGGTGCTGGAAGATGCGGACATGAAGCCGCAGGAAGTGAACGACGTCGTCCTTGTCGGTGGTTCGACCCGAATCCCGAAGATCCAGCAGCTTGTCTCGCAGTTCTTTGGCGGCAAGGAGCTAAACCGCTCCATCAACCCGGATGAGGCTGTTGCGTACGGTGCGGCGGTGCAGGCACACATCCTCGCCGGCGGTCAGTCCTCCAAGACGGACGGGCTACTGCTACTCGACGTGACGCCACTCTCGCTTGGTGTGGAAACGTCCGGTGGTGTCATGTCTGTGCTCATCCCGCGCAACTCTACGATGCCAGTGCAAAAGTCACAGACGTACTCGAACAACGCCGATAACCAGCGTAACGTGGAGATCAAGGTTTACGAAGGCGAGCGCCCGCTGGTTTCGCAGTGCCAGTGCCTCGGCACCTTCACGCTGACCGACATCCCGCCCATGCCGCGCGGCAAGGCGCGCATCAACGTCAGCTTTGACGTGAGCACAGACGGCATCCTCGTCGTGAGCGCTGTCGAGGAGTCGGGTGGTCGAAAGGAGGCCATCACGATAAAGAACGACACGGGCCGCCTGAGCAAGGACCAGATCGAGAGAATGGTGCAGGAGGCGGAGAAATTTGCGGAGGAGGACAAGGCGAACAGCGAGCGCGTCGAAGCCCGCAACTTGCTGGAGAACTACATCTTCTCCATGCGCGCCACCCTGGACGACTCGGAGGTGCAGAGCAACGTCTGCCAGGAGGACCGCCAGAAGATCCAGGGCGCCGTCAGCGTTGCCGCGAACTGGCTCGATTGCAACCCGGAGGCAACCAAGAATGAGTACATGGAGCAGACGAAGATTATCGAGGGCGTCGCGCACCCGATCTTGTCTGAGTACTACAAAAAGCGCGCCATGGAGGCCCCGCCGAGCACTGGGGCAACGGCACAGGAGCATCAGGACGGTGCCGCCACGGGTGCAGCGCCCCACGCCGAGGACGTTGACTAAAATGGGTAGAGAGAAAGGCGCACCACTGGGTTGAATGGAAGGTGTGTAGAGAGAAGTAAATCGAGCGAGAAGGTTGGGTCCGATCAGTGTGTGGTTGTGAGATCCGTCAGTGAGCGCCTCCTTTCTCTCTGTATATGCCCATCTGAACTCGCTCACCCCCCCCCTCCCTTCCGGCTCAACATCCACCCCTCTCTCTCTCCTCCAGCAGTTTTAGCACTACCCCACTCATCTTGTTTGCTTTCTTCTCGCCACCAAGACGGACACCATAAAGTCCAGGTGTCGGTCAAGGCCATCTTTTGGGGGAAAGTTCCCCCACTTATTCACCACTGTGCTGCTCTTCACACCATGAGGCACTCTGTGTGCGTGTGCGTGTGTTTGCAGCGCAGTTGCTGCTTCTCGTCTGTTGCTCATCTCCCCAGCTGAGAACGCTGCTCAGATGGAGTAAAACAGGCAAGTAAGCAATCAAGAAGGGAGAAGAGAGGGCATTGCCAAAGTAGTCAAGCACAGCTGCTCGGAGTGCTGGTATCGGTGATAGCCGTACAAGTAAGATAAAACGATCGTGGTGTCTGCATGCATGTGAGGGCCTTTGTGCCCCTCTTCTCTTATCGGTCTCTTCCGTGGACTCTCCTTGTCGCTCATGCATAATCAGCGGCATCCTTAAGCACCCCTGGAGAGAGAGAGGGGGGTGGGCGACACTGAAGTTGGAGTAATAGAGAAGCGCAAAGGAACGACGAGAGAGAGAGAGAACAGATAAGTGTGGTGGTGTTGTGGGGGGGGGCGCGTGCGTCCGGCGTCCGCACTGATAGAGGAGCGGCAAAGGCGGCGACAGAGAGCAGCAGAACCATTTGAGAGGAGGGAAGACGAGAGTTTGTCGCGTGCTCCTCTTCGCCTCCCGCTGCCCCCTCCCCAGTCTTCACCAAAGGTCGTTTTCAAGGAACAGCCTCCGGTGTGACGCTGTTGTTATCGTTGACGAGTGCGCCAAGTCGCACATCTGGCTCTTGGCATCCTAGCTCAGAGCGTTAATAGGAGTAGGAAAAAGAAGACCCAGCGACCCCCTAGTCCCGCACGCCAGATGTCCCCTGTCCCCCGACAGCAGGACCGTTCAGCTTTAGCCGATTTCTGACTTGTAAGTTACCGCGCCACAAGAACATCGTCACTCCTCCACTGTCGGCTCCCTTTCCCGTCTCAGCCTCCACCCCCTCACCGTGTCTCTGATTTCTTTTCCAGTTTTCCAGGCTCGCCGCACGTGTACCCCATTCTCAATCACACGCACGCAGGCGTCTCTGCCGACGTGTGTGCGTGTGTGGGTGTGTGAGCTAATTGCGCATATTATTACCGCTTCTCTGTCACCCAGCTCGGACGCACTACTCGCCTCCACTTTGCTTTGAGAGCTCTTCTTCTCCCCCCTCTCCCTGTCTCACTCCCCTTTCTGCGTCTTCAGCGGAGAGGAGGAGACACTGGCGATAGCAATTCAGCAGCAACTCCTTCTTCTCCCCATACACAAGAACATCTCCGCAAGCCCATCTAGGAGCGATGCAGGTCTCTCTTCACAACACGGTGAAGACATACAACCTTACGGCTGGCAAGTCGCTGCCGGAGTGGCTCAGCGAGCGCCGCAAGAACAAGCGGGCGTCGGCGGGGCAGGAGAACCGCGTGGAGTTGCTGCACGATCTGGAGTTCCCGCACTGCGCTCGCTGCATCTTTCGGTGTGCCAATGGAACTCATCTTTTCGCCGCCGGCGACTACCCGTACCGCCTCAAGTGTTTTGACGTGAATGACCTCAGCATGAAATTCAGCTTCAACGCAGACATGAACATCCTCTCCGGTGTGTGCCTCTCACCCGACTACCGCAAGTTTGCGCTGCGTGGGGAGGGGCGGCAGATCACCATTCACCACACCTCCGCGATCGTAGACCGGGTCCGCGTTCCGCATCTTCAGCGCTCCCTCGTGTACAACCAGTTCCAGGCGGAGCTCTTATCTAGTGGTGTCTCTCCGGAGGTCTACCGCATTAGTCTTGAAACCGGCGGGTTTGTAGAGGGCTATCAGACGAAAAGCGCTAGTGGCGTGAACCATGTAGAGGTGTTCGGGCGGCACGGCCCAGTGAGTGGTGTAGTGCTGACAGCCGGTTGCGACGGCGCAATCGAAGCTTGGGACAGTCGTGTCGGCACAGTGGTGGCACGCGTGCAGGTGGCTGGCAGCGGCAGCAGCTCTGGCGTCAATGAGCAGTGCGAGGTTCGGCACATCGCCACGGAGGAAAGTGGCGGGCTCCTCTTCACCTGTGGCCTTGAGAGCGGCGAGGTACTGCTGTACGATGTCCGCCTGCAGAAACCGCTGCTTGTGAAGGATCACATGAACAGTCTGCCCATTGTAAAGACATACTTCTTCAATGGCAAGAGCACCGCCACTGGCGAGGCCAGCTTCGTCCTCTCCGCTGACACACGCTCACTGAAGGTGTGGAACAAGCACGACGGTAGCAACTTCACAACCATCGACGCCCCAGCTGACATTACTGACTTTACCCTTTTTAAGGGTCAGCACAACATGGTGGCGCCGTATGAGTGCGACGACAGTGGTGTGGTCGCCATCTGCTGTGACGTGCCACGGGTGCAGGTGCACTTCATCCCTCAACTCGGCCGAGCCCCGCGCTGGGCCTCCTTCCTGGAGGTGATGACGGAGGAGCTGGAGGAGAAGGAGGCAACGACGGTGTACGACGACTTTACGTTCATCTCCAAGGACGAGATGAACGCGCTGGGCATCGCCGCCGAGGACCTCGCGGGTGGCAAGGTGCGTCCTGTCATGCACGGCGCCTTTATTGAAAATGGACTGTACCGTGAGCTGCACGCCGTAGTAGACCCAACCGCCTTCAATAACTACGTTGCCTCGAAGGCGAAGGAGCGACAGTTAAAGCGGTGGTCTGACCGCATTAGTCGCTTTCACCGAATCAAGGAGGTTGACGAGGATGCCGAGGACGTGAAGGTTGGCGGTGACACCGCAGCGCGAGCAAAGGTCAACTCGGCGCTGGCGACGGCGAAGGCGGATCCGCGATTTGCGCACGCTTTTGGCCACGCAACGGGCGGCGCCGCCTCCTCCTTCGCGCTTGACCGGCGAAATCCCGAGTATGCGAAGCTGCTACAGACGATCGATGAGAGGCGCGCCAAAGCCTCCGCTCGTCGGGAGCGCTACGAGGCGGAAATGTTCTCCGTCGTCCCCGACCTTGACGAGGAGAACTGCGCTGCGGAGTATGAGGACGGTAGCGATCGCGCTTTGCGTGGAGCTGTCCAGCGACAAGCCAGCAGGAACAGCGTCTCGGCTGCCGCTGTTGCAGAAGTGGAGGAAGACGAGGACGCACGCTGCCACCTGCGTGGAGTGCAGAGCAGTGGCCGAGCGAAGCGCCGCACCCCACAGAAGCATCAGGCAGCCATTAATGTGAAGATGTCGGAGCGGAGCTCTGCGAAACCCGCGAAGGCCGTCACCGCTTCTGCTGGGAGGCGGGTGACGATGTTTGAGGTTCCGAGCAAAAACGCCGACATTTTCCTTCGTAACGATAAGCAAATGCACGCCACTCGCAAGAAGTCCCGCGCCGAGAAGCTGACGCTTGGCGAGCGCCTAAAGCTCGCCGCCTCAGCGAGGTAGCCTCCCGTCGGATGTCTATCTGTCTGTGTGTGTGTGTGTGGGGGGGTGCGTGTGTCCTCACGCATTTTCGTGTGGAGGAGAGGTGGAGTGCCGCAGTGGTGGCGTGACACCCCCCACTGTTCTTTACTCTGCGGCCTCCACTGCGTCTAACTAACCGATCGCTGGACTTGATGCCTCGATGCTCATCCCTCTTCCTCTCTCACCCTCCGTGTAGAATTGTGTGAGGCGAGGTCAGAGGGAGAGGGAAAGAGGAAAAGTAACGAATGCCGATGCATGTAGTTGTCCTCTGTGAGTGGGTACGTTTATCTGCGCCGCTGTGGGTCAGTGCGCCTGCAATCGCTAAGCTCGACGGAAGCGAAAGAAGAAAACGGATGTGAGCAGAGCCCCTTCTCGGAGCCGTGGCGCGCCTCTTTCTTTTCGCTTTCTCATGCGCGAGAATTACACAAAGCCCACCAGGGAAGGTCTGACCCTCCCCCCGAAGACGACTACTGTAGAGCTCATCTGCTTACACTGAATCGCATTTGGGGGCTTCTACGAGACATGGATTCGGGGGAGGATGGTCGAGGTCAAGCAGCGTCAGTGATGAACATGATGAGGATACATCTGAAGGTGTGTGCTCGGTCTTCCTTCAGCATTTCCTCGCTGTGCTCGTTTGCTTCCGGCTGCAGTCGTGGAGTCGAGGTAGGGGGGAAGGGCGTAAGGGAATTTATGCAATTGACTCTCAGCAACACTCCGTCTTCCTCGCTTTCTCCCCTAATCCAGACACGCGCAATGCCACTGCTGTGCAACCATGGGTAAATCACCTGCTCTCTCTCTCTCTCTCTCGCATTGTCTCTCTTGTCAAATCCGCATCCCTTCTCCTCCGCCACTCACACGCACACGTATGCCTCGACTACTTGAAAACACAAAGATACACAGGAACAGAGTGGAGGAACGTGTAACAGCATAAGGAAGGAGGCGCATTGGCCGTTAGCATCACCGCTACCACCGTCCTCTTCCTCTACCCTACTTAAAGTTAAGATCGAGCCGAAAGGGAAGAGAGGTATTCAAAGCCAGCCCACACGAACGCGTTCAACAGCTGACACGGTCCCGCCTCTCTCCCGCTCTCTTTCCCTCTCTCTCTCTCCAACTGAAACTTTGAAAGCGAAAAGAAGAACGCGCCACGGTCCCTTGTGTCTACTCATATACCACCCCCACTCGGCACGACACGCGAGACACGTGCGCCGCTTCTGAGGAGCCACGCTCTTTCTTTTTCTTGCCTTCTTCATTCACCTGCTGAGCATCTTACTGCATCCCCCCCCCCACACACACACGCACACACGCCGTGTACTTGAGGGACTAAAGGGGTTCATACAGCCGTACATCCCAATCACCATCAGACGCCCATAGGTGTACGTAAATACTCTCAATAGCGGAGTTCGACTTGAAGTCACTGTGTCTGTGCGTTGGAACGCAGTGCAAACGAATAGAGTGCCTTTATCTCTTGCCCTCCCCCTCTCTCTCCCTCCCCCTCTCTCTTGCCCTCCCCCTCTCTTCCCTCCCCTCTCTCTCCCTCCCTCTCTCTCTCTCTTTTGTTTTAGGCTTTTTGCTTGTTGTCCATCTGATGCTTTTCTTGTTTCTCCCGCTTTGCTTTACCCCTTACTCGCCTTTCCTCTCCCGACTTCCTCCCCTCCCCTCTGTAAACCCCGACACGCACGTACGCACGCCCAGGCGCCGAATCCTTTCTCTCTCCCTCACCCTCGAAGGCTTGTTTCTTCTCTTTCCTCTCCCCCGCTTTGAATTCTCTGCTGGCTGTGTGTATGGTGTGTTGTCTGTGTGTGTGTACTCGAGTTGTACTGATCGTCTTTCCGCCCTTCTGTAAGCTTGGTGCCTCTCTCGTCCCCTTTCAGTACTTGCGCTCTTCTCTCTTCCTTGTTTGAGGAGTCGGTCCCCCTCTCCCCACCCCCGCCCTCACACCCACACTCCCACCAACCCCCCCTCCTCTACCCGCACAGTCGGAGGGTGAAGTGTTAAAACAATAAGGGGGAGCGCCCAACAGTAAAATTCGCAAGAGAAACACAAGCCCACGCCTAGTTGAAGCGGCGTTGGTACGTCACACTCTTCCTTTTCCGCTCCGGCCTACCTTACCTACCTTTCACTCCCCCTCCAGTCGACTGCTGGTCTGCGTGAGTGTCTAGGGAACTTTTCTCTTCCCTTCCATTTACCGCCGCCGCCGCCATCACCCCCTTCTGCGTGCTGCTGTGTATTCCTTCTTCTGTCTTCGTCGTCTCTCTCTCTCTCTCCCTCCCTCCCTCTCTCTCTGCTTTGCTGTTCTGTGTTTTCTGCTCTTATCGTCGTCGTAGCGTAGGTGTGGGTGTGCACATGTGTCTCTGCGCATCCCTCTCTCTCTCTGTCTGTCTCTCTGTCTCTTCCTGCGTGTGTGCGTGTGTATAGGCAGCGGTGCGCGAACTCTGTTTCCCTCGTCGAGGTGATCTGCTGGTGATTGAATGGGTTTTGCTTCGTTCTTTCTTTCGCTTCGACTCACAAAACGGACGCCCGTAGTGCCAACTAAGCTCGTTACTGTTGTCTGGTTACTCATCTCACGCGTTCTCGCTCGCTCTCTCGCTGACTTTCCTCCCCTCGATTTCATCGGAGGCAGTCTTACGGAGTTTCTTATGTGGAAAAGTGAGTGTGCGTGTGTGTGCGCGTGTGCGTGTGTGTCTGTTGATCAGTGACAAGCCCTTGGCCAACTCGTAGAGGCCTGCCGATCCCATCGCTGCTGTTTCCCTCTCTTGTGTCGTCCTTTTCTCTCTTCCCGTTTCTCTTACTCTCTTTCTCTTGGTGTTTGCTTGACTTATCTGCTGAGTACCACTGCGCGTACTGCCACTATAACTACTCCGACTGCTTCTTCTCTTTCCTTCCTGCGCGCTCTGTCCCTTCTCCTTTATCTCTGTATTTGCCTCTCTTCTAAGCCCCTCCCCCTCTCGCTGCTTGTGAACTTGTCCCCCTCCCCCTCACCCTTCACCCTCTACCTCACCCTCCCCTCCCCCCTCACCCTCTACCTCACCCTCTTCTGCTCTTCTTATTTTTTGCTGACCATCTCGACGACAAGCGAAGCAGCAAACGAATACATAAGCAACGAACGCGCAAGCATCATCGCCCTCGTTGTGGTTTGGCAGAAGTGTGGTGGGCGTGTATGCGCCAGCGCGTCGCCTACGTGAGCAGATTTCTTCTCCGTTCTTTCCTCCCTCTATAGCGCCTCTCTTTTCTGCTGTGCGTATAGCTCTCTGCGTTACCTCGCATTTCGGTGTGTTGGTTTGTTCGCTCTACGTCTCGTCGTAGACGGACACCTTCCACGCACTCCACCCCCTCCCTCCCTGTCTCCATTCTTTTCCACTTTACCTTTGCATATTCCCTCCTCCTCCTCCTCTTCGCTCTTCGCTCTCGCGTCGACTCCTTGTTTGTTTTCCCTTTCCCACTCGCCCTTCAGCTCACTGCCTTCTGTTGATCATAGTAGTGTACCACACCATTATCGTCGCGATTACTTTCCTCCATTTCTCTCTTTCCACTGCTGTTCAACCGCCCCTTTGGGCAGGCGCGCACGATTCATTTGACTCACGTGTGCTTCTGCGGTCATTGATGCTAGTGACTGTCCTTTGAATCCACCCGCTACCACAACCACAACCATCTCCTCCGTGTCTTGCAGGTTCCTCCTCACCGCCTCCTCTCTTTCCTTCGCTTGTTTTTCTTATTTGGTGTAGGTAGGTCACTTGTGTGTTTATCCTCTTTACTAGAGAGCTTACATTGTCATCAGAGCTGATTCACGGTCCCTTACTCCCTCTCTGCCACACGTACCGCGCCACGTCCCCTCCCCCTTCGCTTTCGTTTTCTGTTGTTCTTTCCGCACCTTTGTGCTTGAAGTCCTTCTCTCTCTCTATCTGCTCTGTGTGGTGTGTGTGTGTGTGTGTGTGGTGTGTCAACCAGTCCGTCTTCCTTACCGAAATACGCCAAATTTGCTTCTGTAGTTTTCTGCTTCTCCTTCCTCTTCCTCTTCTGATTTACTTTTGCTTGTTTGCTTGTACCTTCTTTAGTTTCACTTGAGCATATCTCTCCCACCTCCCTTATTTCTCTTCCCCCCCCTGTGCAGTCCCCCCACCCCCACCCATCTCTTGCGCTCACGATCATTAGAAGCCGGTGGCAGAGCTGCGAGAAGTTGTAGACCTGCTCGCGTGCGTGGGTGTCTGCTGTGTGCGTTTCTCTCAGCGTGCTCGAAGAGGCTCCTTTCTCGTTCGTTCGTTCTTGTCTTCTTCCCTCTCGCTGTTGCTTCAGTTTACGGCTTTTTCGCTCCGCGCCTTCCCCTACTCCGCCCTATCCGCTCTGAAGGGGGGGGAAGTGTTGTCTCTGTGGCATTGCGGCACGTCGGTGAGTGGGACTGTCTGTCTGTCCTTCCCACAAACTCCCCCCTGTTTTTGCCCTTCCGTTTTCTTGTTTTCCCCGTCTGCAGCCGCACTTTCATCGTTGCGAGGCCGCCGGAGTTGCGAGCCTTTTCGCTGCTGTAGCTTTGGTTATTGGCAGCCTCTGATCTGTTTTGCGGGGAAGACCCTCTGCAAGTCTGTACCTCCTTCTCACTCGCCTCCTCCCTCGAACTCTGTCAGAGCCCGACTCTCGCCCACGCCGTCGCAGAGAGACGGAAATTTTCACGAAAAACACACGCATAGCCACCAGCGATACTCACGGTCATTTGGGCCTCAGTCATTGCTTGCTTTCTAGATTTAGTATTCTTCGTCTTCCTTTACTCTGTTGGTGCTGCGGTTGCTCCTGACGTCTAAGCACGGCTTATCAGCGTTGCTCCTCCTCTCTTAGTGATCTCTGTGTAGTTCTCTCTCTCGTGTGTGTGTGTGTGTGTGTGTGTGTGTGTTTGTGTGGGCGTGGGTGTATCTTCCTCGTTGACTACGCTGATAGTAGCTCTACGTGGTGTTCATCCACTCTCGGTTTCTTCTAGCCCTCTTTCTCTCGCTGTGGCTGCTGCTGCTTCTATTCTACCATTCCCCGTCAGAAGGCAGGTTCCACGAAGGGCCGCTGCGGCTGCAGTCCAGATCCTTCTCCTCTTCCGTTAGGTGTTTGTGTTGCTCTGTTTCCACGCGCAACTGTACATTTGTGTTTTCTTTTCTCTCCCTCTTCCCTAACTTGTCCTTCAGCATCTGGTATGGTACAGGCAAGGAAGCCATCAGGCCATCCTCGCGCAGGTGCGTAATCTTTACCGTCATACACACACACACACACACACACACACTTGCTCTCTCTCTCTCTTCTTCTTCTCTAGTACCCCTCGCTTACCCCCCTGTCTCACCCCTCCTGCCTTCGCTTTAGTATATTCCCTCCCCCACCCTCCCTAATCTGCTCTGGCCTCTCTCTCTCTCTCTGATCTTGCCGTTTCTGCCGACTCTCCTCCCTCCCACCCATTGTTTTCTCTCCACCCCGGTGTGTACCTCTCACACGCGCGCATACACACACTCCGTTGTCGCTTGAGGCATTGGGGTCACCTGCGTGCCCGTGTGCTCGTGGCGGTTGCGGTGGACTCTTGATTCTTGCTGCTCGTTTGGCCCGTTGCTCTCGCTCTCTCTCTCTCTCGCATTCTCTATCTCCGTTCGCAGGCACCTACTTCGCTCCGGAGCTTCCTTCACTAGTGGTACTACCCAGGAGCGACACACGCACCGCGCACTCGCTCATGCTGCACCCACGTCTTTGGCGCGACGATCATTTGACCGCGCAGTGCACCGCATGTGCGGCCGTCTTTACGCTCTTTCACCGCCGCCGTCATCACTGCCGCCACTGCGGCGGCGTCTTCTGCGCTGCGTGTACCACGAAACGCCTGTGGCTGAGACCTGGACCCCCTGCGTTCTCTCGCCATGTGGAAAGCAACTCGGCAAAACGGGCTCTTGCTGAGATGCTGGCAACGCCTGGCGTAGTCACGCCAATCACCGCTGTCGCCACACCCTTTTCAAACCCCACCTCCTCGCTACGCGACACCAGCTCGTCCCTCTCTGGCACATCGAAGAACGAGGCGCGACGCAGCGTGACGACCATGACAACAGTGACCTCACATCACCGCGACAGCAATAGTGAGAGGTACGCTTCCTCATCTGCGGAGGCGGAGAGGCCAGCGTCGCCGCCGAAGTCGGCGTCTCAGCCGCGCAGCGAAGGTAGCGGGCTAGTGGCAAGTAGAAGCTACCGCTTGGTCTCCGCAAAGTCGATTACTGCCGCGTCGGCAGTTGGGCAGACATTACAGACCCCATCGCAAGGCAACAGCCACACCCCGGAGGCGCAAAGCGTGTATCATGGTCATTGGATGCCAAGCAGACGCTTCTCCTCCAGCATCGACGACATCGCCCCCTTCACCACCACCGGCGATGCGTCGTCCCAGGCCTGGACAAAATCAGAGGCCATGGGTACCTTCGAACAGGGTTCCTCGTCGCGCCTGCTGCGCGGCAGCTCCGTCACTGTCGGTGGGAAAGAGAGCGGCTGTACCTTGCTCATGTCTGACCCGCTACTGAACCAGTGTTGCTTATCCGAACACCAAAATGATCAGCAGCAGAACCAGCAAGGAGTGGCAGCCGAAGGTGACAGCTCCTTGGACAGCTCACCCGAAACGCGCAACGACGAACGCACCACCCCCGGCACTGCTTCGGCCACCACGCGTGGAAACGGCAGCAACAGGGGTGACAGCACGAAGGGCATCCTCGTTGGCGAGGAGAACGCCTACCGCCGCAAAAGCTATAAGGTAGAGGTGGACTCAGTGCAGTGCATTACGTGGTACCTCTGCCGGGTGTGTTGCAGCTGCTACGATCACCTCGTGAACTGCGTCATCGATGCTCACGAGGCACCTGCCATTGCGCTGCACAGCCGCTCGAGGCCACCCCTTTCCTGCTACGTTCGATTGTGCAGCTCCGGTGAGCCGCTCAGCACCGATGGTAGGACAGGGGACCCTCGTCAGTGGCGTGTCTCTGGAACACCACCGCGTGCAACCTCATGCCCGACTCCAGCGGGAAGCGTGGCGCTGGCATCGTGGTTATCTATCTGGACGCGAGTTCAAGCATCGGCATCACTCCTGGCCTCTTGTTCTCAGTCGACGATGGCGCTGCCTGCCATGACGGTAGCAGCAACGTCACCGCCTTCTTCGTCATTACACTCGCAGACGCACGACCTCTGTCAAGCGCGTGGCGCTGCAAACAGCCAAGTGAGCGGAAAGACCAACTCGACCGCCACCGCCGCGCAGACAAGCGCCGGATTCAGCGGAAGCGGGTGCATCTCCCCTGTTAGCCTCGAATCCTCAAGAGGGAACGACTCGATCCTGTCACTCTCTGCACAACCCGGCATAGCATCACTCAACATGGCATCAGCACAACCGCAGTCACCGCAGCTACAGCAGCGGCAGCAGTCCTCGTCGTCGAGGCGTGCGCGGCGCGTCGCTACCCCACCCCGTCGGCTCCTCATCAGCATTGACGGTAGCCCAGGCCCTCTGCGCCAGGCCGTGGCGCTGGCACGTCGACGGCGGCGTATTGCGGTCATCTTGATAGACGAACGCGACATTGCTGCCGCAGACGATGGCACCAAGGTGCAGCAGCAGCAGTATCACGAGGCTCCATATGGGGCCCTATCTACACTTCTTTCTGCGGACCCTGACACGGAGACGGCGCCTCAGCCCAGCGCAATCGCTGAACAGAGTGGTAGTATGCGGAGCGCAGGCTGGATGCCATCCATCGCCGCAGCAGCCGAGGCCACCTCGCTGGCATTTCAGCACACGGAAAGCAACAAGGATGACGCTCGCCAACAGAACCACGTAGCCGAAGACACGACAGCGCCAGTTACTAGGACAAAGGCGTCAGCACAGCGGCCGAAGTTGTCAATTCTCGTGGATGACGCCACCTTCAGTGACGCCGACGGGACGACAGCCGTTTCCACCAGCTGCAGCAGCGCCGATACGGCAGCACTGCGCGGGCTCGCACCTGCGGCGTGGCTTTTACCGCAACTCCCTCTCCAAGCAATGGCTCCGGTAAACCCGATGACGGCCGCACGAGCCCCGTCGGCTACGCTGTTCTCTTTGCCTCCATACGAGCACGCTTCCCTCTGGGCCGCTGTATCTTCCTCAGTAGGAGCCGCAGCAACCACCGCATCCCCGGCGATAAGCAGGCCGATTTCCTGTGTGCCGGAGGGCTCACAGGCTGTCGTCTTTCCGATTCACAGCACTGGAGCGGCAACAACACCGAAAATGGAGGGAAAGCTGCCGGCGCTACCCGTCACCCTCGACAGCGGCATGTGTGTATTGCGAGCACTCTTTTCCCAGATGGGCGCAGTAGTACGTCCCTCATCTACGCTGGCCACAACAGCGTGCGCGACGACGACGCCAACCTCAGCAACAGCGGCAGCTTCCGGAGGCAGCGGTTTCTCTCTGCTGGCGAACACCACAGGCGCAGGCAGCCTTTTCGCTGACCCCGCGAACTGTGGTAGCGCACGCACCATCGCGGTGCCCCTCTGGAGCGCTGGCCCCGAATCGTACGCTGCGCAGCGGCAGGCACTGGTTCGCGACATGATAATGCGGTACCAGCTCGGCCCAGGCGTAGCACCCTCGGAGGTAGTGACCTCGCCACTCACCCCCGCTTTCGCTAGTAACGCCTACACTCTAGCAGCGGATCAGAACGATCCAGCGCATTGGTGTGGCACCACCGGCCAGCGTGGTGCACCAGGTGGGTTTGGCACTGGCAGCAGCGGCTACGTGAACGCGACCTGTCGGCGTGTCTGCGGGTGCCCTACGACGGCATCATACGAGCGCGTTACGGCGCCGGTAACGACGTACCTCCACCTGCGGCCGCCGGCGGCCGCCGTTACCATCCTGCCCGTCTCTACCCAAGTAGAGGTTGTCGGGATACCCATCAGCACGTCGTCCGTCACGGATGCCGCCACGACTACACCAGTTGCACCAAGTGTAGTGTCGGCGGTATCACCAGGGCACGCGTCCCCTCATCCACGCGGTGGCGATGTCTGTGCCAGCTCTACCGTCATCCCAGGGCTTGTCGCTGGCGACACGGGAGGCAGCACCTCGCGCCCCTTCACGATGACCGAGCTCCTGCCGCAACTGGCAAAGTTAAGTACGAACCTCGACGGCTACGTGATCGTCATCCTGCGGCGCCAGAGCTCCAGGTATGCGAGTGGGGACGACAGAACTTCTCTCGGCGGTGGCACCACGGCAACGCGTCCTGGCTCCAACTGTAACTCCGCTGGGCACACATCTGCGGCCCAGATGGGCGGCAGTAGCTGCAGCGGAGTGCAACAAGGTGCAGATGCAGACCGGCTCGCCTCGAGCCCCTGTGTATCCTTTTCTCTTCCTGGGGAGAGCAAATGCTCTGTGCCACGGTCACCACAGAGGCCGCGTCGCCGCCACCGCGTCACGGAACTGTTTGGTGGACAGCACATTCGACTTCTCTATCAGCAGCTGCAGAGTTGCGGGGTGCCGCAGCCAGCCATTAGCGTTCTGGAGGTGAGCAACGAAGCCGAGCTCGACGCACTAAAGCTGTCGCCAGTGCATCTGCCCAGTGGCAAGAGCCCACTAGAAGAGGCAAGCCTCTACCGCGACGAGCTTGGCACATCCTCCATGCCGCACCTCAAGGTCCGTGCAGCCACCGGAGGGGAGGACGGAGTTGCGGAAGGATGGCCGGGTGCCGCGAAGATGTCCTCACAAAACTCCGCCTTGTCCGCCTCCGGCATGTCGACGGCATCGTCCATCGACTCGGGCTCGATGTGGCGGCCATCAAGCATTTTAATGAGCACTTCGGCACCGTCTACGCAGGTGACAGAGCGAACCCCGTATTCGCCGTCGATACTCGGTGACTCACTGGAGAGGATGCAGCTACCTGCATCAGTGAGTGGTGGGTTTGGTCAGACGGCGAGACTGATGACCACGTCTGCTGTTTCGGTGGCACCGCCGACTGCCCTAGAACAGGCCATGGCCTCCCTGCGGTGCGCGACCCGGCAGCTGGGAGTATCCATGTGCAGCATGACGTACACCTCCGCGACAACACCGCGTACGATGGGCAGCGCTCCACCCCTGGGCTCCAGTCAGAGTCCCTCGGCGGCGACGGCAACCATAGCGGAGGAAGCGTCGGAGCCTACTTTACTGTACTCACCAGGACTCAAGGCGAGCCATAATGCCGGTGGTAGCGGTGGTGATGGCGCTCTGCTCACGCGCCCACTGGAGTCACTCGTGGCCACGCTGGTCTACCGAGACATGTGTCGCACTCTCTCCCAGTAGGCGGCACACCCCATACTCCCCCTCGCACGTGCTGCCGCAACCCTCCCGTGCGTACGTGGGCGTGGGGTGCACTCGCTGTCTTCTTCCTCACTCTGCCACAGAGACGCGCGTGCGTTAGTGTTGTGGTGGGTCGGAAGCGCTTCCCTTAACTTTCTGTTTCCATTGTCTTCGCTCGTTCTTCTGCGTTTGAGTCTCTGTACTGTACTTGCGCATGAATGTTCTTGGGCGCGGATTAGGCACCGGATTCGATGCTATGCCAACTCAACACAATATCGCGATGCACTGACACGCAGGGAGGAAGAGGGGGAGGGGGCTCTCCTCGCCTTCTTGTGCCTTCTTCTCCGGCTTTTCCTTACACCGCTCAGCAGAGGGCGTTTCAGCAGTGGTGGTCCCTCTCTTCCAGCGACGATGACAGTAAACGAGAGAAACGGGGGGAAGGGCTGAGAAAAGGGCAAATCAGGCACTTTCCATAGCCGAAGACGAAAACTGACGCTCCCTCACACACCCACTCAACTCTACCGTCTCTCCCTCTCTTGTCATTCCTCTCCCCTCTCCCTCTTTTTCTCCTTACTCATGAACGATGCCAATGGCGCCGGCATCGGGTGGTGAGGAGGGGAGGGGGTCAGTGACAGTCGCGCCCCCCATCATGAACCTCTTCCCAGCATCTTTGACGCTCACCCTGTCCTCGAGCTGCTCCCAACACACTCGACTCACTCTGCATTATCTTCTCCCTTTGGCTTAATTCCTCACACACACATTGCGCCGCGCTCCTCGCCCTTATCCCTCCTCCTCATACACACGCCCATGCACGGCACAGTCTTCCACGCTGCTCATTCTCATGAGGCGTGTAGCTTCAACGCATTGTGTAACGCAGCGCCTGGGAGCCCCGCTCTGGGTTCACGGAGTGTCGCACCCCATCGTGAAAGGAGGCATCGGCGCCTGCGGTAGTGGCGTGCAGCTGCATGGTATGCGCTTGTACTCGACAAGAGCGAAGACATCTGTAGGTGGTGCGTACAGCAGAAACGATGCGCGCGACGACTACTACAATCAAGTGAAGGAGGATAAAGAGGATCAGCTGCTGGAAGACGAGGAGTTCGCTGCCCTTCGTGATGCTGGCAGCGACGAGCCCATGTCCGTCACCCACCGCCTCGCACACAAGGCCGACGCTCTTGATGCTGAGCTGCGGCGCATCCGGTACTGCCTGTGCGATCGGGCTCAATTCCTCGTGGACACAGCCCCGGCGACCTTCTCCGGTCGTCCAACTCAGGTAGACAAGGTGCTGAAGCGCTTGAAGGGGGCAGGCAACCAGCAGCAATGCGATGGCGCTGCAGCGAAGTCGCCACGCAATGGCACCCCTGCAACGACTGTGGCGGCGGCATTGCGCGCCTCTCCGTACGCTGCGTGGCATGGTACTTCTGACCCTGTGCTGCGCTTCTTGAGCCTTCGGCTGCTCTGGCCGCGCGCCGGGCAGGCAGGCCGCAACGCGTTTCATGGCGGAGCGCCGTCGCATGGTGCCGAGCTTGCCACCCTTGAGGCCGACCTCGACTACCTCCGTCGCGGACGTTCGCTGAATCAACTAAACTACTACAGCCGGCTTAACCTCACCCCTAAGCGACACATCTGGATGTCGCTCTACCAAATTATGTGGAACTGTGTTGTCTCGGCGCAGGACGCCATCGGGTGTGTCGTCTTTGGTACTCTCCGTGGCATGAAGGATCACGGCGCAGTTCAAGGAGCATGCAAGGGCACAGCTATTGGCCTCATCAAGGCCCTTGAGTTTCTGTGCTACGGGTGGGTCGTGTCTCCGCTGCTTCACCTTAGCCGAGGCCTGTGCAACACCCTCTACGGGCCAGTGAACAGCATCACCGGAAAGTACATGTTCGACGCCCTCAGCGGCCGATGGATGCGGTGCACCGTGGCCGACTCGCGCGTCTTTCGCCACGAGCTGCAGCGCGAGAAGCGCATGCTGCGCACGGTCGGGCGCGCCGAGTTCCGCCGCAAGAGGATGAAGGTGCAGCACAGGTGGGCCGACTGCATGGCTTCCATGGGCTTCCGCGTGGATATGATGAAGGATATGTTCATGCAGAAAGGGGCCGGGGGTCCGCACGGGGCGTCAGCCGGTAAAGAGGGCATCGGTGGCAGCAACAACGAGATGCGCAATCCGTACGAGGTGCTGCAGGTGTGCCGCACCGCCAACACGCAGGAGATCAAGAAACAGTATAAAAAGCTCGCCATGGTGTTCCACCCCGATGTCGCTCAGAGCCACCGCAGTGGTGGCGGGCCGCTGTCACCCGAGGAGAAGGCCGAGGCGCAGCGCAAGTTCGAGGAGATCTCAAGCGCCTACCAAGTGCTGTCGAACCCGGAGAAGCGCAAGGCCTACGACTTCGGCGGCGCCCAAGGCGTCCGCATGCACGAGACCAAGTTTGGCAAGTTCATGTCACGTACGCCGGCGGAGATAGTGCAGAGTGTGTTTGGCGGCGAGGGCTTCCGCCGTGTGCTGGTTGGCGAGCTGCTCCGTTCGCACTGGGCGCTGCGCAACGAGGCGCAGGTGAGCGTGTCCATTCACGAGCTGGAGGAGCTGCAGTGCATTCGGGTGCGGCAGGTGGCCGTGGAGCTGGCTGCCATCGCCGACGTGCACGCGCTGCGGCCGACAACGCCGTACTACAGAGGCGCACCGGCGTCGGCGGAGACCGGTGGTGCTCAGGGCAGCCGTCGCCGCACCACCACCTCCTCCGCGTCCAGCAGCAGCCTGTCGGACTATTTGAAGTCGGGGAAGGCTCGCTGCAGCCCCATCGCTACCTCCAGGTGTCGCGGGAGCACAAGCGGCACAGGTGCACCCGCCGACATTGACATAGATCGTGAGATGCACAACTCGATTATGGAGGAGCTCGGTGGTGGTAGTGGTGCATCGGGGAGGAGTGGTAAAGTCAGGTTAACCGGACAGGCAAGGCTATCGCCCAAGGGCACGATGTCCGCAGCATCGTCAGTGAGCTCGGCGTGGTCGTCATCCCCGTTCGTGTTGCAGCCCGGGAGCAACGAGTACAACTGCTTCTCGCGCGACTTCGAGGAGCGCTGCGACAGGTTTGTGCGACACATGGCTGAGGCGTGCTTTGGCAAGGCTCTGCTCTACGAAGTTGGGGAGGCCTACGTTGTCGGAGCGCAGCGTTTTCTCGGCATTCGCCCCTTCTATGCTCCGAAGATGCTCGTCACGCGCAAAGTATTCACAGGCATGGATCGCATCTACGAGGCACTATTGGACAAGAGGCAGCTCACTCCCGAGGGTATGTCGCGCAAGCTGATGATGGAGTACTTCAACATCGAGTACGACACAGTCGTCGCGGATATCCACTGTGTGCTGCGCTACGCAGTGCAAATGGTGCTGCAGGACGTCGTCGAATCCGACGAGGTGCGCCGCAAGCGGTGCTACGCTGTGTGGTACTTGGGGGAAAGGATGATGGCAGTCGGGGAACGCTGGACGTCGCGCATCATGAACGACGAAGACCTGGCTGCCTACATCCAGCAAGCAGCGACAGCGGTGGCGACGACGAGCAAGCCACCGGCGTTTTAGCGGAGTGCACGTGTAGGTGTGCTGAGGTAGTGGCATAGCCCCCCCCCACACACACACACTATGTCATGGTGTAGGTGAGAGCAGCGTGTCAGGGTAAGCGCCGCTGGGGGGGAGCATGTCGGGACGAAGAGGGAATGTAGTCGAGAAACTCCAGCGGCGTGGGCACCCGCCCGCCCCTCTCCTCCCCAATGACGCACGAAGGGGAAAGCGACGGAACGAGGGGCAACCAAGAAACAAGATAACGTGGCGGAGGTGGCACGTCTGCCAGACCCCTTGTAGTTTAGCAGATATCACGCACTATCCCTGCTGCTTTGTCTCTGCTGTACCCTTACTGTTGCTCGCACAGGGAAAGGGAAAGGGGGCTCTGCTTAGTTCACACAGTGCGAACATGGAAACGCGATACCGAAAGGGGGGAAAGAGCGCAAGAGGGGAAATCCATCAGAGGGGAAGAGCGGCGCAGGTGGAAGAACACACACACACACACACACGTATGCTTCCTTCCCCCCCCTCCTCGTGGAAGTGAGAGAGCCGCACAGAGAGAGGGGGACACAACCGGTGGACATCAGGTACGGTGAAAGGGGAGACCAGGAAGGTGGAAGGAAGAGGGTGGTTAGTTGCTTCCAATGTAGGATCCGTCAGCCACCCACCCCTCTGGTGTCGCTGCCCTTGCTGAGAGTACCTCTTCTCGTTTGTGTGAAGTATTTCTTGATTCGCGCAGCATAGCGTCTCCCTTTCTCTTTTTATTCCCGTGCAGTCTGAACTAGAGCGTTAAGCTCGCGCAGCACCTGGTTAGAGATACGCCACCTTGGCGCCCACCAACCTCCCACTGCTCTGCTCTTTCCTTCTCTTAACATGGGAAGGAGTCCAAGAACCGGGTTTTGCACGGATGCGAAGAGGGAGGAGCAATTGCTCAGCTTTGACGTCTTTCTCTCTCTCTCTAACTTCACTCCCGCCTTCGCCTGTTGCCCTTCTCCTCTTTCTCCCTCCTTCGCTCTTCTACTCAACCCCACGTGGCTATTGATGTCCACACACACGCACACACAATCGCTATATATCGAACCATTTATCTCCTGACAGGGAAGGAACGAGGTACTGCTGCTGTTGCCGCTCTTGTGTTGCTTGCTTGTTGCTTGTTGCACCGTTGCGCGTGCATGTGTAGACTCGCTTTCTTTCCTCGCTTAGGCGTTTGTCTCGCTACTCCTACCCTCCACTTCGCTCCGCTCTCTCTCTCATTGTTCCGCATCTCTCTATCCTCTCGCTTCTCGCCTCAACGTGAATTTGTGCTGGTGTGAAGGTGTTCAGTGCTTTGTCTCCTTGGTGTGTCTGCGAGACGCATCGTGTGTGTGTGTGTGTGCGTGTGCGTGTGTGTAGTTTCTCTGCTGCTGCTGCTTCCCTTCTTCTGCTGTTTGCGTGCCTTTATTGCTTTATTTATCCTCCTCCTCTCTCGTACCGCGTGTGCGTGTGCGTGTGCGTGTGCGTGTGTGCCTCCCTAACTGCTGCTTCGGCGTTCACTGCGTTCATGTCTATTGAAGGAACAGAAAAGACACAAACACTTACGCACGCACACGCAGAGAGAGAGAGAGACACACACACACAAGACGCCGACACGCTCGCTCTCTCCTTCTCTCTAGAGAGGTCGTCAGTATCAATTACCCCCTGCTTCCTCACATTTTTGGTTCTTCTCACACCTGCTGCTGCTGCTGCTTTGATTATCTCACCAGTCGCCCTCTGTTGCGGCTTTGGCTTGCCGTTCTCGTGAGTTGGCTGACTGGTACGTGTGCTCAGGCCCTATTGTGCGTCTGTTCGTGTGTGTATGTGCATTGCACTGCGCTCCACCCCACGCACACAACCGGTTCAGGAGGGGGAAGTGCGAGAGCCCCCACTCGTCTCTGGAAGTGCCTCGGCACACAGTCACTCACGCACATACACAGACGCAACGCCTCGATTTCCTGGGAGGTCATGTCCGACTCTGACTGGGAAGTGCTTTCGTCCAATGGCGAAGGGAAGGGCTCACCACCGTCACGTTCGGCGCTCACGTCTTCCACTGGCGCTGCGAGGACTGCGGCCGTGGGAGGGGAGCAGAGGAGTGAAGAATGCTCCGCTCGTGATCCCATGAGCAAAGCGTTCGGCCAGGCCGTGCTCACGCCGCTGTGCCTGACGGTGAATCAAACTGGGACGCGCATCGGTGTTGGACACACGCGCGGCTTTCTCGTGTTCCGAGTCGTTGCCACACCAGCCACAGCTAACATACATGATGGCAGCGGCACTGAAGCAGCGGCAATGATGTCAACTGCGTCGCCGTGGATGACACAAAAGGAAAAACGTTCAGCAGCACCGGCGCACGGCGGCGCGACAGAGGAGTTGCGTCCACTCCCTGCCCAGAGCCAACTTCTCCTTGACCCACAGTACAACGTCGATCTTTTAACATGTTCTCGCATCCGCGAGTGCATGCGCCAGCAGCAGCAACAGCGATTCTCAGGGGCGGTGTGCTCCGCACCATCGCAGTCAATGCCAACAGACACGCCTTCTCGCACGCTACTCACGGTAGTACCCGGTGGCACCACTGATCACTCGCCGGCACCTCGATACGCTGCCGCTTCAGAGTCTACGCCGCCCTCGCTCTGCGATGAAGTGCTGAGCGAGGAGGATAGCCACCACTCTGAGTACGACCGGGGCCTCCCCATGGACCTCGAGAACGACCTCGGCTCGTTTTTAACCACCGCTGGTCGCGCCTTCGCAGAGATGAAGCGGGACCGCCAGAGCCTGCGCTCCCGCAAGAACAAAGCAGGGCCAGTCATCAAGGCACTACATCAGCAGCAAGGCAACGCAGCGACGAACGAGTCACCGCCTTACGCACCAGCACCAGCCATTGCAGCAGCTGCCACCTCGGGCTCTGCGTCTGAGGCAAGGCACACTTCTGTCGGCGCCGACACATCTGCGGAGACGCCTGCCATGATGAATGAGACAAACGCGTCTCAGTGCACGCCTCTCACGCCGGAGCCAAGTGCGATGCTGGAATGGGGCAAAGATGAGGACATCGACGTCGGCCCCTTCGGCAGCGATGCCAGTCTCGCTAGGATGCAACGGACTACCGGCTCCTCTTCTTCCTCTGCAAGCTCGTTGTCGGACGCTGCTGGCCGCCAGACACACGACAGCGCAGGGGAGAGCGAGGATGACTACGTCGGGTTCGAGGGCGGCGGCGTAGCCGTGATGGCGTTCCTCTACGAGCAGACATGGATGGCATTGGTCGGTGGGGGCCCGACACCGATGGGGACGCCAAAATCTGTGCTGTTCATCCGAGACGGCGAGCTGCAGCACCAGCTGCTCCTGCCTGACCCGGTGGTGCGCCTCTTCCTCGACGCGCGGCTTCTGTTTGTTGTCACCACAGCGGAGCTGCGGATGTACAGCAACCCCATAGAGCGGGAGTGGACTTGTCTGCGGCAGTCCATTCCCTTGTCCGCCGCTGTGGCAAGCCGCTATGCCTTTGTAGTCTCTCCTGCAGACGATGCTACCGGTGCCAACGCTCCTGTGTGCGTGTGGAAGACACTGCCCAACCCCAGCCCCTCTCCCAGCTCAGCGAATGCAGCCGCCGCAGTCGACTCCGCGGAGGTTCTCCGGGTGACCTCGTTCGCGTCTTTGGCACGCAAGCCCGGCGGCCAGAGCGGAGAGCGAGGCCCATGTACGTCCGCCATCTCGCTGCCTGTCATCCCAGTGGTTATAGACTACGCGCGAAATCTCATTCTGTTGCCGGTGGGGGAGGAGGGAAAGGGGTTTGCGTTGTACCGGTACGTCTCTGGGCCGGAGGTGCGCTACACAGATCCAGTCAACAACGCTGACATGAGCAACTCTGCAAGCACGTCTGGCATGGGGTGTGCATCAGACGCCGACGCACCTCTCCCCATCGACGGCACCGCCGTGACCACCGGTCGAACCACGTCTTTTCTGGAACACATCGCCACGCAACACACTGCCCACCGTAATCCGCTCTACAATCTTGCCCTGTACGTTGGCTGGCCCTCGTCCATTGCGCGGCTGGTCTCGCGAGACACAGAGGCTGGCGCAGGCAACCAGGCAGGCGGCCATCCGAGCAGTAGCCATGTGGATGGATCGAGCAGTGGCGGCCTCGTGACGCTTGTCGCCGCGTCAAGCGAGTATGCCACTCGCCTCACCCTCTGGATGCTTCACGGAACGCAACACATGATGGCGTCGCAGCAGAATGGCTGCCCCCCTCTCCCTCCAACACTGCCGCGGGTGCAGCTACCTTCGTGCTCCTGCGAGAGTTTCGCGTTGGTGTGCGCCTGGCCGCCCCTCAAGTCGTCATGGCGTCTTTTCCAGGTGTCTCGCGCTACATTGCACGCGGCCATGCGGCTCTGGCGGGAACGTCCGGCAGGACTGCTACGGGCAGTTCAGAGGCGGCGTCGTGGACTGATGCAGGGCTTCTGCCAAATGCATCCGTGGCTGGAGATGTGGCAAAGCTACATGGCACTGCCACGCTGGCTTCGGCCAGTGGGTTGTTCAGTGCCGCCTCCTCACCCCCGTCCTCAACCCCGCCCACAGGGACGATGACCTCCTGGGCCACGGAGGCGGCTGCGACCGTTGCATCCTCCACGGCAAGTCCGGCGGGTGTGCAGCATCTGCAGTTTGTTGGCAACGGCGCCTACCTATTGTGTGTCCACGGCACAGACATCATCAGCATCTTCTCAACCAGCGCACGCGAGACGGAAGAAGAGGCGAAGAACGTGTGCCGCGACCGCGTGGCGGCCGAGCAGAACCGCTATTCTCGTCTCTCCATCATGAAGGAGTACCTTCCCCATGTGCTGTCAAGTCGACTGGACGCTTACACGCGTCAGGCATGGTCCTCCTGCTCTGGTCGGCTGCCTTCCGCCGACCCCATGTTCATGCCACGCTGGATCTGCGTCCAGCGTCGAGATATTCCTGGCGCGATGACCACCTCAACTAGGGCTGTGCCCGCTACCGCGCCTACACCAACGGGTACCTCCCACGGCACGAGCAAGCTTGAAGTTCCCATCGCCACTAACCGCAGTAGCAGTCGCGGTAGGCCGCCTTTTCTTCAGCGCTTGACTTCGTTCGTGGGATCTCGGCCGCCGATTGCAGCGTCAGTGGCTCTGCCGTCTGAGGGCACAACGACAGCCGCGCTTCCTGGTACTGAAGATAAACCCAGCGCAAGCAATCAGCCTAGTGGAGCTACCCCTGCCAGCCATTCACTCTTCTCACGCGCCAGTGCATCGCGGCGATTGAAACGCCCTGGACAACTGCCCACTTTTTCGACCTCCTCATGGGATGCACAGCGACCGCCCGCCGGGGGTGCTGCCTGGGGCGCCCCACTCATAGAACTCGCGCAGTGCATTCAGGTGTGGCCATCGGCAACGCACACGGAGACTGGCATTTCGCATCAGTTCACCGGTGCCGCCTCTGCTGCGTCTTCACCGAGGCAACCGCCAATCGTGTTGAACTGCGCGACGTGCGAAGGCGCTTTTGCGAATATTTTGTTGTTTGCCGAGCAAGGCGAACTTTTGACGTCGCAGGTGGTGCCGTACGCCACCTCGTGACCTCCCGAGCAGCCGGCTCGTTTTTCCCCGGGGCCACTGCAGGAATCGTTGGGTGTTAATACAAAAACAAACAAAAGCGATCCGTCCTATTCCCCCGCTGCACACGATTGTCTTGCTGCAGTTTGGCCCATCGATGTGTCTGTGTGGGCGGTCGGTGGATTCGGTGCCTGCCCTCGCTCTTTTCCCTCCGACCCCCTCTCCTTCCCTGGTGATTGAGGGAAGCCTTTGTTTCGCTGTTCGCTCTTGTCCCCCCCTCCCCCCCCCCACACACGCACACACGTATATCACCCGCTGCAATCGAGGCAATCAAAGGAGAGGGAGGAAAGAAAGCCAAAGACTGTCACTCGCAGGAGATGTGGAGTGAGACCGTTGGGGATGAGAAGAACGATGGTGGCAGCGGGGGGAAGTGAAGCGTGTCAACACCACCACATTCCCTCTCACGCCCTCTGCCCAGGTGGGCTCTGCTGACTGGAGGCACTAGTCTTTCCTCTCTCGTTCTATGCTGAGCCTGTGCCTCTGTGCGTGTAGATGGATGTTGGTGTGTATGCGTCTGAGTATACTCATGCACTGTGGTACACCCAATGCCAAGGGGCGGATAACCGCACGGCCCACTGCGTGCCGTGACGCCATCGGCAGTTCTCTTTCCCTCCACCCGCCTCGTCTCTTCTTCTTTCACTTCTCGCTTAGCGGCCTCCTCCAGCGACACCGCATTTCCAGAACCGAAACGTCGATCTTCGACCTCGTGCCCACGCGTTTCCCCTCCCATTCATCATGTCGGCTAGCGCCGTCCCCTCGACGACGTCAGACAGGCCTCCACTGACACTGCTGGAGGCGTTCGCGAGCAGCGCCGCCGCCCTTCGGCACTTTGGCATTCCGCGCATTCGCGTCGTAGGGCTGAGTGAGGGGTGCACTCAGGAGGATTACGAGCTTCAGCGCGCGCGCCCAGATGCCAAGGACCTCGAGTCGCTGCTGCAGGAGAGCAGCCTATGTGGCCCACATGGCGGGCGTGGGACTGCCAGCCGTCGCGTCCAGAGCGAGCAAAGTTCGCCGAGCGAGGCAGTAGCGAGCCAAGATGTACCGATTATAACGGAGCAGGAGTTCATGCACATGTTTGTCTTTCACTCTCGCCCGTGCGTCATCCTCGACGCGCTGGCGGCGTGGCCAGCGCTACACAAGTGGCGAGATGATCGCTATGTGTTTGACCTCGATCATAGCCTGCCAGGGGAAGTGCGGAAGAGGTTCAATTCTGACGGAACGCAAGACGAGGACGAGGAGGCAGAGGAGGACGAGGAGGCTACCGGCAGTGAAGAGCGGCTCAGCAAACACGCGGATGCGATGAAGTCAACTGGGGAGGTAGTCATGCGCCCCAAGAGCGTCACAGTGGCACTGACGCCAAACGGGCGCGCTGACGCCGTCACCCGCGTCACGTACGCGACCGCCGCCGTCCCAGCAGAGGATGTGGCCGGCGTGTACGCCGGCAATGAGGCCCGCAAGCAGGCAGTGCTCCTCCCCCTGCCCACCCATGCCGCAGACAAAGACGAAGGTGATGCTGTTCGGCGAGAGAAGATCTTCATGTACGCTGCGGAGCTGCGCGTGACCCTGTCACAGCTGTACGGTCTTCTACAGCGCAGCCCCACATGCCCGCTGCCGCATCCCATCAACATCGACATGCGCACCTACGCAGACAAGCACCACACGCCCGTCATCGCGTACGCGCAGCTGCAGAACAACTGCCTGAACACGGAGTACGCACACCTGCGTGTTGACTTGTGCCCGAATGTGGAACTCTTTGGCTGCCGCGTGTTCAGCAAGGAGGCAGTGGAGGCGGCAAATGTGTGGTTCGGCATCCCCGCCTCGGTGTCATCGATGCATCAAGACTGGGTCGAGAACCTCTACTCCGTGGTGCGTGGCGTGAAGGAGTTCGTGCTGATTCCGCCGTGGGAGGGCCCCTTCGTCCCGAAACCAGCGATTCCCGCTGCAATGTTCGCCATCGACAAGGCGGCGAGCCTGATGGACCACGAGGACGACCGCGCCGAGAGCTGGTCGCTTCAGTTCAAGCAATACCCCGTGAAGGATGGCACTGTGGTGCCGTGGATGGACTTTGACCTTGCCGGTGCAGACGTGGAAGTGGATGCAGAGGGCGCCGCACGTGCCGAACTGGAAGACCGACTGCTCGAGAACCGTCGTGTTAGTGCGCTGTCATCGTCGTCGTCGTCAACAACAAACACCGGGGCGAAACAGGTGAGCAACAATGAAGACGTGGAGGCCGCACGCGAGGAAGCCAGCCGCAAGCCGCTACACCCCTTAGTCACCTACGTATACCCCGGCGAAACGCTTTACCTCCCAGCGATGTGGCTTCATCGCGTTGCCCAACACCCCGATAGCATCGACCTGCACGCGCGTGCGCAGCACTGCGGGGCAGCCAACGCAGTAGTGACCAACACGCCACCTCCACTCCCCCTGACTGCCGCGGTGAACTACTGGTATGACATGAGCTTCAGCAACCCGGCTGCTGTGCTGTTGCGCGAGTTTGGGCTCCTGCTGTAAGGTGATGGCTCGTTGTGCTGGGTTGGCGTGCAACTGACTCGTTCCGTCGCTCTCTTCACGTAGGTGAATGCACCTCCTTTCGCTCAAGACGAAGCACATGCGCGAGTAAGAGACAGGCGGGAGGGGAGCTTGGCGGATCTGCAGCCGGCGGGAAGTGAAGCGGTAGCCGACGAAACATCGATGGAAAGAGGAACTGTTTGATGCTGCACTGAAGCTTTTCTATCTTTGCGGATGGTTTGGCGTGTGTGTGTGTGTGTGTGTGTAGGGGCGTGCCCACCCCTGCTAATGTCGGGATGTCCCTGAGGCGGCAGCGTCGCTTGCGTAACCGTGCAAACCCGAGTCACCATCAAAGTAGCGCTGTAAACAACCCGTGTGCGTGTGCGGGGCTTTGTGTACCCTAGCGAGATAGGGCGCCATTCAGCTGCACAGATTTAGCCCCGCCTTGCACAGGCGCACACAAGCGGTGCGATTCGAGGGGGGTGGGGGACGCGTCGCAAAGCAGAGCCTGAAGGCTTCGCCTCCACTGTCTTCTCTTGCTATCCCCCATCCCTCCTCTCGCCTTTCCTTCACACACTCCGTCTCTTATCCGCTGCTGCTCTCCATTTGTGTCTCCGCTTGCCCAGAGTCAGCACTGGTGAGGATTGTGCGCCTACACCCGCGTCTTCAGACACTTTGCGTGCGCAGACGTCGCCGCTTCCCCACCCCGCCTCACACACACACACACACGCGCTATAGCACAGCACACGCACAAACGTCATCATGACCGAAAAGTCACTCCTTCTGAAGTGCGACTTCGCTGGTCGTTACTTCATAGTCGGCACAGACTTCCCCACAGCACGCATCTTCGACACGACGACCTCATCCCTAGCCGCTGTCGTGGAATTGCCCCTACGCAGTCGCACCTTCTCGCTTGCTGCATTGACACTGACGTCGCTCGCGATTCGCCAAGCGGAGGAGGTCGCGGTGCCAGCGACACGTAGGAATGGCAACGCGCTTGCTGGTCACCGCAGCGAGGCGCTTCTCATCAGCAAGGTCGCTACGTATTACGCCGCCGTCGGCCTCAGCGACGGCACAGTGATCCTGCACGATGTGCACCGTGACGCTCAGCTCGCCCACGTGCAAGTGTCAGAGACACGGCAGCCAATCATCTCGCTGCAGATATGTGGCGGGTACACGTTCTGCTTGGCTGCCAACCATATCCTTTACGTGGCGCACATTCAGAATGCCGCCGCAGGGCCGTGTCTACGTCTACGCGTGCAGCCTGATGCGAGCTCGATCGCGGTCACCACAATCACTCCTACGGACACAGCAGCGGGGGGACGACCTCCACGGTAGAAAGCGCCACTGTCCCGTATCGCGTCTTCCGTGTGTTTGTCTCGGGCCCTACAAACGCACTGTACGAGATGCGGGCACTGGCGAACACCAGCAGCAGCTGCAGCGGTAGCATGGCAGGCTCAGCTACCGCCAACACGGCAGACGTGCCGCAGGTGAGCATCACGAAGCTCCTGGCATTTCCATCTCAGGGAACGAGTGCCGAGTTTGCATGGGTGAGCAATGTAGTCCCATCAGCTCTGTCTGCTAGTGGTGGCTCGTCGGACGCGCCGGTCTCACTGCCGGCCATCACAGCCAGTGCGCAAGACGGCGTTGTGCGTGTCTGGGACGTGCAGTACACACCGCCGTCGTCAACAGCAGGGGTGACGCGGTGCCGCCGTACACTTTTGTGCGGGCAGCGCATCCTCAACGTGTCCGTCCTGCCAGACATGGCCAACGGCAGCCATAAGTGCAGCTACATCATGGTGACCACCCTAACTGGTTCAGTGCTCCTCTGGAGCCTCGGTGACGCTCTACTGCCACCAGTAGTGGAGCCGGTGCCACTGAAGCCGGATGTGGTGCTCGTGTCTGCAGTAGCGGCTGGTCGGCTCCTCTTCGGTGCACTTCGGCCGGCCTCTGGAGCGCCGAGCCACGCCGCCACATCATGCAGTCCGTTGCGTTCGCTGGAGGTGACCCTGTTGCGCGGCCGCTTCGCCTTGCCCATGTTCGAAACCAGAAACATTGGCGACGCCGTGGATCAAGCGTCGTCAGCAGATGCCGCAGCGCCGCCGGAGCCAGTAGCCACCACGGACCCCGCCACTGGCGCCAAGCCAAAGGCAAAGACGGCGAAGGTGAGCCCTTCCAACGCGCGACACACGGCCCTCGCCAGCCTCGCCCTCGGCGTGGCGGGCACCATCGCGAGCGCCGTCACCGTCGTGAAGCTGCCGCTGAACTCAGCCCATGCCTCGTTGCTGGCAAGCCAGCGCGATGCGGAGTACCTTCTCCAGCATACCACCGACGCGGCCACAAGCACCTTCGTCGTGTTGGACACTGTCTGGGCAGCGCACCAGCAGCAGGTTGCTGCAAGGGCAAGCCAGTACATGACAGACGCCTTCAAAGCACCACAGTTGTATCATGCCAAGTCCATTCAGGACCTGCCAGTGAAGCAGTACACACTCGAGCAGCGGCTGCAGCAGGTGGCCCGTGAAGAAGCGGCCGCCTCGCTGCGGCGGAGACAACTCGGCACTGACAATGTGGCGGCCGCAGAGGGAGCAAACGACCATGACGATGCCCTCGAGCAGTGCCAAGGGGGCGCTGTCAAGGTTGGTCGCAGTGCTGTGTCGCAGCACGCCCTCGGTCTCGCTACCGTACCCCTGTACCAGGCGTTACACGCGAACGACACGTCAGCTGTGATGGACCTTCTGAGTATGTCCGCCCGGTCTGCTAAGGGCATGCGGGCGACAGTGATTTCTCTGCAGCTTCCGTACTGCCTGCAGCTGCTGCATGTTATCTCAGAGCGCTTGGGATTGTGCAGCAAAGCAGTGGAAAAAGTCACGCCAGCGTTGCAGGCCGGTGCGGGTGACAGTGCAGAGTCAACGATTGGGAGTGCTACAGCGGGGCAGGACAGCCATACTACCGGCAACCTGGGAGGCAGCACCACGGCGGACGCGGTCGTGCAGTCCGCAGACGCCAATAAGGGCAGCGGCAGCGGTGCCGCGCTGCGCGGAGGTGTGGCAGCCTTCTCAATCCGCTCCTCGCTTCTAGAGTGGATCGACGCCATTGTGCACTACCGTGGCAGCGAGCTGCTAGCAGTGCAGCGCGACTGGGACGCGCGGGAGGCTACCGGTCAGACGAGTGAGGCGACCCCGCCGATGGTTGCCTCCCCTCCCAGGGACTTTCTCGCCCCCATCTTGCATCACTACGAGAGCCTGTGCAGCCAGTATGACAAATTGGCTGTTCTGTACGGGCGGCTGTCGATCTTCAAGTCCGTCCGACCTTCGCAGAAGAACGACTTCACGAACATTCCGCGTAAGTCGCTAGCCTCCAATGTAGAGATGGGGCGCCCAGTGCCAGACGTCAACGGCGGCCTCGCCAGTAGGAGTGGCTCCAGCAAGCGACGCCTGCACCTCATCGGGCGGAGCAGCGTCATTGATGACGACATCGTCTTCCCCGTAATGTTCAAAGAGTCCCGCTCGCGGTCTGGCCTTCGGGTGGTGCGCGTCCGCAGCAAGTTGGAGATCGAGAAGAAGCGGCGGCAGCGCGAAAACAAGGGCTTAGCACTGCAGAAGCGTGCGCGTGCGCTAGCGCAGGAACAGCTTCGGAGAACCAAGGCTGCACACAGCATCCTCGACGACAACAGCGACATGAAGCGCAGCGGCGGCCTTGATGACATGGACCAGATCATGATGGCCGAGGTGGAGGGCAAAGACGGCGAGATGAACCTGGACATACTGGAGGCGATGGACCTCGCTGATGATTCGAGCGACGCTGATGTGTCCAGCGACAGCTCCTTCGACGACGAAGAGGATGAAGAGGGTGAGGACTACAGTGAGGAAGAAGGAAAGAGCCCAACCGTTGCCCGTAACAAGAGTAAGAAGACCCGCAGGGAGGCTGTCGTGACGGACGAAATGCTAGCCGACGCTGGAGAAGAGAGTGACGACCACCAGGATAAGGATGACGACACAGCCCTTGACAGCAGCGAGGCCGATTTCTCTTCTGGCAGCGATGACGCAGTTGACTCCGAATCTCTCGATAGCGACGATGAAGAAAGTGATGAAGACGACGAGGGCAGCGATGAGGGCAGCAACGAGGAAGAAAGTGCTGACGACGACGAGGCGCAGACGTCTGACGAAGATGACGGCATGGGCGAAGACATGCAGGAGCTGCTCACCCGGCATGAGGGGGATGAGGATCGCTCAGATCGTCGCAAAGCAAAGAAGGTGCGTACTGACTAAGAGGAAGGACGAGAGAGAGAGGGATCGGCAGAGGCGAGTCACTGAACTGGACTGCATCAGAGATGAAGGCGGCCAGAGCACTTACCTCCCCCCCCTCGCTTTTCCCCTTTCGGCGTACATGCGTACCGGTAAATCACTAACGGATTAAGGTGTAGTCGTGTAAGGAGAAGGACCTATATGAAGTGAGGCAGCGGCCGAATACAGATGCTGAACTTAACCCTCCCCCCTTTCATCTTTGCCTTCAGCGTATTTGTGTATGGGCATGTGCGCGGCAGGGTCCGGCTAGGTTATAGTTTTCGATGGGAGACGTAGCGCGGGTGTGTGTGGCGGGATATCGATGGAGACGGTGGATAGGCAGCGCCGATAGTGGCCTGTTAAAACGGTGAGGGGGCCCGCGCGGCAGTAGATGTGAGTGAGCGTGCATCTTTCTCTCTTCCTTTGCTCTTGTCCACTCCTCCTCGTAGTGGTGGTGCCGATAATCATTAATGCGGAGTGTATGTTTAGTCTCCCCGTACTCCGCCCCCCTCCCCCCCTTAGAGCGGGGGCTCTCTTTTCTGTCGTTGTGTCGAGTTGCCTGCCAACGACGCGCCGCCGACGTTTAGTCGCCGCATCCACACGAAAGGAAAGATGTTGCAACACACGTGCAGGGAGACAGAGAACGCGAGTCGTGTGACGTGGTGGTAACAGAGGAAATACACCTGGGCGAGGGTGAGTGTGCGGCAGGGAGGGCTATGCGCCGCTGAGTAGCAGCGGCGCGAGAAGCGTGAGCGCAAGTGCAAACGCACGCCCATGCGAACCTTCTGTGAGGGAAAGTGTTGCGTGTGGTGGCCTCACCCTACCCTCCCCCTGCCTCGCCACTACCTGTGACCTCTTTACTGACAAAGGAAAGAAGTGTGCTGCTATCCTTCGATATGCCCCAGAAGTGCGACCAGGGCAGATGGTGCAGCACTCAAGAATCATCACCCCAGTGTCCCAGTCTCTCTCTCTCTCTCACTTTTACTCTCTGGTGTGGTCATCCCCTCTTTGATCGCGGCGATTGGAGTAGCTCTGGCCTTTCTCCTGCTCTCTCGCCCCTCCCCCGGTCTCCGTGGATCACACGGCCCGTGTGAGCCTATACGCACCTGCACAAGCGCGCGGGCACAAAAATCCTTCGCTTTCTGCCACTCTCTCTTTTCTCATTAACTACAGCGCTTCGATCTGCCGCCTCGTCTCACCTCTTCTCATTGCGTGTAATCGCCTTCTCCGTGCGTTTGTGTGGGCTGCTGTTGCTTTCTTTTTCCTCTTCAGCTCTCCCTCCTCTGCTTCCCTCACCACCACCACCCAAGCAGAGAGAGAGAAAGAGAAAGAGACAAAACCCGCGTCGACACGGACAAGACACACGACACGCGTTTTCCTCTTTGTCTCTCCTCTTCATTTCCCAGGCACTCATTGACACTCCATCACCCCCTCCCCCGTTTGCTCCCTCGCATTGGACCGCCATTGTGGCTATTCCAGTACACATTGAAGCGACCGCACGCACGCACGCACACGCACACGTCTCCTGATACAGTTGACATCAGCTGCTTGTGATACGTTAGAGAGTGAGAGTGGTGTGTGTGTGTGTGTTGTGCAACGGCAAGAGTGGTGGAGGGGAGACACAAAATGTACACACGAACGACATCGCTGATGCGGGGCCTCTTCTCGAGGAAGCAGGACATGCAGTCGATGGTGGAGGGCCACTTCTGGAGTCTCACACGGTACCGCATTTTGCCGCGGTTTCTCGGCCTTGACTTTGCCGGCAACGTCATCTTCTTTTCGGCTCACCGCAGACAAGCCTTTGGTGGATGGACAGCCGTCACGCTAGGCGCACCGGGGGGCACAAACTCGGGCTTTCTCAGCTCTGACATGAGTGCTGTGAATGTACTCGAAGACGGCTACCCGCTGCATTACAAGGCGAGCCGCAAGCTGCAGGCCTTCGTGTCTCAAGAACGCCGCCGCTGGCAGACGAAGCAGGCGGAGGCGATGGCGGCTGCGGCGAAGACCAAGGCTGACAATCAGGCAGCTGCAGAGGCGACGAAGTCCACTGCGGAAACTGCTAAGAGCGGCAAGCCCATCAGCATCGAGATCCCGCCGGAACACGTTGCGAGCTACGACGGCGACCAGCAGTTTCGCGACATGCTTGCCATCAAGTGTTCGCAGCCGCGCTTCTACACCAGCCAGCTGCGCATCAGTCGTCTCGCCACCATTACGTACAAGTGCATCTACTTTTACCTCTGGGCTGTGCTTATATCGCTCATCGTTCAGGGCTACCTCATGTTTCGCGCCTGGGTAAACCCGCCAGCTCGCGAGGGGCTCAAGAACATCGAGGAGCACGTCCTGCACATTCCTCGGCTTCTTTTCTCGGGATGCGTGTACGGGCTCGTGTGGCTTGTACGCACTGCGCAGCCGGTGATTGACCCTGTCGTGAACTTTTTGACAGAGAATTTCCCTCAGGTGAACTGGGGGGCTGCCTCTGCCGAGAACCTGGCCAGCCGGGCACAGCACCTCGCCGACGACGCGCACCCCAAGGCAAAGGAGCGGAAGCTGAAGGAGATGCAGCGGCAGCTGCAAACCGAAGCAGAACGCCGCACATGGTGGACGCGTGTCTTGATATTACTCCTCGGCATTTTTTCCATCCTGTGTGTTCTTTGAGCAGCGCGTAGGAAGAAATCCACAGAACGGAAAAACGCCTGGACGGGATTGACTCGGAAAGGGCAACCCTCTTGCAACGGACGTGATGAGAGGGTTTGTTGCACCACCCCCTCCCCCCTCGTCTCCACGGCACAGACGCGCACACGAGTTAATACGCACTGTGCTTCTACGCTTTCCCTCTCTCTTTCTTTATCTCTACTTCATCTTAGTATGAGAAATGCTCACTTCTGATTTTCCCTGCATGTGCATGTGCGTGTGTGCGTGTGTGTGCATTGGAGTCGCCTCTCTCATGCTCTTCTGTAGACGGTTTATGCTGTCCGAAAGTGTCTTGCTGTAGCTATTCCTTGTACTGCACCCTCTCATCGTCGTTCCAGGGGGGGGGGCACAGACGCAGTGATGAAGTGGGTTTGGCTCAATATGAAATGCGCGCGTTCTTTATGTGCGTCTGCTGAGGTGGATTGTTGGTGTGGCAAAGTGTATCGCTGTGCGCCTGCGTCTCTTTTGGGGAGGAGTCTCTCTGTCTGTGGTGTGGCTTACCAGTGCCGAGGTGGGTACTGTCCTCTCCCCTTCCTCCTTCCCTCCCTCCCTCCCTCCCTCTCACACACGCATGCACATCATACGCCGCCCTCTGGCCTGTGCTTCTATTTATACTCCTCTTTTGCTGACTTCTCCCTCTCTGTGCTTACATGAGTGGGGGGTGGGGGGGGGGGTCGCCAGCACTACATACCCCACGCCTGGTTGGTATCGTTGTCGATGCCGTATTACTACAATGCGAGACACCTGTAGGCGTGTCGGTGTTGCACGCCCTCGCTCGTTTTCCTACTTCCCTCCCTCTCTCTCCCTCTCTCTTGGGTGTGTCCTTCCCTTTCACTCTGATAGGCTAAGTATTGGTGCGTCTGTGATAACGTGTACGGCCCTGTGTATGTCTTTTGGGTAAAAGAGTCGTCCAGACTCGTCCCACACCAACCACCAGCCAGCTAAGCAACTACCACCATTTGATCCACAAGATGCAAGGGGAAGAGAGGGCTGCTTCCGCTTTGTCTTACTGGGGGATGCGCCATGGGGACGCGACATTCATGCGCTCCAATTCACCTGGGAGGGCGGTAGCGGCGGCGTACGCGGTGTATCTCAGTGTTCACACTTGAGACTGCCTGCCTACACCTGCCCCACTATTGCTTCTGGGTATTACAGCACAGAGTATCTACCGCAGCGTAGCTGCGTCAGCGCTGCCGCCCCCCCCCCCACCTCATCCCCTTCCACACAACTTCCCTATTCCATTCTGGCCACTGCTTGGTGTAGATGCAGCTCTTCGGGGGATCCTTCTGGATGGGTGTTTGTCTGTTAGCTTTGCTTCCCTGCACTGGGATGGTGCGCTCACGGGCAAGTCATACACACACACACACACGCACACGTCACTCGGCAATGCCAAAAGCGAGTCTCCGCTGTCCTTCATTTCCCCGTCCCCCTCCTCCTCCTCCGCCTTCCGTCCTCTTCCCTCCCCTCACCTCCCCTGTGACCCTTTCACTGAAAACCCACCCCCGCCACCGCACCCAGAAAAGCCCACGAAGCGGGATAGGAAGGAGACACACAATCACGTAGTATACGCAGCCACGCGCGCACACAAATCTCGTTTGACACCTCCGCGCCCTTCCCCCCTCTCCCTCTCCCTCTCCCGTTCTGATGAAGTGCAGCGCGGCCCTTTTCCACGTGGCATCGGCCGTCGCCGCTGCTGTCCCGAGAAACCATAGCAGTACGCCGTACAGGGAGGAAAACGAAACCGCCTCAGTGCGTACGTGCAGGAACCAGTTGACTTTGATAGACCTCCGAAATCAAAGCGCGCGCTATCGCGGCGATCGGTGCGGCACTTTCCTAGACGTGACCCCTCTGACTCCACCGGCGTCGGCCTTCCACGCCGCTGCTGCCAACGGCTCCACGTTTGTTGATCAGAACTCCTCGACAGTCGCCACGAGCTTCAACGAAAACTACCGAATTAAGTCCTTCCGTCAGCGCGTCTGCGCCGCCACGGACGTGTCGATGCGGCCACTGCTGTGGCTACTCAAGGATGTGCCGGAACTGAACGATGTAACCGCCAACGCCGGCATCGTCAGCCCTGCAGCAGCAACCATAGCAAGTGGAAGGTTCAAGTATGGCGAGCTGCTGGAGCGGCTGTCATGTCGCTGGGCAGCAAAGTTCTATGGTAAGGTCACATATGGCCCGCGCAACTATCCGTACCCGTCTTCGCGTTGGCTGGCTCGCCGCTTCCAGATGAAGAAGCATCGCATTCTCAAGCGTTTCCGCTTCCGCCGCTACAAGCTAGCAGCCGTGGCGAACCTGCCCTTCGCCAAGATGATCCGTGTCGGCATGCTCCCTGAGCTGAAGAGCAGCAAGACGAAGAAGGGTGACACTGTGGACATGGGCCTGTCCTCGCAGCTTGTCAGCGCGGCACGGTCGTCCGCTGGCGCGGCCAAGACGAAGGGCAAGCGCTCGCGTCCAAAGTCAAAGTATCAGGTGTAAAGTGGAGTTACGCCACGGTGTGTGTATACCTGCAGGAGCTTTTTGTAGGTGTACTGTCTGCGTAACTCTCGTTGCTGTCGTGGCCAGCTGTTCTTGTTCGCAGTAATGGAGCCGGTAGCTCTTTTGTGTGCTATGTGCAGTGCTCACCTGTTGCGGCTCTACGGATGTAAACACGGTCGTGTACGAGCGCCACCTACCGCTTGGTGGAGACACGGCGGCGTCATCCGTGAATTGTGCCCTCCTCTCTCTCTCTCTCTCTCGTCTTTCCTTCTGTAACCGCACATCTTGAAGAGACCGATAAACACGAAAAAGCGCAAGCAGAAGATGCCCTGCAGTCACCCTGAAGGACAGTCACTCTTATGGGTGGTGGTCGCTCGCACTTGTCGTCTTCAGTGGGTGAGATAAACAAGCTGGGAAGAGGGGCGGCGCTTGGTTACAGGCTTGGGCTTGCGCCGAGGTGTGAGTAGGTGGGTAGATGCATCATCGCCCCTCTCCACTCGCCTCACCTAACCAGAAAAGCTCCGTTGCTGTCTCGACTTCGCCTGCGCTCTGTGTAATGGTCGATTCTCCTGAAAAGGCTAGCAAAAGAAGAAGGCCTCATAGAACGCCGATGGGTGACTCGTGCATGGCCCGTACTTCCTCCCCCCTGCTTCACCGAGGCACGACAACTAGCACCACCTGGTGTCTCTACTCTGCACCCGCACACCCCTTCCCTCACCCTCCATATCCCTTGCAGGCATGCGCTCTCCTCTTTCCCCCTGCCACATCACATCCGCTTTCTGTGTTGCAATGACGCCAGTCTGAGGGGTACAACGGAGCGCTGTTTACGCTCACTCCACACACACTCGCTTGATCCTCCTCGTCTCTCGCTGCTTTACACTGAAACCTGCGATGATTCTGCGCACGCATCCTCGCCTCCCCGCCAGATGGCCGACAGCGCTGGCGAGAGCCTCTCGTAGTTCACCTGCTTCGGATGCGTGGGTGCCTAGTTGGAATGCGTTCTTCGATGAGCTACAGTTGCAAGAGAACTTGGACGGAGGCGGCGCTGACAAAGCAGGCAACGCGAGATCTGACGCAGTCCCAGCGCCGCTACTTCGGTCTATTGCGCAGCATTGGGTAGATCAAACACTCCTTACGGTGGTATCCGCCCGTCTCGCCGAGGTGTACCCGCCTGCGCGCGCGAACGTTGTGAGAGGGGTGTGTGAGCTGCAGAGTCACCTCTGTCATCTTTGTCGTCGCCAGTGGCGCCGTTGGGGGGACTGGAATTGCTGCTGGCCACGTGGAGCGCGCACATGCTGCTTTCCGTACTTCACACACCACATCAGGCGTCGGCCGCCGCATCCTCACATCGTATCGGAGCTGCGGGTATACCCACCTGACACCGTCAGCGCAGCACTGGCGGACTCTCTGGAAAAGGATGTTGCCCCTGTTCTCCACTACCTGACCACATTTACAACACCACCGATCCCCACGCCTGCGATACATCATCATCATCACTTGTGTGCACCAACACACGCTTTGCGTCATGCACTGGTGCTCCTCCTAGCCAGCTTCGTGACGACGTGGGGTGAGGCGCCGCCCACTAAACCAGCATCGTTTACAAGGGTAAGTACGTTGTCAAGGCAGGAGCGAGCTCTGGCACTAGAACTTTGCCGTTGCATTGCTGCGCTTAATGGGGACGATACGGCAGTGGAGAGCATCCTGAGAAGAGAACACCGAGGAGATCTCAGCGCACAAGCTCACTCGCGCGATGCTCGAGCAGAGGCGACAGGGTTGCCTACCACCTCGCTAGAGGCAGTAACAGAAGCCCAGTTTGCGCTTGTAAAGGCTGCCCTTTCGGATATGCTAGCCCCTGACGATCACAGCGACGGCAGCGTGGCAAGCACTCCTGTTCACGCGAGAGACGCTGAAGCAGGTAATGGTCCTCTGTGGAAGGCATGCAAGGTGTGGATTGCTGATGTCCTTGATCAGCAGCAGCAGCAGCAGCAACAACACCGCGCATCATCGGACACTAAACCTCGCGTCCCCCGCAGCGCCTTCGCCGGCATCACCGGGGTGCACAGGGAAGAGGTGGAAGCTGTTGACGTTCTCGACCGGGTGAACGATCAACTCAACCAGGTGGCCCGCAGTAGCACCGTGAACATTTAATGTCTGACTAGCGTTGAGTAGAGCTGCGATGTCCGACTACGTATCCGTGTGAGGGTCTACTCCTGTCTGTGTGCGCATGTGTGTGTGTGTGTGTGTGTATGTGCCTCACGGTGAAGGGAGAAAGAGCGCTTCTCTGCCGCTTGGGAAAGAGGTGCCCGCTCTCTCACTCCCCTTCACTTCCAGCTGGGCAAATAAGCATTACAGGGCTGAGAGTGTCTCGGGCACCAGTTGGTAGCCTCTGTAGGCTGGGCTAGGGCAGAGAGAAAGGAGGATTTTCGTGCATCGACACGCTCAGTCGCCCCCCCCCCCTTACGGCAGGAACACGTACAAGGAGCACCACAGCACATGAAGCCAATGCAGCGCACGAAGGGCGGAAAGAACACTGGTACCCGGCTGTTGCCCCTTGGTGGACTCCCAACTCCACCCCCCCCCTCCCCTTCTCCTTGCACACCCGCTGCACGTCGTTTGACCGTCTCTTCATCTTTACTGCCGCTTCTCGCTCCTAAATACCGTGTGGGCTCACCCTACCCCCTACCCCTACTCCCTTCATCGCCGTCATAATCGCATACACGTGCTATCCTCCACAGGCACTGTCACACTGCCCAAGCACACGCACACGCAGACAGAAGCATCCACAGACACGCGCGCACGGACCCCCCCTCCTCGCTGCTTCTCCCTCCTGACTCTGTGGTTTCTTGCACCCAGACTGAGGGAACCTGCACCACCTATACGAGGCGCGAGAGGAGACAGACACACGTGCACAGAGCACACAGAGACCTAAGAAGCAGAAGTGTGAGGCCCTCCTGCATAGAGAGAGACTCAATAGACACAACACTGAGAGAAAGAGGTGAGCGCGTGCAAAAACGATCCAATACGGCTGCACCTCACTTTGAGAAGTACGCAGTACCACAAGGACGAGGAGAAGGACGTACAGCCGCAGCAGCAGACACCATCTTTCTCTGTGTGTGTGTGTGTTGGTGTGTCTTTGCCTGTATCTGTTGGGAAAAGTGACTACACGCGCAAGTTCCCAAATCACGTCGTCATCAAGCGCTTGCTCACTACCTCTCTCTCTCACCTACTACGTTGCCCCTTGAGGAGAGCGACGTGGGTCTTTGTCCTAACTGGCGCATCGCTGCCGTCACCTTCCTCCGTGCGGCAGCTGCGCCTGCTGAGGTCTTGTGCTGCGTCGGTGACGTTGTTTTCCTGTTTGAGCTATTACTTGCAGTGACAGCTGCACACGTGTGCGGGGGCGTGTGCACCCTTAACCGGTTTTTAAACCGATCAGCAAGACGCCCCACCTACCCCTCCCCCCCATTGCGCAGACTACTCGCCGCCGCTGTTTCGCCGCTCCTTTGTAGGGCGCACGTAAGCGCAACACAGAGAGGGAGAGCGAGAGAGAGAGAGAAGTGGAGGCAGAAAGCGCAAGCACGACACCGCCGGCTCCCTGGTGCTTTGTCTTTATTCTCCGCCGCGTGGTGACACAGAACGGGTGTGCTTGCCTACTGCTCGCTGATGATTTGCAGTACCGATCAGAGCACAAGTGCACGTCCTCCAGCTTCCTCTTTGTCGCTCACACGAATATTTGTAAACTTCCACGCAGCGCCGCACACATCAACTCAGAAAGATGATGAAGGCGACTGTGTTACTACGTCTCGGCGGCGGCAGCGGCGGCAGTGGCTTAATTGGGCGTCCGACGCTGCTGCGACGGCAGGCGGCGAAGTGGGCGGCAACGACGAAGGCAAAAGGCCCTACAAAGGGCGGGCGAAATAAAAAATCGACTGCACCGACAGCAGACGGCGGTTGGTGCTCACACAAACTCTCCTTAGCAGACTTCCACCCCGCCATCGCCCGCACGTGGATCGCGGCGGCGTCGAACAAAATGCTGCAGCCGCAGCACGTCACCCCTGACAGTCGCAAACTGGCGTGGTGGATTTGCCCGGCTTGCCATCATCAGCACAATAAACGCATCGATCAGCACCTCGCCGCCGGTGGTGCGTGTCCACAGTGCGGCGCAAAGCCCACCTTGGACGTCGGTAGGTCCGAGAGGAAGGGTGCGTCGAGTCCCCGTAGCGCCAGCAATGCCGCCTCGCTATCGACAAAGACGAAACGAACCACCGCTGCGTCGGCGCAGAAGCCTGTTCCGGCTGTAGCGGTGCTTCGCCATCGCTGCCGCCCCAACTCGACGCTTGACACCATCGCCGCTCCGAACGCAAACCTTCTCAGCAAGAGCGTGGCCGATGATCAGTACCTTCGGGTGCAGGAGACGCGTAACCTGCTGCCGATGCTGGCAAAGAGCTACGATAAGGAGCGTTGGAAGATCGCGTCGATGAGGTGCTGCAGGTGTCGCCAAAACTGGACGGCATTCGCTGCGTCGCCGCGTACAGGGTAGACACAAAGCAGGTGCTCTTCTTCAGCCGCTCTGGCACACTGTTCGAGTGCTGTGACGACGCCATAGAGCCAGCCCTGCGGCACCTCTTCGAGAAGGACCCGTCCCTCGTGCTTGACGGTGAGCTGTATAACGACTCCGTCAACCTGGTGCAGCTTAGCACCATATGTACAGCAGCAGGAAAATCGCCCCGGCTGTCCTCCACGGCGGCACTGTCTGGGGAAGACCCGGTGTCGGCCTTCTACAATCACTCCTCGCTGCTGCATACGGGAACAGGAAGCGCAAGAACAACTCGGCAGAAGCCGCTGGTGTTGCGCAGACAGATCTGCCGGCAGTAATCCGCTTCGACCAGCTCACATCGGCGATCCGCACGACACGTCAAAGGCTCACCCCTGAAGTTGTGGCTTTGCAGCGCCAGTTGCAGTACCACGTCTTTGACATCCTTTACAGTCGTGAGTTCCCCGGCGGGCGGGGGTCGGCGGTGCCGTTCAGTGTTCGCTACGGCGTCCTTGAGCGACTGCTGGCATCCGTGACGGTCCACAACCTAGCGCACATTTCAAGGTACGATCCGCTAGTACTGCGGCGTGTGCCGAGCTACTTGTGCACCATCGACGCCGTTGACACCGTGCTTCATGCAGCCATGAGAGTCGGCTACGAGGGTATCATGATTCGCCGTGAGTGCCGGGGCGCCACGACGGTTGTCGACAGAGACAGCAACAGGAAGGTAGAGTCGGCAATCAAGAAGATTAAGCGGGGCTCTGCGTCCAATGAAGGCAAAGCCAGAGTGGGCGCCGCGATGGAGAATAGTGACGGTGGCTATGGCTACGGACAGCGCAGCAGCACGTTACTCAAGTACAAGGTGATGCAGGACGCAGAGTATGTCATTGTAGGTGCAGTGGAAGGCTCCGGCAAGTGGAAAGGCTTCCTCGGCTCTTTCATCTGCGTGACGCCGGATAAGAAGCACCGCTTCACTGTCACCCCAGCCAGCACCGATGCTGAGAAGCGGCGCATGTGGCAGTCATGGAAGACGGCGTACAAGGGGAAGGTGCTGACGGTGCAGTACCAGGAAATCACTCCAGACGGCGTCCCGCGCTTCCCCGTGGGCAAGTGCGTTCGCGGCGCAGCGGACGGGCACGATTGGCTGTAGCCTTTTATCGGGCAGCAGCAGTGAAATGGGTGAGGGACTCGAGGGAGGCAGCGTGTGATGGCGGTGGAGCGGGGAGAGAGCATGACGCTGTGTAACAATCCCCCGCTCTCTCTTTCTCTTCCTCCATTCCCCTTTCAAGTTCGCGAGTACACGGACACCCTCACACGCATTGACCGCCTCACGTGTGTTGGTCTTGGTGATCTTTCGTAAGCCCTCGACCACAAAGTCTCTCACCCCTTGGCCGCCACCTTTGCCTTCTACCCCACTGAATTTGGTGAGACTCCTTAGACACATCATCCCACAGCCATATCTGGTCCAATACCCTCTACTGCTCTCACGCATGCTGTCGTGGCCCACCACGCTGTTCGCCTTTCCACACATCCTCCTGGCCTTGATCGTAGACGCACCTTCACTGCATCAACGCCCCTCTAACTCTACCCGAGCCCCCTTCCCTCTTTCTCTCGCTGTTTTAGATATCGATTTCGTACTGCTGCCGGCTGCGTCTATTCGGTCTCGCGCCTTTACTCTTTGGTATGCCTGTGTGGGTGTGTGTGGGGGGGAGGGTCTGCCTCGCCACACCACCACCAGTCCCTTCCTCTCGCACCATCGCCCCCCCCATTCTCGCATCCATTCCAACCTGCGCCCCACTGCCCACTCTAAACTCCTCTCCCCATCTCGCCTTCTCGCTTAGCGGTGCCTCGACGGTGAATTTCTAAATTCAGGGGAAGAGGGCGAGCGAGACGGGGACAAGAGAGGGGAGGGGGTTAAGGCGTGAAGGGCATGTGCCATGCTGTCCTGTTGCCTTTCTTTGCCTGTTCACCTCGCCTCTCTCTCTCTTTGTTGTTTTCTTCTCGCCTTTGTACACTTTCACTCTTCCCCCCCCCTCTCCCCCTCCCTCTCTTGTATCACCCACCGGTCATTCATTCTTGTCTTTGTGTGAATGTGCGCACGCGCGCGTTGCCGCTTTACTTTGTCGTCTTCTGCGTCCTTCACGCCTGCGTGGCATCGCCCAGGCTGCAGCAGCCACGCGCCTCGTCGCTCTTGCTCTCCACGCTTTTCAGTAAGTTGTACCACAGGATCACACCATAATGAGTCTCAAGTCTTGTACCGCTACATGCACCAACCCTCTGCACCCGCCTCTTCTGTCGCTCTTTTCTCGGCTCTCTGGTCTCCCTCACGTTTGAGTAAACCATACGCGACTAGCCCAGTAGCCCCTTTCCTGCCACAGTGATGCCTCATTCACCCCACTCCCACCCCCTCACCTTCGAATTGGCATTCAATGCTAGACGAGTGTGAGAGACACCTTGAGCCACATTTCTTCGTGGAAGCTGCGAAGCCACCGTCAACCGTCCCGTCGCCTCTCCTCCTCCACCCCTCTCCCCATGATATTTTCACTTACCTTACTTCTTCTCGTTCTTACCCTCTCCTCTGGCCTCTCCTTCTCGCTCTCTCAAGCGCATCCCTTGGAGAGGTAGCGTGTTGCTCATTCTCTGTCTACCACCGTCACCTCCGCCGCTCGTCCAGTGTAGTTCAACCATCACTGTCAGGGCCTCTCTTTTTTTCTCTCTCTCTCCCCCCCGCCCCACCTCTTTGGGCTGCACACTGGCAAAATCGTAGATGCACGGGTGCAAACGCATACTCACACTTACGCGTGCGCACCACATCATTCACTTGGATGCATTTTCCCCATTCAGTGTGTGTCCGTCTCCCACTCATTCAAGCATACATTCTCTCTCTCTTCCCAAGCACGCATCTGGCTCATAGATACGAACCCCTCCTTCCAGCACACGTGACTTACACATCCTCAGAGGCCTTACTCCATCTTACCCCACATACACATACACACGTTGCACGGCGAGAGGAAACAACCGCGCCCTGCGAGCATCGACCTCCAGCAGCGCAGCCGTTCTCAGACGAGCGGTTCTCGGCGACGCTATTTTTTGTGCTGCATGCACCACGCAGAGGGCGAAGGTGCGCACACACACGCAGTACAACAGTCGCAGATACAAGCGCACACACACGCGAGCGTGCATACACGTACCATCCCAATATCATCCCTTGACTAATAATGCTTCGTTGCCGCCGCCCGCTCCTCTCAACGCTGCCAGCAGACATGAGTAAACTCTTTGGTGCCCGCGGTCGTCGCACACTGCAGCAGAAGCGCGTCTACGATCAACTGAAAACTACCACCATTCAGGATGCATTTCCTCACATCGCCGCCTGCTGGGTGGGGCCGTGCTGGGGCAGCGTGATGCAGACGCCGTGCAACGTATCCCCCGTGTGCATGAAGATGGCGGTGTGGCGCTGCTCCAGCTGCTTGCAGGAGTTCGAGATGGTAGTGGGGCACTTCGTTGACGAGGGCGGCGTGTGCCCGCATTGTCATAACCCGCAGAAGAGGCTGGACAGCGTGACGCTGCGCAACGCGCAGGGGGAGCTGGTGATCAAGAAACCCCAATACGTGAAAGCACCGCGCATGATTCACTCGAACTACCGTAGCGTGCTCTTCACCAATCCACACTGGGAGTCGCTGAACATTCAGCCCATGCTTGCGCAGCGCTGGGAGCTTGTAGTAGACGAGCTCACGAATAGTAGCAATGGCGAGAATGGCACCACTCCAGACAAGCATCTGCTTCTCGCCTCCCCCAAGATCGATGGCATCCGCTGTATGATCGGGTACAACCAGAAGCTTCAGGAAGTTCAGTTCTTTTCCCGTGGCGGCATCGTTCTCGAATGCTGTCACGGCCTCGTTCCGCAGCTACTGCCGCTCTTTAAGGAGGACCCAACGCTCATGCTGGACGGCGAGCTCTTTGCACCAGAATGCAACTTTGAGCAGCTCAACGGGCTCGTGCGCCGACTCAACAAGAAGTCCAGCCCAAAAGTCATGGAGGCGCAGGCACAGCTGCTGGAGTACTTCGCCTTCGACATCATGTATAGTGCGCAGCTCTCGTCCCCGTCGGCCCCTTTCGACGAGCGTTATCAGCTGCTCAAGAAGCTTATCCCGTCTGCGGAGCGAAGCGGATTAGCAACTACATCCACGACGACGCGAAGAAGAAGGTAATCCGCGCGAAGCACGGCAGTGTGGCCACGGCAGCAAACGGTCAGGCTGTGAAGATTTACCATGTCCCTGCCGCACAGGTCCACCCAAGCGATATGAAGGATGTACTGGACGAAGCATGCTCGCAGGGCTTCGAGGGTGTCATGATCCGACTTCCCAAGTTCCCCTACGAACACGGCAAACGCAGCTTTGGGTTGCTCAAGTACAAGCAGATGCACGACGCCGAGTTTAAGATTGTAGGCTTCGTGCCCGGAGAAGGCAAGTTTAAGGGTGCTCTCGGCGCCTTTATCTGCGAGACCAAGGACGGCAAACTGTTCAACACACCACCCAAAGTCCCCTACAAGCGCCGCATCGAGCTGTGGGCGCATCGCAAGGAATTCCTCGGCAAGTACCTGACGGTCCAGTACCAGGAACTCTCCTCGCAGAATGTGCCGCGCTTCCCAATCGCCAAGGCCGTACGCGGTAGTGAGGATAGGCAAGATTGGCTGTGAAGAGAGCGCCGCACAGGGCGGTGCGCGCAGCAGCCTTCAATGCAACAACGACACATAAAGCGCGGTATGCCAACTACGAGAAGCGAGAGGCGATAGGGAAAAGGACGTCTACACAGAGAGAGATGCAGAAGCACTGCCTTCATTCCCTCTCCCCTCTTCTTTCCTTCCCTTCCTTCCTGAGTGCGTGTGTATATGGCCGTCGAGTGAGCTCTTCTGCTGTCGAGCAAGTGCCACCATCAGCTTTTTTATCATAGAACCTAACTAGATGCGTCTGCCCCTCCCTCCCTCCCTCCCTCCTGCCCTCCGCTGTTTTGTATGGCGCGCGTGTCGTGCACTTTTCTGCTCGTTGGTCTTAGGGATAGAGAGGAGGAGGAGGAAGAGGGAGGGAGGGAGGGAGGGAGGGAGGGGGCTTTCTTGCCTCGTTATTCTCTCGTTGCGTGGGGGGTGCATCGATGGATCAGCGCGCCTGTGCATTTCTTTTATGCGCGTCGCTCCTCGCCCAAAGGGCGCACCCACGACAGCAGGAGTAAAGAATGCGCAAGTCGTAAGGAATGGGTAGTCCTTTGCCGAAACAAACGGAAAGGAAGGGGGGATGGATGAGCGTGCGTAGGACCGGGAAGGCTCCGCGACGTCAGCTGCCGAGTGACGAGCACATGTGTCTCACGTTGTCCTTTCCGCTTTCCTCACTCCTTTACTGCCACGCATGACCCACTGTGAGAGGTACGTCGTCACCTCTTTCTCTAGAGAGGTGTGGTGCCCAACTGGATAAAGATGTGATTGCACAGGCGTGGATGTGAGTGTCTGCATTTGAGTTGCATCTGTGTGGCAGTTGTTTGCCCAGGTACTCCTCTGATTTACCCATCACCTGTTCTATTGAACTCACGTTGAACCAATTACCTCTCCAGCCTGCACAGCCTCTTTCCTTTCCACTTCCCCCCCTCCCGCTTTGTACGTTGGCTCCCGGGATATGCACGTACACACGCACACAGCGTTCAGTGCACCCATCCCTCCTTACTGTCTCTTCCATAATGCGACGCAGTCTCTGCCAGCGGGCATTCATCCCTCTTGACACCACTGGCCTCCGCGGCGTAGCCGATGACTCTGCCCACAGGTGGCAGAAACGAACGGCGGCTGTTGCTGGATTACTAGCTGCGCAGTCGTCGTCGCTCAGCCATCTCGGTGTACGTCTCCTGTCGGTATCATCGTCTTTGCTTCGCGATTACGTGAGCAAAGGCACGGTGCCCGGCCCTCGGCGCCGCATTCCTGCAACGCCGTGCGCCGCCTTTCGTACGTCACGAATGCGTCGAACTTCGAGTCAGAGGTGCTGCAGTCACAGCAGGCCATCTGCCTATCTACTACATCGCGAGTCGAAGCTGCTCTGCTTACTTGAAAACAGCAGAGAAGCTAGTGGACTCGATCAACGCTCAGACAGCAGGGCTCGATGCGCCAGGGTCGACAAGCAGCGGCAGTAGTACAGCGAAGGTGCCATTGTCAGAGCTAGCCGTGGAGGTGAACGACAGACAGGTGCCGGAAGACGCTGAGGGCAGCGCAACCTCCTCCATTCCGTCGTCAGCGTCAGCTGCTGCACCCACTCAGAGAACAAAGAAGATGGAGTGGCTGAAGCTCTGCATGATTAACGCTGATGAGAACCGCAATTTGGCCTCCGCCTTCTCGGTGGAGCGCGCGAAGCTTCCGATCACGTACTTCGTGATGCAAGGCACCATTGTCGATAAAGTGGTGGGCCACATTGCTGAGGCACGACTGAACGGTATCCTCATTAAGTTTCTCGAGCACTACCAAAAGGAAATGAATGTGGATCTTCTAGCACGCCAGAGCAAGGCAAGCGCGACGAGTGGCACCAGTACGAGCCCGCTGCCCTCCGCTGCAACGGCAGACCTGCTCAATGGGACTACGACAACATTCCTGCAGGACAAGCTCATGAACGCCCTAGTAGGCGCGGACATGATCCAGCTGCCTGAGGAAGCTGAGAAGCTTGACGGTCTGCGCCGCACGTTGCAGGAGACGAAGAAGAAGGCGCACACAGAACTGCAGGAGCTGCACAAGCAGCTTGGCATGGACGTGCGTCGCCTCACCGATGCTGAGATGCAGACCTACTACTTCAACGCCCCGCAGTTTCACGCGTTTGGTGTACTTTGTGCGCTTGAGGCACTCTACCTCGCCCGGTCGTACGCGACGCTTGGCGATGTGGCGCGCGTCAACGTGGACTGGGCCCGTCGTGCCGTGCAGGAGCAATTTGAGCCCATCCAAGGCGATCCCGCGCTGCGACGGGTGCTGGCCTTGGTAGACGTGAACCTCGTTCGTGGTGAGCTACGCACAGCGGCGATGCTAGCGGCGCAGGATGCGAACCGGCTCGGCAGCGTCCCAGCTGCGAGGGGTGCGGACGATGTGCACGATGCGCAACATCGCGACGCCCTAAAAGAGGTGGAGACACTTATCGCTGGCCAGAGTCAGTACTGCGTAGACATGTTGCGCATCATCGACGCCCACATCGATAGTCGAACACTCGATGGCAGCGCGTTCCCGTCTGCGGTCGTGGATCAGCTGTTTGAGCTGCTGCGGTGCAATCTGAAAGTGAGTCGGACACGCCTGTCGCAGCCGTCGCGTGACGTAGGGACCGACGCGGCGGACGCCAGCAGTGCTGCAGAGAGCATGAAGGATCTGATGGACGGCAAGACACCCGATACGACGGCGAAGCGCGTACGGATGGCACAGGCACGAGTGCCGCAAGTTCAAACACTGATCATGTCTCTTCTCCAGCTCTATCCGACAGATCTGAAGAGTCAAGACGCTCGGTCACGACTGGCTTCCCTCATTTACTGAGGGGAGGTGCTGCCATCAGGTGGCGAAGCTATCAGTACGCGTCCACAGGTCTCACAGCCAACGGCGTTGGTGTAAACATTGGGGTGCACACCTACGAGTGGACACCTAAGTCGTTGCCTCCGACCGTGACGAGGAAGCTCTTGTAGAGTCTCTCTACTCGCCCGCTCCCTCCTCTCCTCGCCAACCAGGCGAAGAGTTGTTCTTCTCTTTATTGCGGAAGTGCCCTCTTCGACCAATGCTCACAAACACGCTTTGGGCTTCCCCCTTTGCTGTGAAATAGCTGGTCTTGTTGTCTCGTCCCCGTCCCTCCCCCTCCCCCAAATCGAGCAGGACATACACGCGAAGAGGAAGACGGGCATACGCAAGGCCAATGCCTTGACAGCGCCCATAGTCACGGCGTGTAGGTGTGTGTTAGTGTTTGAGCTCATCAGCAACCCTCCGAAGCAAAACAGTGAAGTCAGTCGCTGCGAGGACATACTTTACCTCTCTTTCTTTCCCTCATCCCTCTCCTCCACCCCGCCCCTCTCGCGCGCGTGTGCGTCTTTCCTACGATGGATGGTAGTGGCAACTATGAGGATGGCGGCATCTGCTCCTACTGCCCCAGCCTCCCCCCCCCTCCTCCCTCCTTCCCCTCTGCTGGAAATACACACACATGAGGGGGCGAAGTAAGCCAACAAAAATAGCGACCCAGCGAAGCAGAGGCGACAGATGCACAGCGCCAGCGTGGAGCGGCATATCGCTCACACGCAGACACATACAGGTGCGTCATTACCCACAAGGTGATAGGTAGTCTCCCTCCTCTCTCCGCCACGTCCGCCCCTTTCTCCCACAATGTCGATCTCCTACCCTCTCCCCTCCTCTTTCGCACCTCAGCGAGGATGTAAGCCAGGCACTGCAGTAGCGATATCCCCTTCAGTTCTCACTTCATCCAACCCGCCCATCGTAGTATCGTCCTACGACAGCCCTGTCATTCTCTCTGACTTGGCTGCTCTTCACCTCTTTCCTCCTGTCTCCCGCCCCTCTCCCCCATCCGCCTGACTCTCGCCGCACCACTGGAAGTGATCTCGTTATCATCGGCCAATTCAACTACGCTGTTCACTAAGCCTCGTGCAATGGGACAGCCGCGCTCATACACGGTCGCAGCGATGCTTTTCTCATTTGCGGACACGACGCCATAGTCACAGCGTCAGCCGAGACTCGACGAGGCAGTGAAACACGGCAGCTGTAGGCCGTCTGCGCACCAGCGTACGTGCAGGCACCAATGCTCGATTGGTTGAAACGTCTCCCGTCTGCGCTCGCTGTACATCTCCTTGCCGCCCCCCTCCCGTAGCAAGCGGGAGCTCGCGCCATCACGGTCTCCTCCGAAGCTCAGTGGCTAACACCGCAGCTCCACTCATTGAGGCGGCAGTTGCAGCAGGCACGCACTAGCACTTCGCCGTCGTCCGGCGGGGGATCCTTTAATGACGACGGCCACACGCCTAGCTGCGAGTTGCCAAGCTCCAACTTCACAAGGGAGAATGTGCGGGAGGGCCAGAATGCTGCTGCACGCGGTGACATAGTCAGCAACGATGGCCTGCTACACGCAAAGGGCGGGCACCACAGAGCGGAAGACGACAGTCACTGTCAACCCGTGCCCACACCGTCCTCCTATCGTCGTCGTCTTCACCACGACTCAAGCTACGCGACATCGCCAAGGGCGAGAGAAGACTGCCTAAGAAGCAGTGCTGCTGAGCAGCAGCCTCCCTGCTGCACGTGGGTCAGCCCAGCGGCGATGTTCCACGTTTTGGCCATCCCTTCGCCTCTGGCATCGACTCGCTCGGCTAGGCCCCATTCATCAGCTCTGATTATCCGTAGACGCCGTGCGTATGTCGGACTGAAATGCCCAGCCGCATTTGCAATCGCCTCCGGCAGAGAATTTGTCAACGGCATTCTTACACGCTGGCCTCTTCCTTGTTTGGTCCTCGTCCTTCCGCGTCACAACAGTGAGAAGCGGGTTCGGGGACTGCTGTCGGCACGCCCTACCGCAACATGTGTTCTGCGCAGGTCCATGCAAAGTTGTCATGCGCACTGCCGCCGGTAGGGCGATGCTTATCCTGACCAACCTTATTCACCCTGCTGCGCGCCGTCGTACAGCCCCAATCCACAGTGACCATGGTCTACGTCAAGTCTGCGCGCGTTGTAGTAGCTCATCTCTCCCTCTCTCGAGCCTGATGTCTTGTTCTGCATCCTCCTCTCAGCGACACCCCTCCCCCCCCCTCCCATTCCTCAAACACCGTCTCCCTCTCTCTTACTTGACCCAGCATGACACACACACACACACACACACACACACACACACACACACACACACACACACACACACAATCATCATCATCGTCATACAAGCACTGATGAGTACCTGATCTCCCAGAAGAACTCAGCGTTGTCAAAGCGAAAGGCACTCCACCGCAGAAACACTGACTCTCGTCGATCGGCTTCGCGGCGGAGGCAAAACGGGAGGACGCACCGCAAAATCTCCTCAGTCACAGACACGCCCTCACTGCAATGCCACCGTTTAGTGGCAAGAAGAAGAAGGAGCAGCTGCAGATGAAGCGGCAGCGCAAGCGGGATGAGGAAGAGCGTTCGAAGGTGCGCGACCGGGAGCGGGAGAAGCTGCGCGAGGACCTCGTAGAGCGCGGCGACGATGCCTCCGAGGAAGTCATTGATGCTCTCCTACGCAAGCGAGCGGATCTGCAGGACCCAGCACGTGGACGCCATGCTCGACAGCGTAAAAAAGAGAGCACCTCTGCATCTACCTCTGCGCATCGCAAAGCTGGCGGTGGCTGTGATGACAAAGACTACCAGTCTGACAGCAGTGCAGCATCGAATGACTCGGATGGAGAATGTGGAAACCAGATGCGGTGCGGCACACTTTCGACAATGATGTACAACGCGGACCGTCATCATGGAGTGCGCAGCATCTTCGCCAAAGAAACCGCCGCCGTCATTGCTACCCGCAAGCAGCTGAACTATCAACCGATTCCGTGCCGGACAACGATGCCGCCAACAGGCATTGCGTTTGGTGAGTGGTTTGCCTTTCCATCCTCTGCGTCTTGTGCCGCGGCCGTGATTTCACCGGCGGCGGTAGCAGGCGTGAGCTCCAGGCGTGGCGGCGCTGGGGACGGCGGGGATGCTGGCCAAGTGAACGCGGAGGAAAGCCCTGCCGTCATCGCGGCGGAGAAGCAGCGCCGCATGGAGCGCCCGTTGGTGTCGTCTGCCGGAGATGCGCTCGGCGGCGTGAGTAGCAGCGTGTTCTTCCCGTTCGCGGTGGAACTGCCCTCGCGAGGCTGGCACGTTGGAACCGAAGGCAGAGCAGTGGTGGAAGAGGAAAACACGGTAAGGGCTGGTGCTAGTGGTGTTTCAACCCAACTGCAGTCGGGCCGATCGAGAGCAGCAACTCCTCGAGCACCTGTGGACGACTCCGCCACCTCGCCGTCGAAAGGCAGACACGGAGGAGCAACGTGCGCGGGACAATGCAGCTCAGAGCAGAATGAGGCAAGCGATGCTGGAAGCAACGACAGCAATGCGTCCGCAGTTCACACAGGTGTCACTTTTGCGAAGGAGTATCAAGACGACGCACAGTACGTTAAGAGCATTGAGGAAAGGCGGTTTGGCCTCTACACAGACTGCGTGGACGCTTACCCCTTTCCTACTGCGCTCAGGGGCCTCGAGGTGAGCTCCTACGAACGGAACTTGGAGGTGTGGCAGCAGCTCTGGCGCACTGTCGAGCTGAGTGACGTCCTTGTTGTCGTGGCCGATGCGCGATACCCCATCATCCACGCCCATCTCGGTCTTCTCACCTACATTGCGAAAGAGAAGCGCAAGCCGTGCGTCTTTGTGCTGAACAAGGAAGACCTCGTTCCAGCCTCCACGCTGCAGTGCTGGCAGCGGTTCCTTTATCGCTACTTGGAGGACCTGGGCTTCTTCGTGGAGCCGCTGGATGCAGCAGAGCAACTAGGAGAGACGGATACCAAGTGTTGCCGCAGCGAAGGCCTTGCGAAGGGAGGTTCCGTGAGTGGGCGCATTGTACTGCGCACCTTCACCGCAAACCCGAGACCTGAAACGGCGGGACAACGCGACGGTGAGGTGGATGTAACACGACGGCAGAAAAACCGGAAGAAGGCGAACGCGCACATGTACGAGAAGCTGCGCACTGGTCGGCTAAACGTTGCGACGCACCTTGGCGGCCGCCAGCGCGCTGCTGCAGGCGGCAGCGACAGCGAAGAGGAGGATGAGTTCTGTTACGGCGCCACGGAACTGTTTGTGGGGATGCAGGCCGCTCAGTACGCACTTCAGCAGGATCGCCGCGCCTACAAGGAGCTCGAGGTGGTCGCTGGCAAGATCGCCGAGCTGCTGGCGACCTTCCGCCGCTTGGGCACTTTTGCGCGTGCCGCGGCGCAGGGAGAAAATGCCGCTGCGGTGGAACGGTTAAATGCAGCCTCGCCGTCGTCACCGATGTACGCAACATCGTCGTTGCCGTGCGTAGCACCACGCGCAGCACAAAAGAAAGCGCAGAAGAGGCATTTGGCTCGTCACGGTGGCTTGGCCGGCGCCCCTACCGGTGACGACTCCGGAAATGAAAAGAGCGATGACGCTATAGAGGACCGGGCGTCAGACAGTCCTTCGTACCTCCACATTGGCTTCATTGGGCACCCCAACGTGGGCAAATCATCCCTGCTCAACTGCATTCGCGGTACTAAGGTAGTCTCGGTGAGTCCCACGCCAGGCCACACAAAGCACATTCAGACAATTCCAGTCCCGGAAGCGCACTTGACGTTAGTGGACAGCCCTGGTTTGGCCCTTCCCGTCTTCGGCGTGCCGCCCCCACTGCAGGCTGTCCTCGGGACGCACCAGATCGCTCAGACACGCGACCCCCAGACCAGCATCAGCTTCCTGGCGGCGTATCTGCCCATTGAGAAGATGTACGGAATGCAGCGGCCGGAGTACACGCTACCAGAGGGTGGCTGGAGCTCGCACGAGCTGTGTGAAGCATATGCAAAGAAGCGCGGCCTCTTCGTGAAGCATGGCAAGGGGGCCCTCGATGTCCACCGTGCGGCCATTGCCCTTCTGCAGGAGGCCTACGAGGGGCGGCTCGCCCTCTTCTACGCACCACCAGAGCTGAATCTTCTGCAGTCCACGTGGTATCGCGAGCGTATTCGCCCACATCTTCTGCTGCCGGTATTCAAACCTACTCTTCTCGCCAGCACGCCATAGCAGTGAGGGGACACAGCAGTCCAAGGGAGCTAGCAACTAGTATTGTTGGTATGATCTTCCGCTTTTTGGTATCCGCCGTGTAGGTGTATGATGGGCGTTACACCTCGCGTGTTGGCCTGTCTCCCTCTCGTGGTTCTTGGGGCACGCCTCCCGTGCTTACACACACGCACACTCACACATCCCCATCTGCCCCTCTCCCCCTTTCACTGTTCTGCTTGGGTGCTCGTGCTCTCGTATCAGCACACGAGCAAACGTCGGCCCCTCATCTGTTGGGGCATGAGTAGTTGGGAGTAATGGCACTGATGCAGCCGCAATCCCGTCTCTCTCTTCTTTCCTGACTGCGTGTTCGTGTATGTGGCGCCCTCCCCGTTGCTCTACGTGCTTTGCGCATGGGAAAGGCGAAAGCGCTCTATCACGTGCCCAACTCTTTCTGAGTGGACGTTGCTTGATGCCCTCTCTCCCTCTCGCTCCATCTCTCTACAAGAGCGACCTCCACGCCTTACCGCCTCTTATCGCCTGTCCCGCCTTCCAACCAACGTTTCTTCTGCTTTTTGCCTCCCACGTGTCTCTGTGCTCTGGGGATGTGCCTATGCGTGTATGGGGTGGGGGGGCATCACTCACTTCACCTCTCCCTGGGCGTCATCCGCATCGGGCTAGCCTTCAAGCCATCACAGCATCATTCGTCACCCTTGACGACTACGACTACTACCCCTCCTCTCCTCCTTCTTTCGCTCTCGCTTACCTGCCCGCGCAATGAGTACCATTACGGAGAAGTACACCTTCAAGGATGACTACGTCAGTCCACGTGGCATTCCGAAGGTCGCCTTTGTCGAGAACGTGGCGGAGCTGGTCAAGTCGAGCGGCGACAGTGCCGAGACGCTGCTGAAGCGGTTCAGTGAGCAGTACAGCAAGTACAAGCTCGCGGAGCACCGACTGATCCGCACAATGGCCAACCTCGAGGCGAAGATTCCGGACATCAAGAAGACGCTGCAGACCCTGTCGTTTCTGAAGAAGTCGCTAGTGGACGAGAAGGGCGGCAAGGGCTTTACGACGAACTACGGACTGACGGAGAGCATCTTCTGCCAGGCTAAGGTGCTGCCGCAGAAAACAGTGCACCTGTGGCTTGGCGCAAACGTCATGGTTGAGTACACCTATGAGGAGGCCATGCAGTTGTTGGAGCGCAACCTGCAGAGCGCCACAGAGAACCTCGCGACAACGCAAGAAGACTTGGCGTGGCTGCAAGAGCAGCAGACCATCTTGGAAGTGAACACGTCTCGACTGTACAACTACGACGTCGTGGAGCGCCGTAAGAAAAGTGAGGAAGAGGCAAAGATGTGAATGCCAATTGCGATGATGGCGCACCATAGAGGTTGGAGGAGGGCAGCGCCGTGCTTTCGGTTTCTCTCACACGCAGGTTTCCAGGTTTGATTGGGACGAAAGGGGGAGGTGCCGGAGAGAGTGAGAGGCTCCGTGGAGAGAGAGAGAGAGAGGGGGGGCGCGGTGCTGGATGCCCGACTTGCGCGCGCATGTCTAGGCGTGCACTTTCGGTGTCGGCAGTGCTAAAGGCAGGCAAAGTTGCCCCCATACTCTTCTTCCGGCAAAGCGCTTCAGTACACATCCACATCTGTCAAGTGGCGCACCTCTCTTTCACCGCCTTCTCTCGCCGCCGCCGCCTCCCCTGCGAGCTACTCGGGGAAGCACTCGCCTGCGCGTGGCATCCCCGAGTATGTGTGTGCGTGTGTGTTGTGTGTGTGTGTGTGTGTGTGTGTGTGTGCGGTGACACAGATGAAGAACTAAAGAGAAAAGGGGAGATTCAGCCAGCATCTGCAGGCAGCGGAGGGAGGAGGTACGTAGGTGGCGATGGAGTGTAGATGAGGGGCAGGGGAGTATCGGAGATGTTCACCCTTGTCCGTCTGTTTCTCTACCATTCTTCTTTCGGGTGCATATCCATCTCTCGCTCTCTCAGTAAAGTCGATGATGCTGAGTCGCCTGGATTCCACAGCATTCGGTAGTGTGCGGACTTGGTATGGAAGAAGAGGTAGAAAAGAGAAGCAACGCAGTGGGAACAGGCAGACGTGCACATGTACATGATGCTTGGGTTTGCGCTGCATCCCGTGCGGCGTACCATTCTCTGGTAAAGGTACAGGTGGTCTTCTACAGGAAGCGGGGGGATGGTGCAGCAGCTCCTCTCGCGCATGCACTCGTCGTGGTACGCACTCTCAGCAACCACTTCTGACAATGCTTCACCTTTCCTTCATCCCTTCTTCCCCCCTCCTCTCATCTCCATCGTTGTTCTTCGAGTGGTCCTCGCTCCTTCAAAGTAGAGCACTCACAGCCCGACCACGATGAGGCGGCCGTCACTGTCACTGCAGGTGAGCTGGCATCATCGAAGCTACGGTTGCAGCACTGCGGCGGGCGCTGGTGATGATAAGCTGCGACGCTGCGCAAGACCGGTGTCGTCAGCTCAAACTTTGGGCGTAGTCTTTCGTATGGGCATCAACCCACCATCGGAAGTGTTGAGGACAAAAATAATCGCGTCCCCTTCTCCCGTAGTCGCACAGTGGCAGCAGCGGCGCCACGTGTGCAATGTCGGTTCTCCATCAGCACTACGATTGCATAATGCCGCCGCCGCCGGTAAGGCGATTACGGATAGCCAGCTCACTGGCGATCTTTCAACAGCCCCACTCGGGCCACCAACTGTGTGTCCCCCATCCTCCTCCACCGCCAACACGTCGGGTTTGACTCCTGACACGTCGGAAGCCTCACTTGTGATGCAGCTGCAGATGCTCGCAAAGAAATACCGAGGAAAGCCAAACAGCCACAGCAGCACGGTGGTTGTCGACAGCCGTACCACTGGAGCAGATGTGCCGGTGTTGGCAAAGTCGGCCGGTGCCCTGACAGGTCTCTTGAGTGACGCTGCCGTAGGTGTGAGCGGCAGTGGGGACGACAGGGCCTTAACACTTTCGCACAACAGTGAACCAGCCTGGCAGCGAGGGCTTGAGCTTGTGCAGACCGCCTCGTGCGCCACTGCAGAAGTCATGGAGTGGCTCTTGTTCCTCTGCCTACGTAGTACCCAAGCTGCAGCGGAGGCTGCCGACTCGCTCGCTGGGGCACCGCTGGAGGTGTGCGAAGGGGTCTACGGTGCTTGGAGGGAGCTGCATCGAGGCCAGAAGCCTGAAAGTGATAAGACAGCAGTTGTGGACAGCACTGTGGCAACCTCAGCACCAGCACATGAGCTACAACCGTCCTCGCTGCTGGTGTCGGACCCGTCTTCTTCCGCTCGAGTTCAGCCTCAACGTCACCGCTCACCTTTCAGTCCTAAAGGTGTTCACCACCACTACGCCACGTATCTCCTGCGCGACCTTCACCACGCACAGACGGCCGCCGTGTCGTGCAAGCCAACGCACAAGGGCAGCAGCGGCAACAATGGCGACGTCGACGACGGTAAAGTATCGATACCCACCAAGGACTCGGATGCAACACAGACGACGCTGATGCATCACGCGCACTACCTGCTTCACAGGGTGCTGGAGGTTCTCCTGGTACATCTTCCACAAGACGAAGCGGCGGCGGCAGCGGCAGGTACGGCTACGAAGGCTTCGGAGAAGACCTACGGCGTGGAAGGCGCGCTCTCGCAGCATCGCCAAGCTTCTCTGCGCCCCACAACTGCCTTGCTAGTTATGGAAGCGGTGCGCCATGCAGCGCAACTTCATAGGCAATCATCCGTGTTGTACGGCGTTGACCCGTCTGGCAACTTTCCCCTCCTGTCTTACCTCTGGGAGGCGGCGCATAACCGAAGTTTATCGCAGGACGCACCGGCGATGCCGCCTTCGCTGACTAACTCCGCTCTCGCGGCAGTGGCTCGCGAGACCTTCGAGACGATTATGAGAAGCTCAGCAACGGCGCCAATCCACACGCTCGCAGGTGCTTCGCAACAACAGCAGCACCATCGTCTGCAGGACGACGCCCTTGCCCTTTACGTGGCCTTCCTCGCGACCATCTGCATGCCTTCTATGCCACAGAGTCGCCTTGAGATTGAGTTGCAGGCCATTGAGTGTTTTGTTCTAGCTCGCTCACCGACAGCACGCCAGTTCAGCGTACCGTCGCAGCAGCAGCAGCACCAGGAGCAGGCGCTCAGCAATGGCCCACCGCGATCCCTCATCAGCGCTGGTCGAACGACTCATGATCAATGTGGGTCTGCATCCAGTACATCAGCTCTGGCAGCAGCTGCCGGTATGCGGTGGCTGCTGGCCACGTATCTCAGCCCGTCGTCGCCGGCGCCAGTCTCAGGACCAAGAGCGGAAGCAGCCCACTCTCAGTGGGAACTTACACGCGACACCGTTGTGACTGCGCTGTGCCGGTCAAACTCTCTGCTCACATCGAGCAGTTGCGAGTCCTCTTCAGCTACTCACGCCCCCGATCAAGATGCACGTGTCACGCCGTTGCGTACACCACCCACTCCACTGCCGTTGTGTGCATGGATGCTACAAGTTCTTATCCACGATGATGCTCTTCGTCAGCAGCAGGAACAGGGGTCTGGAACAGTATCCTTGGGCGGCTTAATACGTAGCGATGCCGACGAGATGTCGACGCTGGCACTCTCCATTCAGTTGGTCATGGAGCTCCGGCGCCACTCTCAAGCGACTCTTGCCCGTCATGGGCGTCCATGGTTGAAGGTGCACCGGCTACTGCAGTTGGTTTGGGCAACGTTGATTGGTGCCACTGTACGAGGTGAACTTCGCCCCACCAACTCTTGCCGCGCTGCCGCTGACAGCGGTTGTACGACACTCCACAGCGCAAGGACAAGTGTTCGTCCTCACTGTGGAACGCCCGCCGTGCTGCAGAGGCTGTGCTACCCGCACTACGATAAGTCGCAGTGGCGCCGCCAGTCTGTCAATCTCTACATGCAACTTCTCGACCAGTGGGGAGAGTCAACGCAAGTAAGGCTTGTATTTGCGACTGTAGCGCGGCGCGAGCGTGACTGGCAGCTGGAGGTGCACAAGGCGGTGCTGGCGGAGCGCCGGGGGCTCGTCCGTGTTGATAATGCAGTCGAGGGCTGCAGTGGGGATGACTCCGCGAGCATAGGCGACAGCAGAGCGAAGAAGGGCAGCATGGTGGAAGTTCAAACCGCAGCGTCCACAGCTACAAAAGACCCACACAAGACTTCGCTGGTGAGGGTCTTCCGTCGGTATCGCCCCGCCCTCAACCTCCAGTCGTGCCTCATAACACTGCGACACTGTGGTGTGCCCAGACAAACTATCGAAGAGTTGTGGGACGGACCGGCGGGTGCCGAGGATGACAACGAGGATAGTGTCGGCGCTCCCGTTGCTGCAGCAGAAGCCAAACTCGCAGGGGAGGTGCTGCAATACATGATCTGTTCACTGCACGTTGTGGTGCACCACTGCCCACCGAGTGGCGGTAATGCGGATGCGAACGATGAGCAGAGAGACTGGGTAGATGACACAAAAACGCCGCGCACGTCCCGGGCTGCTGGCGGCCCTGGTGCAAGCCTGGCGAGCAGGACTAGAGAGGCAGATGGCCTTCCTGTTTCGCACTGGGTGGAGTGGATACGCAAGTCATGTGTGCCGGCGTTAGCGCACCTCTACCAGTCTGCAGGGCTGGAGGATGCATGGGAGCAGCTGAGGCACGGGTGCATGTAGCACCGAAGGTAACAAGAGCTGTCGAGAAAGGTAGAGGGAGAGAGAGAGAGGGGGGAAAGGGAGAATTGTGCTAAAGGGGCCTTGTTCATCCTGCTAGGCACACCCACGTCGAGGGGTGGTAGGGGCGGGGGGAAGAGGGGTATTGAGGAATGGCGCATGTATGGGATTCTGTTCATGTTTTGCGCGTCTCTCGGATCAGCGTCTTCTGAGGACGACTGCAAGCCTTTATGGCCTTTCTGCTCTCTCTCTCTCCCCCCCCCACCCCAGCATACCCCTCCGCCTCCCCTCCCCATTTTCACCTGCGGTCTTGTCGTTGTCAGTTGAGTGTGTGGGTGTTTACGCGCCTCCGTGTTAGCGCCGAAGTGAAGGGCTCAAGCTGAAAGAAATGCGGCACAAAGTGGGTACGAAATGGCAAGGGAAAAAGACGGTGAGCATCGACGTACTCCCACCCTCTGAGATGCCGAAGGCTCTCCATGGAGAAGGCGCAGGCCCTTCGTCATCATCACACTCGCACAGTTCTTTGTGGACTTCACGTGCGCAGTGGAGACATACGCCAAGCAGGGCACTGCACTCCTCCTCTCCCTCCTACCTCTACCTCACGGCACACTGTCCTGAACAGAGGACGGTGCCTACAGCGAAATCTACTTTTTCCCTCTTTCATACTCTGTAGGCGGTCTTCCTCATTCCTTCTACCTCCCTCTAATCCTCTCATGATCTCCATCATACTCAACCCTCCTTCATCTTACCCCACTCCTAGGTTCGCTCTTTCGGCTGCTGACATAACCTCTCCACTCGCTCTACGTAGCGTGCTTACCTCCATCACTGCTCGTCAAGCTGCATGGATCACTTACAAAGCCTCGTCACGATTTTTTTCCTTCGTTGGTGCACCTCTGTCCGTGCGTTTCACTCGGTGTAAGCTCTGCACTGGCCCCGCTGACGTCTTCCAAGCAGCTCCCCCCTCCCCTCCTCAGTCTATTCCGAGACCCTTTCCACCAGTCATCGGTGTCTCCTCTTTCTATTCTTCTACCAGCCCCTCCGACTCTTCTCTCTAACAACAGCTCCTCATCACCTTTACCTCGCCCATACCCCCTCCCAACTCTCTACAGCCACTCTCTCTCTCTGTGAAGTATCACGCCCACAGAGAGAGAGAGGGAGAGAAGTGCTTCAAGGAGGCGCACAGTGGGCAATAACGCGCTTTCCTTTCCTTTTTGTTCGGATTCGATTACGTCCCCATCGCGCACCTTCCCCTCGCCTTCTCCCTCCTTTCTTCCTCCTCTGTACCTCTACGCTCAACTCGCTGTAGTTAGTGTCTGCGTACTTGGGCTGCCTAGAAGTCGGTGGCCAAAACCGAAGAGGGACGAGATCTCGAGAGAGAGTGAGGAAAAGCGCCTCATCAGCAGGCACCGCGCTGCGTTGTTTCATCGCTCTCTTCTTGTTTCCCTTTTGCCTTTCAGATCAAACAACTGCGCACTCGCCCTCCTACTCCCCCTCCCTCTCTCCCTCGTGTCGCACATAATCGCGCGCGTATTGTGTAGTTATTGGGCGCGTATACTGTTCAAGGTGACTCTCCGCCCTCATCACCTCAGCTATCCTCTTGCCGCTATCCCCTCCCCGTATTGCTCTCTTCTCTGTGCTCTAGAGGTGCATTATTGCTGAGGCCGCATCACACACACACACACACACACACGTCCTGCCCTCCCCTTCTTATTGGTTTCTCTTTCTTCCCCTTATTCTGCCGCTCATACGCACACAAGTGCGCAGGAGATGGGTGCAGGTAACATCTCAAAGCACTCCCGTGAAGGGGGGACGTTGTCGACGACTGGTAAAGTGCCAGTGGCGGCCGCCACGAAGGCGACAGCGAATCCACGCGACCAAGTAGACGCACCTAAATCTGCAGCTCCCAGCGGCGCCGCAGCAGCAGCAGCCGGGACCAAACCCGACGCTGTTGTCTCGTACAAAAGGGGGGACATGCTCCGTGTCATTGTGCGCGTGCTTAAGCCAGGTGAGACGCTGCCGCAGGAGGTGGGGCGGGTGATGGAAGGGGCACCGATCTCTGGGCACGACATTCCCCCTCCGCCACAGCAGCAGCAGCAGCAGGAGACAAGCAAAGAGGAGATGACTTTTGGGTGGTTTGTCGAGGACTTGGAGCGGCCAGGCACGTGGGAGCCATACACAAAGGAGTCAGCGGACCGTCTGGAGGACGCCTTCCTGAGTATGCGCGACACGTGCACAGTCGTCATGAAGAAACGAAGCTACATTGTAGACCTGCAGACCATGCAGCAGAGGCCTGCGGCGTCGGCAGGAACCGCCAACACATACTCCGCACAGCAGCAGCGCACCCGCGAGGTGAAACGGGCGCCGGTGGTCACCTACACTGATCCCAACACAGGTGAGGTGAAGACGCGAGAGGCGCAGCCGAAAATGCTGGACCCCTTCGCGGAGGACGAGGAGGATGGTAACGACCAACAGCCACAGAATATTAGCGAAGGTGACGGTGACGTCGTCGGTGGTGGTGATGGTACGGGTGAGGCTACCGTAGCCGCAGTAGCCAGGGACGGTCGTCTGCCGCATCTCATCCGGACTGTTATACCACACACCGCGTCGATCTACACGATGGAGTGTACGCCGGACGTGCAGCAGCTTTGCCCGGAGGCACGTGCTCTCGTCGAGCCTACTGGGGGCCCATTGATACTGTCTGGTGGTCATGACCTGCAGCTGCTAGAGTGGAGCATTCAAACCAGCACCGTTGTCACACGCTATGAGCTGCCTCGAGTATCGCCCAAGAACTCTGTGTTGACGGCCAATTACTCTTCGACGGCCAAGTGGATAATCGCTGGGCTGGACGACTGCACCGCGCGCCTGTACGCCATCGGGAAGCCGAACGAGGTCTATTGCCTGAAGGGGCATAACCACAAGGTGTACGGCGCTGGCGCGCTGGCGGGTGACTCGCAGGTCGCAACGGCGAGTATGGACTCTCGGGTGAAGCTGTGGGACATCGCGACGGGGGACTGCGTGCGCACAGTGGTGCCTCACAATTCCTACATATTTGCTCTTCGGCCTCACCTGACCGACCCGAATATTGCCCTGACCGCCGGTGAAGACCGCAGAGTCTGCATGCATGACTTCCGCCAAGAAAACTCCGTCGTGGCAGCGTTCACGGGGCACGAACGCACCATATGGGACCTGGACTGGAACCCGGTCAACACCACCTTCGCGGCGTGTGGCATGGACTGCACAACGCGCATCTTCGACCCGCGCGTCAGAAATGTGGCTCTTGTGACATTGCGCAGCCACAGCCTCCCGGTGCACTGCATAAAGTACACGCCGCAAGGGCGAGGGCTGCTGTCGTGCAGCAAGGACTCATTTGTGAGCATGACCGACACCGCCAACTGGACGGTGCAGTGGCAGACCAAGGCGCACCTCTCGACTGTGTTTCGTGTCCGCTGTTGCGCTGGCAACTCTGTCATAGTGACGGGTGGGTCAAATGCCTGCGTGAATGTGTGGAGCTGGGGGGCATTGGCACAGCTCTGAGCGCAACGGAGAAATCATGAGAAGCTACTCTGGAGGCTGGCTGCAGAAGCCGCAAATGGGGAGAAAAACACTAACAGAGGAACATGTCGAGAAATGGGCGTACTGCATGCGGCCTGTCTGTGCAAAGCGTCGCCCTACTCTTAGAGCTTTCCGTCTCGCCTTTCCCGTATGTTTGCCAGAGGTGAGGATCTGCGAGCAAAGCAGGAAATAAAGAGCCGATGTGCATGCACACCCAGACACACCTGCTCTCTTCTTGGTCTTGTTGCTTTCGTACAGGTATGCATGTATATACTGTGTGGGTGTGTACTACTGGCATGGGGGGAGGGAGGGGGGGGTGGAAGTGGTCTGTGAAGAGTCAGCGATGTGGTGATGATGTAAGAGCTGCTTTGTTTGCACCATTGCGTTTTTTTTTTTAAGAGACGACTGAAGAAGATCCGTGCGTGTTGTGTGCGCGGGTAGTTGAATCGATAAGATCTCTTTTGTTCAGCTTCATCATACCCACCCACACTCCCTCTCTCCTCGCCCCTTTGCACTTGTGTCTCCCCCTCCTATATACCTGAATCGCGTAGTGAGTCACAGTGGGGAAGCCCACCCCCATCCTCTCGCCCCTCCACCCCCCCCCATTTGCAGAGAACAAAGTAAGATGAAACGCGGAACTCTACAGCTCTAGACGTCAGCGCGTGAGTACAGTACGCTGACCCGCTCACTGTTCTCATAGGGAAACCTCTGAATCTGCCAATAGCTTTACCGTCTTGTACTTTGTGTGTTTTTCCTCTTGGAAACCCCCTCCTCTTTCGCACTCTCTCCCTTCCTCCCCCTTACCTCGAGCAGCATGAACGCTCGCACATACACGCACACACACACGTAGGCGCACATGAAATCCTCTCAATCGCTCCAAACACTCGACTCAAACGTGAGAGAGACGGAGCAGAGGAAAAGCAAAGGCACGTCCGGCACCGTTAAAGGGGGCTAACATCTACTTTCTCCTTGTGCCTGTGTCTGGGTGCGAACTGGGGGTGTTATTGGGGCAACTCTCAGCGTCCTCTCCCTCCTTCCCTCCCTCCCACCTCTTCCGCCCAACACAGGAGGTGCCACTGCCCTGCTAACCCGATTGTTCCTTAGTTCTTTGCTCGATTGCCTCTCTTACGCAGTGATTCTTTTCAGGTGTGTTCGTTGGTTCCCCCTTGACTACTTCTTGAGTCGCTGTCAAAGTGGTCTCTCTCTCGCTCCTCTCTGGGTGGTGAGAACATCCTCCCGGACAACCAGGCCCGCGCTTATTCCTTTTCCTTTCGTTCACAGAAAACTTCCAGGGCACGCACGCACATGGTGATGCTGAATCATCGTGTGGTGCTCTTCGCGACCCCGATGCACGGGGTGGAGATGGCAGGATTGCTGTTCACGGACTACATCTGCAGTTCGCTGCTTCAGATGGACATTGCCGAGGCATTGAGCGACGTCAACGGATGGCTCGCTTTCTTTAGAAGCGGATTCAACCCTTCCACGCTCCTGAGCTTCTACAGCCGGCTCATTAGCGAGAGGCTGCTCCTTCGGCTTCTGGAGTGCGGAGTGTCAGCGCTTTGCTTGCACAGCAACTTCAAGCTGTGCAAGGACGCGCTTGCGTTTCACTGCATGTACGCGATTGTGCGTGACTATCGCTACGGTCGTCTATGGTGCACGCGACTACTTCGTTTCGCGGGGCAGTTCCTCTATCCAAGCTTCCTGCGACAGTCAGAAGGTGGTAGTAGCACGAGCAGTAGCAGTAGTGGCACCTCACGCCCAACTGCGCCCAGTTGGATGAGAGGCGGCGCCGTCTCCAACACAGCACCGAAGACCTTCTCAGAGTCAGATTTGGTGGACTCTGAGGTAGCCTTCTACCGAAACCCAACCCGGCCCTCGCGGACGAAGCCGTTTGAAGCGATGCCGAAGCCCTGCCAGGACGCGCTGCGCTACTACCTCTACAGCTACCAATCACGCCCCTTCTACACCGTCTTCGTCAGCGGCCTCATCGCGGACGCGACGCTCTTTGCCGCCGAGCAGATCGTCTGGTGCTCGCACTTTTACCAAGAGCGCACAAAGCGAACCTCGCGGTGGCGAATGCTGAAGCCCTTCGTTGCTGACCTTGTCGTGGTATCGGTGCAGGCAACTTTGGTGTATGCGGCTCGTGTGGCCGGCGTCTTGATTGGGCAGCGTCTCTCGCGCGAGCCTACTGGCGGCGGCATCTTCTGGGGAGAGCGTGTGACACTGCTGCTGCTATCCCCAGGCATTCAACACGTGAGCCTCATCGCGGGGCGTGCTGTTCGTGACGCCCTCGAACGCCGCCACCCCCGCACCGTCGAGGACGAAGAGGAAGACAAGCGAGTCGAAGATGAATCCGAAGAGGTTGCACGGGCTCAGGCCGCTGCTGCGCGCGCCGCGTTTACCTTTACCTCGGTCCCTCTCGGCAACGCCAACGGGAATGCGGCGAAAGACACTAACGATGCTGGTGCGAGAGTAGGTGCTGGAGGTTCAGGCCACGGTGGAACCCTGGAACACAACAGTATCAACTACTACGAGGTGCTTGGCGTGACAATGCAGTCCAAAGTACCAGAGATCAGGAAGGCATACCGTGCAAAGGCGCTGCTCAACCACCCCGACCGCGTCGGCAAGAACCCTGTGGCACAGGAGCAGGCACGACAGCAGATGTCGATCATCAACGAGGCCTACGATACACTGATCGACTCTGAGAAGCGCGCGCAGTACGACGTGATGCGCCGCTTTTCTGAAGGCCCCGAACTTTTCAAGAAGCTTGAATCCATGACTACAGTGCAGCTGGCTGCAGTGAGCACAGTGGCTGTACTAGGCCTAGGTGTGTTGACTGTTGCGTCGGCGTATGGGCAGTATCTAACCATCTACCAGAGGATGACGTCACTGGGACGCAGCCCGCTAATGCTCTTCTCTTAACATGGCTGCGCCGTTGTTGTGGAAATGTGCAAATGCGTGGAAATGGTGGGAACCGAGCGCCCCTTCCCCCCCCCACACACACACATCACCATCACCACGTAACCTACACGTTGCACGAGAGGGATCTCACACGCACCATCGGCCTACTCCCTTGCTTTTCCTCTTCAGCCCACCACCTCAAACTGAACTGCACGGGGAGGAAGTCACACCGCAAACCCTTCATGTTTTTACCCTCTTGGAAAGGCTAGCGGGAGGCTGAGTGTCTGCTTGACAGCTTGTCGCCTTTGTCTCTCTGCACAGAAATCTCCCACTGTTGCCCCCATTGCTTCTAGGCGCCATCGCGCGCATACGTGCTTGCCTGAGTATCGGCCGTGAGGGAGTGGGCATAGCGCGAAGGTGAAGAGGTACTGGTAGTGAGGCGATAAAACAAAGGTGGGGGGAAAGTACCTCTCCCCTGCATCCAATCGCACTTCGTCCGTGGTGTTCTCCATCGATGTGCACTCCTGTGGATCCGCCGCTGTCAGTGTTCATTTTTATCGAATAGGGTGGAGCACAATCTCCCTGACGATAGCCCGGTAGGAGGGAAGCCCTCAGTGCGCTGCATCTAGCGTTCAGTGCCCCACACTTTGTGTGTGGGTAAGCCAAGCAACCGTCCTCTATACCTCCCAATACTGTGCCACCTCTGGTGGTGGCAGGGCTAAGCACTCCAAGTGTGGGGAAGTCTGAGTAACGTATAGCTCTACTGATGTCTGCAGTCGTGCCCTGGGCGGCGTCGCGTTGGAGAGACCTGCGACTGCAAACATGGTTGTGCTACCCATATGATGGACAGAGTATTAGCACGACTCGAACTCATCGCACTCGACTCTGACCGCCTACTGGTGTGTGGAGCCTGAGTATCGCCCCGAGGTGGATGCACCAGGTGGCGACCGGCATGATAGAAGGGCTTGTGAAGGGATCTGCAGAGCGAGGTGGGTGGCGTTTGGGGGCAGAGTCTGTGCTCCGATGACTGGGTCAGCATTGTTGTAGCGCGTGTCTACGGCTGCTTTGCACCGCACGATGTGTCTGTTGCACGCCATGGGCAGAGTGAACTTGAGCTCATGACTTCCAGTGAAGAACGGACACGACGAGCAAAGGGGAAATGGACGAGAGAAAAGGAAACGAGTAAAGTGTAGCGGCGCCACCCTCGTCATGCCTCCGTCTCCCTCTGTGGCTGTTGCACTTATCCAGCGCACACCCTCACACGCGCAGAGACAAGACGTGCTGTGCAGGTCACCCGCGGAAAGGAGATCATGGCTACCCTCCCCTCTCTTCATTCCCACCCCACTCCCCATACGCCGCACATCCGCAAAGGAACAAAAAGTGAGAGGAAAATAAAGCAAAGCTGCAGAACACGCGTGCACAGGTGTGGGTCACCAGCGAAACGCCCGAGGTGAGAGAGGCCGGGTACCCGCATGTCTGCAGGCAGAAGAGCAAAGACACTTGCACACGTGTCTGTCGGAGCTGGTGGGTCCATTGAGGTCTTAGGTGCCCAGCTTCGGGCCTGCCTCTGCTGTTGCCTCTGTGCGTAGGTCCCTTTCACCCTTTCATTCATGACCAGCTGGACTTCCTCTGCATGCGACTTCCACAGCGAAGAAACTACGCACATCTAGTGCAACATGACTGGAGGCAGGCACCACGCGCTGTTGGAGCTGTACCACCACCTTTAGTGTGCCCTCCCTTCACGTTCCACGTCTGCCTGTGGTCAACATATCGTACCGCCCACTCTCAGCACACGCCCTCAGTCGACTCTAGCACCTAGAGGCGTGCTTTAACGTCCACTGAGAGCCGCTGCTATCTACTGCATAAACCGTGCTGCAGCCCCCCCCCTTCCCCTCCCCATCCCCATCATCACTATGATCTTCCCCTCCCCTCCCCTCCCCCCCCACACACACACGCACACTCTGAGTTCGACTTGCTTCTACGTTTGTCTTTGATCTCTTCTCCAGATCCGCTCTCGCACGCCGACACCCGAACATCATTTTAAATTAAAGCGCTCGCTCGCACGTGGTATGGGGATTACACGCACACACGCATACAGACATACATCTGTGGACGTGTGTGCGTGTGTGCGTGTGTGTCTGCATTCCGCCCTCTGACTTCTCCGCGTTGTTTCCTCTTTTCCTTCGTGTTGCTTTTCACTCTTCTCTCGCTCGCATCAACCTGACATCTTGTGCGCACCCCCTTTGGTTCACGGCCTCGTCGCTGGGTCGCGCACCCCGACTCGATCCCTCTCGCTATTGGGTGGCTTCGCTTTCGCCAGTCGCGTGATTTCAGTCAGAGGACTGCTTGTCTCCTGTGACAGTCTCCCCCCTCCCTTCCTTTTTTCCCTCTCCCTCCTCTTCATGCATTGGACTGGGATGGCGGATGCAGCAGCCGGAAGTGATGGCGCGGGTGTCGCACCGCAGTACTACGATCTCAGCGCCCCGCTCACCCGCCCCGTCACGACTATTCAGATCGAAAATTTTACGCCACATAAAGGGATGATGCCGTCGCTCGTGCTCGCGGATGGCAGCCACTACTTCGGCCCCGTCGTGGAGGATGGCAGGTATCGCATCCCGTGTGGGTGCGGCATCATACTGTTCCAGTATGATGGAACGGTGAAGCCAAACTTTACCGTCGCCGAAGCGGCAGCCCCCGATAGCGGCGGCGGCGGACTCGCTTCCTTCTTCTTTGGCCGAGGTGCTCCACAGGATGGCGGCGCGAGTCAGGCATCAGCAGCCTTCAGTGCCTTGTGCAAGCGGTATCAGCAAGGCGATCGGTACGGCGGTGACTGGGCCAACGGTACTTTCCACGGTGATGGCGTGCTGGTGACAAACAGCTTCACCTATCACGGCACGTGGGTGGAGGGGCAGATGCAGGGAAAAGGGACCATCTCTTACTCGCGCAAGTACGTCGATTACAGACCCCGCAACACGAGCGGTAGCGACGTCTCCACCGGTGGCAGTGGGGTTGGTGAGGGGGTGAGCAACCTGCTGCTGAAGGGACTCTCGTACGTTTCGCCCTTCGAGCTGGTCGCGACTGCTGCGGCGCCGAAGGAGTATATTGGCGATTTTGACACCATTCACTACCGCCATGGGATGGGACTGATGCAGTACTATAATGGGGACGTTTACGAGGGGGAGTGGCGCGACAACTGCCGTCACGGCCGCGGGAAACTGCGCAAGATGGACGGGGAGGTGTACGACGGTGACTGGGCCTTTGACCAGCGGCACGGCAACGGCAAGATCATGTATCCGAACGGGTCTTACTTCAAGGGCTCCATGGAGTACGATCAGCGCAACGGCGAGGGCATCATGCGCTTTGCCAATGGTGATGAGTTCTTTGGCACCTTCATGAAGGATCGTATTGATGGGCATGGCACAATGCGCTACCGCAACGGCGACGTCTACGAAGGCGCCTGGCGCGATCAGCTGCGCCATGGACAAGGAAAGTATACCTTGAAGCGCACAGGGGCGACGATGCACGGTGAGTTCCAGAGTGGGCTCATCCACGGACAGGGTACCGTCATCGTGCCGGGTGTGTCCACCTTTGTCGGCATCTTTGTGCGCGGTGAGCGTACCATCGGCACGATGCACTGGCATCCACAACCATCACAGCAGTCGCAAGGAGAACTCGCCCACGTCGAGGCTGCGGCCGCAGCGACATTGGAGAGCCCAGAGGTGCCCCCGCTGGACGGGACGCTGTTCCCAGACCCCGGCACCAGCACTGCCAGCGCCACGGCAGCGATCGCCACCTCCACCGTGGCTAGCAAAGCAAACGCCAACAAGTACCTCTGCTACCAAGGGCAGTGGCATGGCGAGCACATGCACGGCAGAGGTCTTCTTTGGTACACGAACGGCGACTTCTACGCCGGTAACTTCCACAAGAGTCACCTCCACGGTGCCGGCAATATGCGCTACGCCGCGGAGCAGGCTGAGTTTAGTGGACAGTACGTCCACGGCATACGGCACGGGCTGGGGCTGTTGCAGTACGCCAACAAGTCCATTCAGGCTGGGCGGTGGCAACAGAACATCTTCGTGGAGGGGTACGAGGGGGAGTGGGACGGATCTGTCTTTCATGGTATTGGACGGTTAACGATGCCAGTGGACATCTTCCTTGCCATGCGCTCGAGCAACTCTGCCCTGAAGCTATCGGAGCTGAGGGCGATGCTAAACAACGGGCCTAGTATCATCCCGACAAGCGTGCCGCTCATCACTGATGGTGAAGAAGGCCGTAGCGTTGTCAGCGACGGAGCACCATGGCCGGCAGCAACAGACGCCTTCTCAAGCGGTGCCGCAGTGCGTCGCGCAGACTTGCCGCCTTTCTTCATCGAGTTTTTTGGCCTATTCCGTAATGGTTTACGGGATGGGATGGGCATGCTCAAGCTTCCTGCACTGAACAGCCTCGTCGGTGGATCGTGGAAACTTGCAGAAGAGCGCAAGTCAGGCGGCGGTGGCGGCCAAGGTGATAGCGCTGGAGGTGGTGGCGACAGCGATAGCGCCGCCGGAGCGTCCTGCCGCCAAGACAGCACTACCAGCCGCGCCCCCGTGCCGTCTATGATAATCAAGGGGCATTGGGTAAGCGATGTCCTGCATTGCGAAAAGGGTGTTTGGGCCTTTCCCAACGGCGTAGTCTACATTGGGCGCTTCCGCAATGGCGCCCGTGACGCTGCGCGCGCGTGCGTCTGGTGCCCAGATGGGTCAGTACTGGAGAGCGGATGGTGTGGCGATGCGCCGAGTGGGGACGGCATCTGGTACCAGCGTAACCGAGCCAACCCGGTGTACCGAACGATTGTGCCGAGTCTGCTGCGTCGCTCGCAGTCGCAGCGGTTGTCAGAGAAGAACCCTTCGACGTTGCAGAGCATCGCGCCCGCCGCTGCTGGCACGGATGACAAGGGCGCAAGCAGCGCTCTGACGGGCGATCTTTTTAGCATGTCATACCTCTGGGGGCTAATCGGGTCGGGTCTCATCGCCCGCGGCTCCACAGGCACTGGAGATGGCGACGGCAGCACGGACGACGAAAGCGACGATGACCGGCCACGACGGGTACTCGTCGACTTCGGCAACCACCTCACGTTCTTCTGCTCTTGGTGCCCATACATGATGGATTTGAACACCTACACGGCAGTGGTGCTGCCCCAGATTGGGAGTCAGACAGCTCCACTGTCGGATGGCATGCCGTGGCCGCAGCTGTACCACTCGCCAAGCATGTCAGCCGCTGTTTGCACATCGCAACAATGGGCGGCAGGGACTGCGAAAGACGGGAGAAGAGCGCAAAAGAACATCGCAGCTGCAGCGCCTCCCGCTGCGGCTGCTGGCAGTGGTGGCGGTGGGTCGAAAGCCTCCATACCGTGGCCCGTCCCTACGGTGAAGCAAATCGCCACCTGCGCCAACTCACTTCATCTAGCGGAAGCACCGTCCAGTGTGGCGATAGGCCGCGCCAGTGGCTCCGGCGTTGTCTACTTTGACACCGGTGTCGTGCTTGCTGGGGAGTGGCTCGGCAACGTCCCTCGGTTAGCCACCCCATACCGCCCGTGGTCCGCCTTCGACCACTTTATCATGTGGCAGGCGACTCGGGCGTCGTCACGCAACTGTGCCGACACGGTTCCGCACTTCACCGCGCCGCGGCTGCAGTCGTGCTACACCTCTGTCTTGGCGGCGGCACCAGAGCACATGATTGGTGAACCGCATCGCGCTACTGGCGGGCGGCTGATTGTGACGTCATCGCCTCTAGCGACTAACCGCGGCGGCGCGGTTGAAACGCATGCACCGGTATCGCCTACCCCACCGTCACTGCCGCCCTCTCCTGAGACACGCTGCACGTTGTGCGGGAAGAACTACAGTTTCTTCCGAAAGCGCACGCACTGCACCCTGTGCTTACGCTCGACCTGCTCTTTCTGCCTGGGCCACATGGATACAGAGGGGCCGACCCACCAGGAAGATGTGAAAGCACTACTGCGTCACGCCTACCTGACAGCGGAGCAAGCGGTGCAGCTCTCGACCGCTGCAGCTGCGAAGACTGCCCTCACAAACGCCAGCGGCAGCGCAACCCGGCCCATCACCTTTCCGAGTTTCTCTGCAGAGCAAGTTGATCATGCGTTCGACAAGAAGAACATCCCGACGGTGCCTATCTGCTCTGACTGCATGCGCGCGGTCCTGTGGAAGCTGCGGTATACGCAGCTGTGGATACCGATGTCGATGTTCGCCTCCGTTGTCGAAGGCAACAAGCACCAGCGCGAGATGCAGCGCAACAGCGGCGCCGTGCTGCCCATCAAGCTGCTGACAATGCCCAAGCGAAAGCGGCACCGCCGGGGGTAACGTCGACGACAGGGTCGCAGAAGCAACCAACGAACTTACCACAGTCGCCTACAGTCAGGAATCCTCACCGCAGCGCTCGGATGTTGGGCAGTCCTTGTCTCTCTCTCCCGACCACCCCGCTGCTTCAGCCGCAGCCTTGGATGAACGGGACACCACCAACAAGGTGGTATGTTGCTGAATGGCAGCGACGCACTGCGCTGCGCTGCTACTGCAGACCCCTCTGAAGAAGTCTCAGCTGACGTTTCGCCCACGCCGTCACGTTAGAGATGGATCCTGCAGCCATCGATAAAGCGGCGCACGACCCGCTGGCCGTCACGCAAGCAAAAGAGGCGGCTACTCAAAGCACGCCATCTACTCCATCCACCGGGTCACCCTCGCGCGTCAACGACGGTGCAGTGACTGTTACATCACCTGCGCCTGCCCCCCGCCTCCTTCAGCCTCTAGTCGGTCGCTAAGGTCATCCAGCCACGCCGAGACGAGGTGGCGCACCTGTAGCACAGTCCTGCCGCCGACGCAGTACATCATCTACAGCGGCTACACGTCACACACCATTCCGCACGTCTACGGCGAGCTCTGGTGGGGACGTCAGCACTACTACCGCGGCGGCTTCCGCGCCGGGGAGCGGCACGGCTTCGGCACGCAGTACATGCCCAACGGCGAGTGGTACGAGGGCGGCTTTGAGCGAGACGCATGGCACGGTGAGGGCGTCTACTACCTCGACGACGGCTCCGCGCTGCTCGGCGAATTCCGAAAGGGCAAGCTGCACGTGGTGCACTACCGCGGTGAGGTGGAGGAAAGTGACGTAGGAGGCGTCCGGCCGCACGGTCGCGGTATCGGCTACAGCCCAGACGGCTCCACCTATAACGGCGAGTGGGTGCATGGCAAGCGTCACGGCACTGGCATGCTGCACCTGGCCGACGGTAGCTCCGTGTACAGCGGCACATTTGTGTCCGATGCGATGGAGGGGATGGGCAAACTTGTAACGATCAGCGGGGCCTACTACGGCGAATTTACTGAGAATAGGCAGAACGGCAAAGGGCTCCTCTTCACCGCCAACTGCGTGGTGGAAGGGTCATGGGTGCAGGGCACCTCCTCTGGCTTCACGCGCATCTACGAACGTGCCACCGGTGAGGTGTACGAGACGACCTACCACGACGGCAACGAGCGGGACGACTGTTTCACCGCGCCAGTGATGATAGAGGACGACAACGCCGTCGAGTGTGGGCAGTGTGGTATGGCCTTCTCCTTCTTCCACCGCCGGCACCACTGCCGCCTCTGCGGGGATGTTTTCTGTGACTCCTGCACACAGCACCGCGCGACGCTGCCATCGACAGTCACAGGAAGCGGCGGCCCGAATGCGAAGAGAGACTCCGGCAGCCCCAGCGCGTCGGTGGTGAATGGGCAGCAGCTGCGCGTGTGCGATGCCTGCTTCTTCCGCCTCTCCCAGCGCCGCATGATCGCTCTGCGCCGCTACGCCGACGGGAGTGTGTATGCCGGTTGCTGGAGTCAGGGGCAGTGGGTGTCTCGGGGACTGTACTGCCGACCAGACGGTGTGTTCGTGGTGATGGACACCCACGGTCACCCTCTCCTGCCGCTAGTGCACATCCCAAAGGCGAAAGACCAGCTCCAAGGCGACGCAAGCGGGGCTATTCAGGAGTCGGCGAAGCCGAGCGCGGTGCCGCCTGCTCGCGGCCTCGGCGTTGGCCGCCGCCCGTCGCGCACCACCGGTCTGCCTGTCTCGTCATCCATCCTTCAGGATGCTGCCCCGGCAAAGGAACTTCTGGATGGCGTCGCGGAGAGCTCGTCTCGTAAGGACCTTGATGCATTCCTGCTCTGGTGGGCAACGACGCGCAGCCGCTGCGCCCTGCAAGTTCCGCTGGACATCTCGCTCGTGACGCACTACCAGCGCATGCCGGCACAGATGCTGCGTGGCCAGGAGGCCACGGTGAGGGCTGGCTCGGATGTCGCCATGTATTTGGCGGCACCGGCGCGCTGCCTCCTCGAGGCACCCCACACACCCTCTCTCATGCCTATTCGGTTGTTTGTCACATTAGCCGACTCGCGGCGGGAGATGCGGGCAATGGTAGAGGGCGAACTGGAGCGGACCGCTGCCAGCGCAGCGTCGGCAACAACAGCCGCTGCGGCTGCGTCAGAGTCAACTCTGTCGACAGAAGAAAAACGCACCATGGACAGTGACGTGGAGGCGGCGGCGTTGCGAGCGTCCAGGTTCATGCCGGTCGCAATACCTCGCGCTCCAATGGTGCCCATCACTCCTGCTATGATGCCCGTCAAGAGTGCGTCGGAACTGCCGACAGGGACTCCAACAAATTACCCTGGCAGCTTCCACCCCGAGCTCCACCTGCCGGGCGCAGATCCACCGCAGGTGTGCAGTGTGGATTCCTGGGTGACACGCCCGCCGCCGTCGATCGAACGCGACGACATCAGCGATGAAGATCTCGTAAAAATGATACAGGCGGAGAAGCTTTCCTGGTCAACAGATGCATCAGACGACAAGCACGCTGCCGCATCAACCATTCAATCCCTCATGCCACCTACACCGGCACCTCCCCCACCCGGATTCAACACCACGGTGTCCTGGGATGTCTGGACAACGCGGGACGTGCCTCGCTACACCCCTCCGCTGCGGACGGCAGTGGCAGCAGGAGCCAGACCAGTCGACCATTCACCGGTGGAAAAAGCCGCAGGTAGTGGCGAGGCCACTGCGGCGCCTCCGCCGATCCTGCGCAGTGAGGCAGACATGTACTTTGCTTGTCCATTCTGGGGCCCAACCGTACCAGACGCTCAGTTGCTTCTAGAGCAGGGCAAGATGGCGCAGGTGACGAAGCTGATGCGCCGTCTCCAGCAACAACACAGCCAAACCCAGAATCCGCAGCAACAGCAGCATCAGGCGAAACAAGGGAGCGACAGCGGCAGTAGTGACTGCGACAGCGCGGGGAGCGACTGCAGAGGCGCTACCACGAGTGGTAAAGGGAAGACTCAACGAAGTAGTGTAGCAGACGCCTCGCTGAGTACGCTTCAGAGCACGCAGGGCGGCTCCACCAATGCCAGCGCCTCCTCCTGGGAGGCTGGTCATCTGTTCTCGCCAGAGCAGCGAGCGCAGTGCGGCGATGGATGGGCACCAACTCCGATGCGTGGTCCATTCGTCTTTGACATCTCCACCCATGAAAAGAGCCGAAGCGCGGATGGGCTGCGCTGGTATGCAAAGGTAACACAACGAGAGGTGACAAACTTTTAGTCATAACGCCGTTGATGTTCTGAACACGATTGGGGGGAGGGGCATATGCCGTGTGCGTGCGTGTGTGGGGGGAGGGGGTTTGGTCATACACGACTACATTACTTTGCTCTTTTCTTTTCAACTGTTGGCTTATTTCGCTCCCCCCCCGGGAGAAACAGCAGCAGCAATGTATTGCGGGTCGATCGATCGTGTATGGGAGTACTTTCTGTTTCTCCCATCAGCAAACAAGTTTCGTGTAGAACGGCAAGAGAAGAAAACGAAATTCAAAGAGGATGAAACACGTGTGCCATGGGCTTCACATGTACGCAGCAACAAAGCAAAAGTGGTCTCCCCCACTCCTCCCATTGTGTGTCATGTGTGCGCCCGTGAGTTCACACAGACCAACATGCAAGCATCGAGTACGCCATTCCGAAGCAGCTGCATGCAATTTCTCTCATACAGCTGCCTCACTACTTCCCTCTCTCTCTCTCGCTCACCGTGCCCTCACAGCTGAGGAAGAACCCACTCAAACTCTCTCTCTCTGTCTTTTCCTCTCTTTTCCCTTAGAGGCAGAGCGATAAACGTATAATAACATTAAACATTTCTCCTTCCGCTCGGCAAAAGTACGTTCAAACGCATGCATCTAGCTGACTCCCTCTCTCTCTCTCTCGCGCGCGCGCACTACCTACCTCAATCAATCGATCGATCGATCTACAAGGAAGGAGGTGACTCGATCAAGTCGTGTCTTGCCTATCGGCTACTCCTCGTCGCCTTCGCATCCCCTCGATCTGCTCGCTTGCCTGTAAATACGTACGACTAGCTGAAGCAGAAAAAAACAACAACAACAAAGAAGAACAACATTTTACACAAAAGCTGGAGAGGCGCTCTGTTGGTTTGCAGGGAGAAGGACCTGCACGACCAACGTGTATGGGTGCCTGCCTGCCTGCCTGCGTGCGTGCGTGCGTCGGGTCGTTCTTGCGCCTTTTTGATTCACAGTTTGGGCTGCTTGCTGCCCTCGTTGGCGTTTCGATTAGTTTTTGTCTGTCCCGTCTGTGTGGTTGCTTCTCGGGTGCAGGTGTGTATGTGTGTGTGTGTGTGTGTGTGTGTGTGTTGTCTGTGTGCTCTGGGGGCAGGAGGGGAAAAGGTTCCTGCGCGCAACCGTGTCAATAAGCGAGAGAGGGGCCTGTCATCGATAGCGAAGCGCACATAGGCAATTTCCCTTCCTCGCTCCTCACTGCTGTCCTTCGTGCGTCTCTCTCTCTCTTCTTTAGCCTTGGTGCGCTCTAACGTCGCCCTCAACCTCTTCTCGCACTCGCGCGCTTTGATTTAGTTTCCTTGCTCTGTGCTTGTTTGTTTGCTTCTTCCTCGTGTTTCAGCTTGCGCGTACGTCTGCTGTGGGTGTGTCTGTGTGTGTGTCTTCTTGTTCGTCGAATTTTTCACCTACGCAACTCCACGGACAGAACGCAGTAAACAAACGTGGAGCGATATACAAGCAGAGACGGACAAAGATCGATTTTTTCATCTTTCGAATCCGAACGAGAAGACAAGCAGGAAACGAACCAGTTATTAGTCCACTCATACACACATACTCACACACGTGCTCATCAGCACGCAGCTCACAGCAGGTGCGTCTGCTCTCCTCCTTCCCCGTCAGTAGTGTGTGAGGTGGTGTTGCATTTCTTTTGTTGTTGTTTGCTCGTTTCTTTCTGCTCCCTCCCCTCTCCTCTGTGTGTGTGTGTGTGTGTATGTGTGAAGGGAGAGACTGTGTGACTCTACGTGCGCCTCTGTGCTCTCCTCCCTCTCTCTCTCTCCTTCTCACGATTGTGTTTCCCTTCCTCATCTGCGCTTTTATATTGGCCAACGCAGCCCTTCACACGCTCACTTTTTCTGCCCTCACCCGCCCGCCTGCTCTCTTGCTCCCTCCCCCTTCCCCTTGCAAACTCCGATCTCCACCGACTCACCCTACTTTCTCTCCCCCCGTTCATCTGGGTGTGGGGAGGGGTGCATATCCGGCATTTTTATCACGCCTTTTTCCCTTCTGTTCTCTCTCTCTGTCTCACCCACCTCTTCCCTTGGCCCTCCACCGTCGCGTTCTGCACACGCAACCGATTTTTTCCGATCGGGCGCCCCTTACTCGCTGCCCGTCTCGTTGCTGCCTCGCCTCCCCGTTCACTTTCCTCGCTCCTTTCCCTTTGGTGGGGTGGATGTGCAGGGGAGCACATTGACGTTAAGTCCCGCACCAGCACTCCTCCCCGCCCTTGTCGTTTGGCCCGCCCGCCCACACACACACACACACACACACCTGCACTCACGGGCTTCTCTTACGTCGCTCTTCGGGCCCCCTCCTTTAGGTGGTGCGTTTTCGTTTTCTTTTTGGCTTCGTTGTTGTTGGCGCCTCCTCCGCCTCTGTTCCCTCTCTCCCTCCCCTGTCCTTTGTATATTCTCTCCCGCTCTCCTGTTGTATTGTTGACTTGATTTGGTTTCTGTGGCGATCGTGGTGGCCATCCTCGTTGGGACTTTGCTTTAGCATTTTTATACCGTGACGCGTCTCTTGTCTTCTCTTTTGCTCTCTTCGTTTGTTCACCTCCTCTCCCCTCTACTCCTCTGGCCTTGCCTCACCATCTCCTCTCCTGCCACTCCTGAGCGACGTGCGAGAGCGAGGGGAGAGAGGAAGAAGAGAAAGGGGAGAATAGACAAGCGCTCAACGAAACGTGCGACTGGTGTACGCGGCGATCGTTACGATAGGTTCCTTCCCTTCAACTCATCGATGTCGACTCCGTCCTTGGTGATCACGGCCTCCACAGCAACGGTCGCAATGCACTCTCCCTCCCTGTCCACCGTCTCATCAGTGCTTGGAACGCCGCGTGAGGAGGCCTATCCGCGGCCACTCACAAGTAGCTTCACGCACACCCCGCCCCCGAGCGAACGCTCTCTCATAAGCTTAAGATCACCGTCCCTTCAGCTGTCCAGCACCACGGTTTCCTTTGCTGCGCCGTTGACGCCCAGTCACTGGATGGTACACGACTCGCCTAGCGCCGAAAAGCACCCGTCTTCGCCCCATTGCCAGCTGCGGCCACCACCACGCTCACCTCACCCCTCCATTACTCCTCCGCCGAAGCTACATCCAATCCCCCTTTGCCGCAGCATCCTCGTCCCAGTGCCTTGGCCACCATGGGTGCGGTGGCTCTGCACGACGTCTTGGAGCTGGAAAAGGTAAATGCTCAGCTATTCGCCACCGGCTGTGGCCCCAGTCAAAAGGGGGCCCCACACCAGCGCTCGACAGCCTCGCTCACCGCTCCGGCACTCGAAACAGAAACAGCCACTGCCGGCGCGCCTTATATCGTGTCCCATTCGTCGGTGTCGACGGAAGCGACAGCGAGGCAAGAAGAGCACTTCCCTATGAGCAGCCCACTGTCACCCTTCACCTATGCCCAGCCCCTACCGGCTGGGTTAAACGCGGAGAGTGACGCCCATGAAAGCACAAGACAGCGCGTGCGTTCAGGGAGTCAACCAGTGGCCTCCTCATCCCAGTACCTCACTCGCCGGGGCGCGCCACGCTTCTCCACGCCAACGTCAATGATTCAGCGCACCTACACCGCTGAAGATGTGCAAGGTAAAGGCTGCGGCAGCCACAATGGTGATCAGCACACAGGCGTATACAGAAGGGCGCCACATCTTCCACCGCCGCCGTCGCGTACGCTGTCGCCGATGCCGAGCGTCGTGGCAGCCATGAGTGGTGGCTTCTCGCCTCGTGTGCGAATCCCTCCCGAGCACCACCGCGGACTTGGTAGCGATGTGTCAGTACATCTCAGCATGTCCCCTCCCGACTCCGGACACATGTCATTTGAGCAGGAGGATCCACAAGGTTTTCCTGTGCGTTACCCGTCATTGTCCGTGTTCTCGTCCCGGGCCCGCACCGAGTCCGTCATGGGCGACGATGATCGCGGTATCAGCGGCGGTAGGTCGACCGGCTTCTCAAAGTTTGGAAGCTTCTCATCATCTACTAACGTCGCAAACTCACCGCGCCTCTCAATGGACGACTTCGCGTCTCGCCTGTCGCCGTCGATAGTCCCAAGCACAACTCGAAATACCCCTGTCGACCTCATTCAGAAGCCGACGCAGCATCACTTGTCACACTGTTATTCCCAGAGTCACAGCTCCGCCTCTACATCAGTCCACAACGTCCGGGCATATGGGCGCGACCACCGACGTCGGGGGCGGACGCGCTGCCTGTCATACTAGCGTCGCATGCAAGTCCGCGGTGCAGTGGCGCAAGCGAAACGTGTGTCTATGGAAGCGGTCTCAACAGCGCTAACGGGCAGAGCCCGACGGCTCCAGCCAGTGCGACTGTGCTGCGCGACGCCACGTCCACCTCCGCCACCTCATCGGTCGCTTCTCTCACGGCAACAGCAACGTGCGTGGTGAGCCACCCGATTGCACAGTCTTCCTCTGGAAATCTTACCGCACCCATGAGCTGCAGTCCTACATATCCGCCATGGTCGCCAGGCGTCTCGTTGGGCCACTCCATGCCATGCTTGCAAGACGACTTCGTGATGCGAGCGGATGCAGAGACAGTGCAGGGGCTGCCGCGAGGCAAAGTACCGCGCATGCCAGGCTGTTCCATACGCGACTGGGCAACGCATTTGAGGGTCAAGGAAGAAGAATCGCTCCGGCAGGAGCAGCACCACCACCACGACACCCTTCATTGTGGCAAGAGCAGAGACGCATCCCCCTTGGGTGGTGCGGTTCCACCTGCAAATCCAGGATCAATGACGATATCACGCAACGCGCGGCTGCCGCGGATAGCGCCGCAGGAAGTCGCCACTCACAACACGCCGGATGACTTGTGGATAGTCATCCGAAACGTCGTGTACGACTGCACCGCCTTTCAACGCTACCACCCAGGCGGAGAGAAGTTGCTGCTGGCTTGTGGGGGGCGTGATGCCACAGCCGTGTACGACCGCTTCCACGCGTGGGTTTCATGTGAGAGCTTCATGGCCCCGTACGCGGTTGGTGTTATTTCCTCTTCTGAACCCCGATGACGGTGGAAAGAAGGCGTAGAGGCAGTCTCTCTTGCTGGATAGCCTCTCGCTGCTTATGGCCTCCATGTGCATACCGGCTGCCTTTTTTTTCCTGCTGCTGCTGCGATAGCTCGCTTTGCTTTGAGCGACTACTCCAGAGAGATCCGATATGCACTCTTGTTTGTGGAGGGAGGCATACACAAGCTCCATAGCTAGGCAGTCCGCCCACCTCGCGCGCACGCCTTCCCTTCTCGGCTTGAAGGGACATCTGAGCTGCTCTCTCTCTTCTCTTTCTGTCCTTGATGTACGTCGTGGGTGTGAGCCGATCCCTTCTGTTTTGTGGTATGCCCCCCCCCTCCTCCTTCCCCTCACTGTAGTAGTTCTTCGCTCACTCTTCTCTTGCTGCGGCTCCATGTAGCGCATGCTGGAGGTGGACTGTCGCAACTGGATCGATGTCCTCCTTCTCTCGCTGCCTTCCCTCGACCTCTCTCTCTCTCTCTCTCTCTCGGCAAGTGCAGGTGTTCGCTTCGTTCCTTTTTGTGTGTTTTGTTTCGCTGGGAGGAACAGTGATTACGCCATTGGTCCCGTGCGTGTGTGGTGTGGGTGTGTGGGTGTGGGTGGATGTAACGTCCATGTCTGCACGTTGGTGGGCGCCGTTGCGAATAAGAACTTGACTTTGGGCTCTCCTCTTGACTGCTCGCGCCTCTATGAATGTCGCCTGACATAGCTGCGCCTTTTGGTGGCTACTGTGCTTTCCTCTTAGAGGACTGTCATGTTTCTCTCTTGTGCCTTAGGCCTACTGCTATGCCTGAGAATCTATCTCTTCCTCTCTGTGGAGGAACGTGTGTCTGGGCAGAGAGATCGTAAGAAACAGGAGGGGGAAAGCCTGGTACACTCATATACTTGGCTTTCCCTCCTTTCCTCCCTCCTCCCACGGTAGGCTGCAGGGCAAACTGCACGGTCGCCTCCTTCCGTATTCTCTCCTCGTCTCCCCTCGTCTCCCCTTTTTACTTCTACAAGCCTGTAGAGATACAGTAGGCGCGCGAATATGTTTGGTTCCCTTTTGTGGACTCCGTGCCTTGAGCTTAACTTCTCCACTCGTTTCTCTCGATGTCCCTCTTAGTCCCGTCGCACGAGTGAGCGACAAGCAAATGCACAAACATGAGGGGGAGGGGGAGGGGGGGGTGAGGCAGACATTATGCCTCGGCTGCGCTTTCCTCTTTCCTTTTCCCTCTCCTTTTTTTGTGTAGTCCTCGGGACAGGGGAAGCGGGCACACGCACGCCTTCGAAGAAAACGCGATTGCAATCGAATAAGGCGACTCACCCCTCCTTTGTGCCCCCACGTGTGAATACATGCAGAGACTCCACCACGCGAACAGAGGCGCAATAAGGAAACATTTCCGCCTCTTGCCCCCCCACCACCACCCCTCTCCTCTCCTCTCTTTTCCGTTGTTGTTGTTGTGTTCACTGCACCCGCTTCAAACAACACACCTTTGCGAGTTTGTTTCTCCCCTTTTTCTTCTTCTTCTGTCTCCTCATGTCGTTACGCTCGCCCTCAATCCGGTCTTCCTTCTCGCTTCCGTCGTGTTCACCCCTGCTGCTGTTTCTACTGTCACCACTTACCTCAGATTTGGTCAACTTCAAGTGCACATGGTTTTCCACATCCCCCTCCTCTCCTCATCATCCCCTCTCTCTCTCTGTGCTTGTTCGGATGACCCCTTTGGGTGCTTCAAAGGCCTCACCTATCTACATGTCTCAGTGTGTAATGCTTATGCACATGCAAGCACCCCATACACGGGCGCGCGCACACACATACTCACAGGTACCTCACACCTCATATTGTTCGCTCTCGCCCTCTGAAGGTTGGTGTGGTCTCTCTTTCGCTCTGTCTTTGGGTCTTGTTTTCATTATCAACATTGTTTAACGTGAGAGGAGGCAAGCGTGTTCCCTGGCTTTTCCTCTGCACCCCCGCCCACCACCCTTTCCTTTGCTTCTCTTCTGTGCGGTCGTTTTATGGCTTGGCTTTCTTTTATGAAGTGCCTTTTCCCTCCTCACACCATCCCCTCTCTCTTCCCTTGTGTTGTCACAGCTGATCCCCGCTCGCTATGCCGCTTTCGCCGTCCCCTTGCGTCTCTCTCTCTCTCTCTCTGGTGATGGTGTTGCTTCGCCTCGCCTGTTTTGGTTCTCCACTCTCAACACCTCGATGATGCCGCCCACTTCAGCGCGTGGCATCTCAGGACTCCGTTCCCACCCTTTGCGGGGAAGCCAAACAGCCTGAAGCGGCGTGCCCCTGCATACGGCTGTGTAGAGTCTTTGGAGTCGGCGGGCATGTCTGAGGCGGGTGCGGTGCCCCAAAAAGAGTTGCGGTCATGAGCGCATTTTACCCGCCTCAATACGATGTGAATCGTCCACAATTTAGACACCAATACGCCTCCACCTACAGTCGCGCTGCCTGTGCGGGGTGGGCAAGGATGTGGTGCGTAATGCAGATCTCGCCTGCGCCGTATCCCAGTGGCATTACAGTGGTTCTCAACGACGTCAAAGGGTGTTGGCTGGTTCGCATCCTTGGCAAAGCTGTGGCACAGAACAGAGCTATCGATAATCTATAATTACATGTGTATGTTGACCGACTTGTTTGTGGTAGAGCGACACGTTGAGGAAAATACATCGACTCTCGAGCTCTTTTCTTCGCATGCTGCACTAACTTTCTCCTTCAATCGACTACCTCACTGCGCGAGCCGTTGGGCTGCGCTAGCAACTGAGAAAGCTCGAGGCCCTCGTTTTATCTTGTGAATGTTGTGCACGCACCGGTTTGTGGCATCATCTTTCTCTTTCTTATTCTTATTTTCCCTTTGTTTCATGCAATCTAATTCCTCTTCCCCTCCGGTATTAGCCGTCGCGCAGTGTGTGTAGGGGAGATGTACAACATGAAAGGACACGCGTGCACGCACTACGCGCTCGCACAAGCAAAGACACGCACGTTTGCAAAGGAGAGCCCCACTGAATGCCGTATCACGTGCCTGTGAGTGTGTCGACATCTCTCTGCTGCTCCTCCACCCACACACACACACACACACGTGTTTCGAAAATGCGAGACGAGGGGAGTGGGAAGGGCGACGCCGGTGGCCGGTGTGCGCAGTGCAGGCGGAAGTCCTTTTCGTGTCTGCGCATTCTGTCTTTTTGTTTTGCCTTGTTTTCTTCAAACAGAAGTTGGGAAGAGTAGTGGTGAAAGACGACGGGGGATGCGAAACAGGGGGTGCCAAGGACTAACGAAGCTGTCTCAGCCCCCCCTCGCGTCTCTCAGCTCGTTCTCTCGCCCACTCTGAATCCTCCCTCGGATCCTTCTGCTGGCTTTTACCTGGCCTATGACTCGACTTTATACCCCCCCCTGCAGCCCTCACCACGCACTTACTTAAGTGACACAAAGCACGTCTCTGTGTATGCAGTTGCGGCTGCGGGTTGCTGAGAGCATTCAGAGGGAGAAAGCGGTGTAGTAGAACGGGATCGGCCGGGAGACAAGGAGAAGAGGGCAAATTAATAAAAATGAAAAAGAGATCTGGATTGCAGCAGCAGCAGCACCGCAAACGACACGTACATCTTCTCGCATTGCCGTTGACGCTCTGCATTCCAATGTTCACCACTTGGCCTGTACGGGTGCATTCATGTTTTCTCTTTTTTTCTGTTTCGATTTCCCAATTCGTTCCCCTCATGTGGCTCGGCGTCCTGCCAGCACACACACACACACATTTGTGTGGGGTTGAGTCTCTTCGTTGTGGTTTCTGCTTTCGCTCCTTCTTGTTTACTGTGTTTTTTTCTCTGGTTTTGGATGCTCCGTGCGGCCGCTCTCCTTTTCCTCCTCTCGCCTGCGCAGCACCGGTGCATCTGTGTGTGCACTCGTGCTCTGCGCTTTTCTTTTCTGTCGGGGGAGGGAGGGGGGCGCCTCTCTATATCAACATTGGTGTTACGCTGGCAACCTCGTCCTCGCTCACTGACTTTCCTTTCGCCTCATTTCATCCTTGTTTTCGGCTAGCCCTGCACAATATTCCCAAAGTACATTTGGGCCGTGCACGCATCTGCAGCAGGAGCTGATGTATAGGTGTGCCCGTGTGACCCCCCCCCTCCCTCCCTTCCTTCCCCTTTATATTTCTCTTCTTTGGTTTGCCTTTGCGTCTGCCACTTTAGTGCCCATCTTAGGGTTTCTTGTGCTCTCGCCTCCTCTTTTCTTCCCCTTCTCTCCCTCTCCTCCACACGACGCGTCTTCTTGGCTCTCTTCGCTCTCCCTATCTTTCCCACTCTCCCCTCCACCCGCCCATCACACCTCGGCCACTCCCCACCGTTTGTACGACGTCTCGGGCTTCTTCTGTTGGCGCTACTACAGGCTACGCTGTATGTTTGAATGCGCATTTTCCCTTCCTCCCTCCCTCCCTCCCACTTTCCCATGTATGGGTAGGGTGCACATTAGGGGGGAACGCATCCCGTGCCGCCAAGTTCGTTGTCTGTGGGGGGCGCGTGTCTCGTGTGTGTGTCTTTGGTGGCGTTGCTGCTCAGACTCATCGTTCGAGACACACTCGTTTGGGGAGGGAGAGGAGGAAGGGGGAAGGTGCTCTCCTACAACGCGGTTGAGTATCATGGCAGCCTTTGTTTTTCTTCCACCATTAAGGTTGCGCTTCCTTCTCCTTCTCTAGGTGTTTGGCCTTACCCGCGTGTCAACACGAACACACACACGCACAGAAACACACATGGAAGATCAGCTGCACGTGAAAATGGAGAGGGACAGGGACAGGGACAGGGAGGATGGGAGGATCCATTGTGGAGGTGCTGTACTCGGTTGCCGCTTGGGACTCTCCTATCGATTTCTTGCTGCTTCTCTGGACATCTCTTGTGTGTGTTTTATGGGTGATCTTTTCTTGACTGCTATTCCTAAGAAGGTGCGGCTTCTTTTCCCCGAGCATTCCCCCTACCCCCCTCCCTCTGCTCTCGATCTCCCGTCCCCCCTTGTCGACTGATCGTATTCTCCACCACCCCCTTTCACTCCCCCCTTCCTCTCCCGCTCACCAACCATTTTGGTTTTAACTTTAACCGAAGACGTCTTCGTGAGCGCCACGCCCTCATACCAGCACAAGCACGCACCTATGTGCATCCCACAGGTAACTCGCTCGAATCATCTCGCCTTGTCGCTTGTTGGGGTGGCAAAACCAACGTTTTTGCCGCCTACTTTGTGCGCCGTTGTTTTGCTTCCGCCTTCGTGGACGTATGTGTCTGTGCGTGTAGGTGTATGAGCACGCCAGCTCTTTCTCTCGCTTTTCCCTCGGCATGGTCTGCACACGCGCGCGGGGCGTAGGCACTGGCAAGCATTCTGTCGTTTTTCTTGTCTCACTCCGTCTTGGGTAGTGTGCGTACAAGTGCGTGTGGTGTGTGTGTGTGTGTGTGTTCATCATGTGATACTTAGGCAAACTTGTGTACGAGCAGTGATGTGAAAAGAAGGGAGGTGTTGTTTATCATCATCGTGGTTCTTGTCTCAGCGTGCCTTCATCTGCGATTGAATTTGATTCAGGGAACAGCAACATCGACACACGCTCAGATTTAGAATAGCAACACAACTGCGCGCGCCTTCTCAGACTGTTAGTGGAAGGGGAGGGGTTGTGTGGTGCACGAAAGGCTTTCTGAACCATATCGTCTACTGAATTTGATGAAGTATTTTATTCTTCTCTCATTGTTTCTTTGGTTATGCCCTCTGAAACCTGTTGTCTCCTTCTCCCCGACTCGCCCAACCCCTCTCAACCTCTCTTCTCGCACGACTATAGTCCTCTTCCTCTTTCATATTTCGAAGTTGTAGAGATGAACCGTCAGACGTGCGTACTTTTGTTTTCTTGCTTTGAGGGAATCTTTTCCTACTTCGCTACTGATTGCCCTCATCTCACTTTTGTTCTCTCCTGTGGCCTCTCTTTACGTTTACCAGTCACTGAACAGCAGCAACACCCTTCCCTCCTCTCTCTCTTTCTCGATAGCAGCCACACGCACGCGGCGCAGCTTCTTCTTCGCTCTCTCCCTCTTCTCCGGTCACTCTTCCAATGCTTCTTTCTCGGCCTTCGCTCATTTCCCTCTCTCTTCTATTTCTTCCCTTACCGGTTTCTTACAGTTACAAGCATGCACACCCAAGCGCGAAGTAGGGGAAAGAGGGAGATGACATGTGCGTGTGTGTGTGCGTGTACACACAATGGCAAAGAAGACAAAAAGAAACGAAGGAGGTAACTTCTAAAGGGTGCATTGTTGGATATTGGCAAGACAGCACACCTTGTTCGACCCTCTGCCCCTTCCCCCTCTCCTACGGGTCCTCACGTATGCGGTCCTGGCCGCCCCAGGGCGTGTTGGTCACGTCCATGTGGCGGATTGTGGGGGCATCGGGGATGAGAAATGGAGGTGTTCTGAACCTCTCATATGTGGGTGGGTGCGGGTGTGTGCGCTCGCTCTGCAATGTTGTATGCGTCCGCCCCTCGTGCAAGGCATTCATCACTGGGGGGAGGGGGGCATGTGTCTCCGTGATTGCCTAGGACGCTCATTCACCAACATATTCCACCCTCATTTGCACCGCATCACCATCGACGATTCCCTCCACCCCCCCCTTCCGACACGATCTTTCGCTAATCCACCAAACCTCCGTATACCTTCACATACACGTGTACACTCGTATATGGTCGCATCCTCTCGCCAATTGTGCATCATGAAAAGGAGATTGGGCACACTCATTGGCCCTTCCCCCCTCCCTGCCACACCGCATATCCACAAGTGCCGTGAGGCGTCATCGTCTTAACTTCCATTGGCCTTTTTTTCTATGGAGACCTCCCCTTTCTCTCGCCGGCTCGTTCTCTCTCTCTCTCTCCCTCGCTTGTCATTCACAACGAGCATCGTGCTCCTGCGTGGGGGACGGGGGGGCGGCAGTCCACGGTGTACGGTCCCCACCCGGTTCAAGCAGTACTAAGAAGAAAAGGACCAAAACACGCTAACCAAAACGCGAGTGCGCCTCACATAAATCGAAGCACAGACACGGGGACACGCGTACACACAGAGAGAGAGAGAAGGGTGCAATCGTGTTCCTCATTACTGTTGGCTTCTTTTCTGCTTTGCCCCTTTCACATCTGGTGGCCTTACTCATGGGCAGCGTCTGCTCCTCTGGCGAGGATGCTAGGCACCATCGTGAGAACTACAAGAACCGCATCAACCCCACCGAGACCTACGACAAGTGGCAGCAGAAGATGCTGCTGGACATCGGTGCCGACCCGCTGGCTGTCATTCGAGACTTTCCACGCATGACAGTCTTCGTGCACACCAACACGTCTTGCCACTCCTTACAGGATTACTACCACCCAATCAATGATTGCCCTGACGCAGCGTTGAACGGTAAACCGCAGCAGCGGGAGAAACCACGACTGCAGTCCCCTACCAACCCACTAGTCCCTCGGAACAGAAGCCAGTCACATCCTAATGTCGGAGCAGATGCTGCTGGGCACGGTGCCGGTGGTGCATGGACCTCGCCGACGACGTCTTCATTACTACCGCCTCGCTCCCCTTCCAACCTGATGCCTCACGGCAGCACCAAGTCTCAGCATCCCAGCCGACAAGAACTGTCCCTCGACGACGTTTTCGCCGCTCGCATGCAACGTGTGCGAAATGCTGTGCTGCGGTTGTCAGAGCTGTGCAACGAACGTGCAACGTTCGGCGCTGCTTTTGAGAGCGCTTGGGACCGTCTCGTCATGCACAGTAGCGGTGGTGGCCGTGGCAGCAACGCGGCCAACGAACCTGCTCCGGAGTCAACGCACCATAGCCGTCCACCGTCCTCAGCCAAACAAGCGCGAAAGAAATCCATCACGCTTGACGTACACCAAATCCTGCTAAACGCCTGCGTAGACAGCGGCATGCTGATGCTGGTGGAAGAGACTAACTCCGCTCCGACTCTCGCGTCCCCGCTGCTTGGATCCGCCCAGCCACGGCTTGGTGCGAACGTGCTGGTGCCTTTGTCGCTGCACCCATGTACACCACCAGGGCTGGTGAACCACACTTCCCAGCCAAACACATCGAGTGCATCTGGGCTACAGCCGGGCTCGGCAAACACGGCAGCTGAGCTCATTTCTGGCGGAGCAACGGCACCGAACCACAGCACTGTCAGCAGTGATCACCCGCCGTTGCCTGAAGCGGGCGATGATCGGCAGCAGCGAAACCGAGGTCCTGTTGCCAGCGCGTCAAGCACCCCCGCATCTATGGTGCGTGCCAGCCGTGCAACCGCGCTCAACACGACACCAGGCCGCTACATCGTGCGCAGCGCCACCTTCCATCTCATGCAGTTCACTACGCAAGGAGTAATGTTCTTCCCGGTGCAGCGGCTGAAACATATTCTATGGATGCCGTGGTCCGCGCACATGCAAGATGTGGCGTGGATGATCCACTTCCATGTAGTGGAGGCCACCCCAGAGAACTTAGCTGCATGCAAGCAGCACCATCTCAATACACTGTGCAACACCCCGACACCCCTGCTGTCGCCGCACGCAGACTCGGCGGTGGAGGCTGTCATCGCTACAGTGGCAGGGGTGTATGGTCACCGAAACTCACTCTCGGAGACTCGGGCTTTAAAGGGTGGCACCGCCGACGAGGAGGGGGGGAAGCTGCCTACTATTGCTGACGCCGATACGCACACGGGCGGAGGGCACAGCACCTGTGGAGCAGACGCCGCTGACGGTGTGCGCAACGGTAAACTCATTTTGATTCGGCACATTCAGACAGGACGGCACTACGTCGTGGACAGTGAGCGCAAGACGACGCCGCGGTATGAGTTGGACTGGGCGTGCAACATTGTGCTCGACCAAGAGACTTTACTGAAGATTTTTGCACCGTATCAGGAGTACCCCGCCGCTGCGAGGGATGCGGCAGCGGCGGCGCAGTCAGCCCCTCTTTCATCGCTGCGCAACCCGACTGTGGCGCAGGAGAAGACCACTGAGACCGCCTATTCAGCCTTGCATGCGCATCAACACCTGTGCGACAACAATTATGAAACTGTCGATGGAGACGCGCCGACGTCAGACAATGTCGCTGAAATGGCGTTCCCACGTAGGCCGGTGGCAGTGCCAGCCACTATACTTAACCGGGAGCTACTTACCCTAGATTTTGGCGTACGCGCGGCACAGCAGCCGCTGTTGCTGAGGGGTGAGGTGGTGTGTGCCTCTGTAGAAGTTCTCGCCGCCCGCATTGAGAAGCCGCCTCACACACTTTTCATGGTCTCCCCCACATGGTACAGGCGAAAGGAAGAGCTTGACTACGTGTTAAAGCAACAGTACAGGGTGCAGCTGGCGAAGGTGAATGAGCTGCCTAAGATGCTGTATTAGCGCTGACAGTGGTTCCTTGTGTGAGTGCAGTCGTACTTGAGCAAGGGGAGAGGGGCAGCCAGCCACCTGCACCAACGCCATCCTGCATCACTGCTCCTCTCTCCCGCTCACTCACTCCCTCCTCTCTCTCTCGTCTTTAGCCTTTCTTCTACCTTAGAGTGTTGCACATGTGTATGAGTGTTTGCAGCGGTGCTTCTGCATGATTGCTGCGGATTGCGGGTAGGACGAAGTCCGAGGGGCTCTGCTCTTGCGAAAGGGTCTATGAAAAGGGGCTGGTGGGGAGAGGAATGAAACACGAGGACACACACGTTTTACTCCGACTTCCTTTAATCCCGTGATCACTACGACAGTCGACGGATGCAATCAAGGATAGCCCCAATGTCTCCACCACCCTTCATTTTGAGCGCCTCACAGGGACTGGGGACCGTGTGTGGTGTTTTCACCTTCTCTCCCATCCGCCTTCCCCCCGTCGTCTCCGTCATCCTCTTTCCGTGTCGTTATCCCCCTTTCTTCTTCTCTTCCTCGTCTACGTCAGTGATGACGTGACCCCTCAGTCGGTATGGCTTTCCCCTCGCCGCTTTCATTCTCATTTCGTGGGTCGCTCGGTTCTGCGTCCTATAGAGTTGCTCCGGCTGAGTTGCTTTTTGAGGGAGTTTCACTGGTGACTTGTGTTGTCTTATTGTTTTGTTTCCCCGTTGCTTTTCTTTGCCGTAGCGGATATACGCGCATGTACGCCCGTGTGTGTGTGTCTAATGGCACCCCTGGTCTTTGCACTCTCTTGTTCGAGTGAACCGATGTCTTCTCCTTTGGGGTATTCCTCTTTGTTTTTGTTTGTCTTTTCCGTCGTTCTTCACTCTCCCGGATAACGGTTGAGAGGACGGACACCCCTCAGTGCGTGGCATCCGGGGGCCCGGCGCTCCCACTCGGCGGTGTGGGGAGGCCAGGCTGTTCCCCTTCAACTCTCCCAATGCCGAGCCCCCTCTGGTGGCGACCGGGCCAAGCACCTACGACGCCGGGCGGTCAGCGCGACCTGCGGCAGTGAGCACGTTTGCGCCATCCATACGATAGGCAGTGTGTCCGCGTGACTCGAGCGTGACTCACCTGGCCCTCACTGACTAGTGGTGTGGGGAGCCTGCGCCAGGCCGTGGGGTGTCGTGGGGAATTGGAGCTCGTACTGTATGGCAGAGAGAATGGACAGTCGGAAGCGAAAAAACACCCCTTCCCGGAACCAGACGCTGTACATCTATACTTATATGTATGTATATGTATGTATGTGTGGGTGGGTGGGCGTGCGTTTTCGCTCCTTCCCAGGCCAGAAAATCTGCACTCACCGGTCTCATGTGGGAATTCAAGTTTTTCTTCACCTTTGATTTGGCTGGTCTCCTCTCAGGCATGTGCGTTGCGGACTTTTCTGTCCTTCGGTATATTAACACCGCGATAAGGTCGAGGGGGGCAATCGAGTTTTGTTTTCTCAGTGGAGGCGCCCTCTCCCCCCCCCCTCCGCGCCACGTCTTGTTGCCATGTTCGTTGAGGAAAAGATCCTCATGGACCCTCTGACCCACTCTCTCCAGGGTGAGTTGCTCCCACCCGGCTTCCTTCGTGGCCCCACCCGGTGCGAAGGAAAGCTGGAAGGGAGGTCGGCTCTGCACTCTTGTCGGTATACAGACGCAAACATATACAGGTATCGATATGCTTGTGTGAAAATGGCGCTCTATTCCTTTCCTTAAGGCCTCGGCGGGAGAGGCACGACCGCACACAGCCCAAAAGTTGGATGCATTGCAGCGAATACACCGGCTAGCTCAATGGCCTCGGTGCGACTCCCTTTCTCCCTCTCTCCCATACTAACAAAGTGGATTAAGTTTGCACACACATGTGGGTATGTGTGGTGGGGCACAACCGGGTATGTTGGCAAGGCCTCCATGGGGGCACAAAAGAGAAAAGGAGAATCGGGTGTGGTCAGTGAAGAATTGGTGTACCGGCAAAGACGTTGCTTTGCTTCCCTCTTTCTCATGCTTCGGTGTCATCTGCATTCGCTGTCTGCATTGTTTTCTCTCTCCCTCCTCTACACCATAAACTCGCACTCCTGGTCATCTCTCTCTCTCTCTCTCTCTCTGGCGTGTGCTCTGCAGCTGCGTTGCAACTTCGCTTTTCAGCAATTTGGGGGGAGAGGGAGTGTCTCTGCATCTGAGGGAGGGGAGGGGAAAGGAAGTGGATGACATGAAAGGCGACCTTTGCGCTTCTTCGCCTATGGTCGGACATTGTCCTGTTCGACTGTTTGTCTCTCTCTCTCTCTCTCATCCACGGACGCCATCGCCGATTTACAGTGACGCGAGTTATTCTCGAAGCAAACAAAACTGACTGCAGAACTGCAACGCAGGCAAGAAGGTATCCGCACGTGAAGGCAGTGCTGCGGTCCCTCGCTTTTCTCCTCTCCCCACCGACTCCCTCACGGAGGCTCGCGCAAGCACAAAGGAAGAAATAGGGCGGAGCAAGGGGAAACCTGCCGCACACCCCACCATTACCATCGCCGCCTCGCCGCTTTCCGCTCTTCTCTGTGTGGGAAACGCACTGGATGCTGGTTGCCGCTTGCTGATCCTCGTGTCTTCTCTTCTCTTCTTTCTCACTCTCCTCTTCAATCGCCCCTTCCGCCGCCGTCACCACCCTCATCCCGACTCTCTTTCCCCTTCCCCTCTCACTCCACCCCCCAGATGACGGGCGGACAGTGGTGCGTGCGCCTTCCTCCTAAACTCTCCCCTCATTCGACCCCTTTGAACTGTTTCGTGCTCTCTCAAGGGGTTCTCTCCTTTTTTCTGCGTGGCGCGTGCGTGTGCTTCTCTTTTACTTCTTTCTGGGTGTTCACCCTGTGTGTCTACTCCCTCCTCCCTCCCTCTCTCACGCACAGTCACAAGCGTACACACACACACACACACATGTACAACTGTGGAGTTGCATCCCTGTAGCTCCACCTCCCTCGCTTTTCTTATTGGCATGCTATTTCTTCTCATTTTTAGCTTTGGAGCATCGCGCACACCTGTACCTGGGTGCCAGTGAGTTGTGCGCCTCTGTTGGAGTGGAAAGGGGGGTGCATGCGTCATCTCGCTCCTCTGCTGTTTTCTTTTTCCTCGGAGAGCGACCTCCAGTGCTTGGCTCTCGGCTTGTAATCGATCTGTACACGAGTCCCGCACCGAACTTACACCCCATCATCTTTCACACCTTTCCCCCACCAATCAGCACACATTCACTCGCTGTCGTCTCCCTTCTCTTTCTCCTCGCCCACTCCTTACTCTTTCCCACCCTTGACGCGATGCCGGCGTGTCTTGACTGTGGGCTCGTGTTCGACTCCCTCAACAATGTCCAGATACACCGCCGATCTGGCGCGTGCTCGATGCAGTTAGGAGCACCGGCCACTAACTCAGCCCTGCATACCCCGCAGCGTATAGTCTACACTGCCGGCTATCCAGTGAGGCCGGCCGCTAACCCGACGGGCTACGTCGGCTTTGGCGCTACAGCCATGGAAAAGGTGGCTATGACATGCAGGGTTCACCGGTTTTCCTCGCAGAAGCTGACCAGCTGCCGCACATGACCCCCATAGAGCGCGAAATTGAACAAGTGCTGACCATTCAGCGCAATCGGCAGGCAACTGACTTGGCGGAGCGGGAGCGCATGATGCTCGACCAGCAGATAAATCTGGTTTTGCCGGCGCGCCAAGCGCAGCTACAACAGTCGCAGGAGGCCCTGAAAGATCAGCTGCTTCAGATGAAGCTGGAGCTCTTCACCAACCAGCAGCAGCGACAATCGGGCAACGACATGGACATAGCGTTCCTGCGGAATGAAATGGCGGCGATGCGTGGCGCTCTCTCTTCGATGAGCATGAACTGCGTCTCTAACAGCGACCCTGGCCTGACACGGCGAAATCCGCGCAAGCCGCAGCAGCAACAATCATCGGCAGCCCGCACGCAGGTCCGCCACGAGCGGCGCCAGCACAGAAGCGCCACAGACGAGGACGACTCTTGGGAAAGCCTCGATGACGTCCCCCGCAGCAGCGAGTATGGCGACGACTACAGTGAAGCTCGCGGCGGGAATCGAAGTGGGCACACGCTCTCGCCACGAAGCGTCCGCCCCCTCGGCTCGGAGCCGTCGCAGAAACTCTGTGAAGTGCTGAAAAGCATGCAGGCTGAAATTCGAAGATTGCAGGTGTGAGCACCACCCGTGTAGAGCCGCCGTTTCCCACGGCCTCGACGTTGCAACCAGGCCTGCACTCGCTCAAGCTTGCCACCCTCGAAGGCATTGACCTTTCCATCCCTCTCGACGAGGTGGACGTGTCAATCAAGGTATACTACATGTCGTACGCGAACGGCGAGTATCTGCTTGAGCCCTCTCTCAAGCGCACCTTCCCACGGCACCCACCACCGTTGACCCGTCATGGCACCAACGTAATGCTCTTTACTGTCCCCTCGCTCCAGTTCATTGTGCATTCGCCGAAAGAGATGGTTGTGTTCGTGCTGCAGATGCTTTACCGCGGCCGATTGCTGTGTTGGTCTGCCATCTTCTCGAAGGTGACCGGCAGCTTCTCGGAAGGCATTCAGAACACTTCCTTCGACCTCGCCAAGGCGCTGCAGTCACCTGGTGATGTGATCCCTGGGGCGAGCGTGTCGGGCTACATCGAGACCGACTCGCGGGACGTACTGCAGCGTGCTGAGTCGATCCTGAACCAGAGCACCAGCAACTTCAGCGCCAGCCCAGGACCTCCGTTCTCGCAGAGGCAGCATGCACAGCTACCCGGACTACCACCACTACCGCCACCACCGCAAGGGCTGCCACTGCTTCCGGGCATGCCCAGCTGCGAGGGTCCCTTTCTGCCTCCCACGTTGGAGGGCAACGTAATGCTGCTGCAGCCAACCAATGGCCCTGTCGTACGCTTTATCCTCCCGCCGCCGACAGGGGTCTCGATTCTAGAGTGGAACAGAGTGGTGACGAAGCACCTCAAGAAGATGCAGAAGTACCCGCCCAAGAGGAAGGCCATCGCGCCGGCGGCCGAAAAGGCTAGCGATAACGGTAAAGGAAAACGAAACGAGAGGCATATCAGTCACCAGAAGCCAGCGTCACCGGTGGCGCAGCGACGGAGGGTGAGCACCAGCAGTAGTAGCAGCAGCGAGGACAGCACGCAATCGTTTTCCGTATCCTCTTCCCTGTGTTCCTTGCCGTCCTTCTCCAGCAGAAACCAGCTGCGCAGCCCCCAACCTCCTAGCCATAGCATGGGTGCGGTCATCGAGAACGAAGCGAGTACGCATCCCCCTAAAAAGGGGCAGCAACAGCAACAGCCCCATCGTAGCCACCGCAGCACCGCACACTTTGCGGAGGACAGGCCAGAGGAGTTGTCAGTGACTGCGCCGCCTGCGGAGCAGCGGCCTATAATGCCCATCCAAGAGCTGCAGAAACCTGCGAGCGAGCCTGCGGCTAGCGTGTCTGTGAGGAAGCTACACTCGCCTGATGCACTACCGAGCAAGCCGCAAACGCCGCAAACGCCGCCACCGCCGGCCACCGCCCCAATCATCAATTTGGCAGCCAAGGAAGCCACAGTTATGAAATCGCCTGTAAGCTCCAATCACCCATGGCTAGGCCTTTGGTGCCGTCGTTTCCTTCGGTGGACAATAAAACTACCTCTCTCCAAGCCGACACACCACCTCCACAGGCACCATGTAAGGTGCCTCTGGAAGACGTGTCACTTGTCGAGCGCAGCCGTCTGCGCGCTTTGACGGACCCGCAGGGCAATCTGGCGGTGCCTCCGGGTTACAAGTTCAACCCCAACAACCCACCGTGCTTGAACCTCGACAAGCTCGATGTCACAGCTCAGCCGCCCGTGAACCCATGCGTGTTGCTTGGCCTCTCCGTGCCGACAGATGCGCCGCCAGCGACGCCGAAAGCGCCTGGGCACGGCACGAAGGGCACCACAGTCGACGTCTTCGTGGACGGCGTATCTGGCATCCCGCTAGATGTCATGTGCTCGCGTGTGTTGGTGTATATTAGCGACGAGTTAGACCCCATGACTGGTGCCCCTATGAACCCACTTCGCCACCCTCGGGTCTTTATGCGGGTGCCGGACCTCATTGCCTATCAGAATCTCAACTCGAGCAGCAGCGAGCCCAAGTTCAAGGCAAAGGTAACCTCCGACGTCAGCGATCAAACGCACGCCGTCGTCATCGTGGAGTACATCAAGGACTCGAAAGGCCCACCGATTGTGTTTGGTCACTGCTGCTTGCCGATTAACAAATGCTTCTTTACCGGCAACTTCGTGGCGCGCTTGAAGATTGGCGATCCCCGTCGCTCGCAGGAGCGGGCCGTCGACGACCTGCGTCCACCTGACCGCATCGCTGACGAACAGAAACGCGCCACGGAGAAGTACAACCAGTGGAACCTGGAGGCAAGCGTTAACTCGCAGGCGCTGCGCAACTTGTTGCCGGCACCACCGCGCAAGCGCGCGGAGTGCGCACCGCTCGGCTACCTGATTTGGCGCCTAGAGAGCCCAAACCTAAACGACCCCTTCTTCGAGATGCCGCAGCAGCTGCCCCTGTCGCAGCAGGAAATGCAGCTCTTCGAGGATCGCAAGAAACACGAGACTGTGACGCCAAACTCGATGGGGCTGATGTCAGAGAAAGCTGCGGCGAGGCGTTCATCGGGACCGGGACAACGCAGGTCGACTCTCTCGGCTACATCACTCCGTTCAGTGAGCAGCGTGGTGCTTCGTGAAGGTGGAGGGCATCCGGGGTGTGGGTGACGACGCAGCCATGTACGTTGTGGTGGTCTACATGGCCAAGGCACCGAAGGGCCATCGGGTATGCTACACGATGATACCCGACTGGGCCTCGGATGTTGGCGCCCCAATGTTCAAAGACCCCCCATTCATCTTCCAAGGTATCAAGTACGACACAAAAAATACTACAACGTACATGCTGCTGAAGTTGTCGAAGCTGGAGAATGCGGCTTCCCCGCCTGTGGTCGAGTGTATTGGGTGGACTATGAACAGGCTCTTCCTGGACGAAGCGCCGGCGCTGCGCCAAGGGCGGTATGCGCTGGCGTGGCTGAAGGGTCCGCTGCCCCCAGAGGTGGTACAAGAGCTTCTTACCGAGAAGATTGGTACAGTGTTCCTACGGCGCTTGCAGGAGAAGAGCATTAGCTTCCTTGAGCCCAAGGCCACGCTGACCATCAGCCAAGGCGACCCGGCGTGCTGCGTGGGGCTCGTGGACAACACTCCCGGTCGCGCGCAGCCGCATCGGCTACTCATGCCAGAGACCATCAAAAAGAAGTTCCCCTCCGCTATGTGTGAGGGCATGGTGGGGTGCACGTTGCAAAGAGCGCATGAGAAGTGCTTCGGCGGCGGCGATCCGCGGGCCCTACTGCAGCGCATGCATACGGCGGTGCAAGAGTATCTCAAGGAAAGCACGAAGACATTCGAGGAGCTGTAAATCAAACTTCGCTGATCAGTGCGTGCACAGAAGGTGGCATTTGCTGAAAGCGCGGAGGTGTATAGATGTTGAGTTGCTCTCGGGGTGATCTCTTGTCGAGGAGCACGAGTATAACTGCACAAAGTTGTAAGCCCATTTTGTTGTAGTGTTCTTCTTTGCTTCCTGATGCATTCCTTTTTCCCTAGAAGGAGAAGAAGCGCACCTGTGCTTTGCTTTTCTCCTCCCTTCTTTTCTCTCCCTCTCCCTCTCCCTCCTCTCTACACACGTCCCCAGGCCCCTGCGCAGCCGCCCACTCCACATCTTCTCCTATGGTGCTGTCGTCCTAGGGGCTCACCTGTATATAAGCACGTGTGTGTATGCGTGTATGGGTCGATGCCAGTCTATATGGCTTCCCTTGTATCGGTAGCTGTGATTTTCTTCTTCATATTTCTTGCCTCAACTCTCTCTCTCGCTTCCTTTTCACAGGTAAGCTCTCAGTATGTTCATCCTACACCCTCGCTGATGTATTCTTTGTTCTCCTTTCCCTTCCTTGTTGACGCTCTCATCACTGTCACTGTCTCTTTTCTTTGGGATTCCGTTGCTGTTATTCTTCGGGGTGATGGATTTCCTCATCTCGCCTTTCTCTCTTCTCCTCTCTTCTCCCCAACCCCATTTGTGCGCATGCGTTTCTCTCTCTGTGTGTGTGTGTGTCTCCCTGTGCATCTGTGAGCCCGTGAAGGTACAGCAGTGACCTGAACCACACAATACGTGCCCTTTTAAAGTTTTCTTCTTCATTGCGCATGAAGCACACACACACACACACACAGACGCCAACTGCCACACACCGTCCTGCGTTGTGGGGGGGTTTGACCTTTAAGAAGCGTGGTCACGCATGTACATGTATCTTCTTCGGAGCTTTTTTCTCTACTTATTTCCTTCTCTCTCTTCAAACAGGCTCCAAGATGCAAACGTTCGAGCACTGTGTGGACGCTGTCAAGCACAGCTGGCATGGCATCGCACATTCCAAGCAAAGCATGCAGAGGTCAAAGAAGGGGTGATGGACGGAAAGGACGCAAAGAGCTCCATACCCATTAAACCTAAAGCGCATGGATGCAAAATGGGCGACGTCTCCTACATCCCATCAGGTGAGCGGATGCGGCACCGATGCGGGAGGCATGACGAGAACGCTTGGAATGGTCCCATCGGAGCCTGCGGGACCCGATGGGAAGCGTTACCACACCACAAAATACAGCAGCTTGAAGCGACTGGGGGCGGACATGACAGGCAGGCAGAGCACAAGGCCTCAAAGAGCCCTCGCCTGCAGCCCTGCCACTCGCACACCTTCGACCCAAGCCTGTCTGACACCCATCGCGCAGCACGTATGCGAGGAAAGAACAAGAAAGGACACGACGAGGCCGTACGATGCAGAGTCCGATTCGGCGGCCGGCGGTTCCTCCCAGACGGACAGGATGAAGCCGCGGTGCTGCATAGGTTAGGTGTGAGCTGTGGCTGTGTGTAGGGGTGGGGGAGTCGATGCGTCGACGTTTTGATCTGGTCGTGGAAGAATGGCGCGTTGGTATCAAAACCGCCCAAACAAAACCTTTCTGCGCCTCCCCCCCCGCGCCTATCTGGCTTGCTCGCTGGTAACGTGGGAGGGTTTGACTTCATCATGTGTGCAATCGATCCCAGACAGTACGCCATAAAGCGGCGACGACTAGGCGCGCATGCATGCCCGTGTAAATGGGAAGGGTATTCGTTCTCTTTCCTTCGGTGGGCTTCATGGATGGTCACAGTACCTGCGCTGCTGCCGCTTCGCCTCACTCGAGGGAGAAGAAGACCGGGCATGAGGAACAGAGAAGGGGGAATCCTCTCTCTTGTGTGCCTCTGTGCGTCTCTCCGGGGGCGGAATGGGCTGAGGAAAAAAGCACGAGGTGCTCCCCACCCTGTCTCCCTTATATTTTCAGATTCCTTGGCCGCTGTCACCAGCTCCCCCGCCCCGCCCCCCTCCGGCTCGCCCGTACGGATGGAACGTTGAATTGATGTTGTCAGCACAGCTCCGTAATCTGTGGTCCTCAGTCTTCTCGGCAAAGTGGCACCTGGCTGTTGAAGTTCCTGCACCGGGTACGAAGCAAGTTAGCAGCCGATGGCGTCTCTCTCTCTCTCTATTCTACACTACTGCTCTGCCTTTCTCCTCGTCCTCCTCTCCCCTTTCCGTCTGCCCCTCATATGGCACGCCGACATCACTCTCGCTGGCCCTCCACGGATGTCTCCACCTTCTCCCTCTTGTCTTTCTGCCTTCCACCAACACAGCCCACTCTCTCGCGCCACCATCCAAAGTCATGTCTGCGTATCTTCACCGACAGCTGAGCGCGTATTCGAGAAAAGCCACGGAAAATACTGAAGAGGAGCGTCCTGTCAGCCACCTCGCTTCCTCTCTCTTCTCGTTTCCTTAACTCTTCGAGCCCATTGCTTTGCTTTGTGGTGTTCACTTGTCTCCCATTCACCTGGTAACTGCTCACGTGTACGCACAGGGCCACACACACACACACACACACACACACTTACCCACCCTCGTTTATTCACTTCTGCGTTAGAAAGCACAGGCAGACGCGCAAAGGCGTCGGCCGCGTGTTCCTCTGCTCTGTTGGGCGGGTGTGGGCTTTTCCTCTCTCCGCTCCACGCCTACGCCCATGTTCATAGAAAACGAAAGTAAACAGAAACACCTTGACGAGTCCTAACGCCACAGGACTACAGTCCGCTCTCTTTTCCTCTGTATGGGTGTATACGTGTATGTCTACAGAGAGAGAGAGACATACACGTGTGGGGGAGGGAGGAAGGGTGCGTCGCGCATGTTTGCGATGGAATCGGTCAATCTCGCAGTGTTGTGCTTTGCAGACAGTTGCATTGGTAGGACTTCCCCGATCGCATCAGCGAAGCCATCGCCTCTTCCTTATTCTCTAGTGCAAGGTTGACAGTGCTGGAGACGACTGAGATGCAAGCAGCAATACCACGAGCACCAACCCACCAAGGGTCACCATGGCATCCTGGATAACTCTAACGAGGGGTTGAAGACCTTGTATGTCGAGGAGGCGTAGCGTGGGTAGCCCAGGATCGACGGTCGAAACGGTCCCGAACAGCGACGCAACGAGCCAGCGCGCGTACCGGCACGCGCTGTTCTCGCCGTGAGTGAGCAGGCTCATCCTCCACGCCGCAGCACCGGTGCACGGCCTCATGAGTAATTGCCATAAGCCACCACACTGCATCATAGCTTCACGATGGAGCACCTCCTTCACGTCAAGGCGCTCCGCTCAAACCTCCGCAGTGGGATCATGGACCTCACATGTACAGGCGCTATGCGTGCGCGAGTCATAAGCTCTGACACACTCGGTCGCGTGCGTGACAGAGGCTTTGGGCTGCGTTTGCACTCTGAACCTTAACCCTCTCCGGAAAGGAAGCGCAGTCTTCAAAGCCGGTGCCTGTCCACTGGCGAGTTATGGGCCGCACTTGCGAGGTGAGAAGCACAACAACAACAACGGCGGCGGCGGTGGTAATACTCTGCGATGGGCTGACAGAGACCTCGATGAGGCGGCGATGCAGCTGCAGAAGCGGGAAGCACAGCGCTGGGGACTAGCGCTGAATCTGCTCGGGCAGCAAGTGAAGGAAGCGGAAGAGGAGGAGCTCCACTACTTGGTCACCCACCCCGCACGCGGCTACACCTGTCAACCGAGCAAGTAAACGCTGAGCCGGGAAATCATCATGGTCATCTCCATCCTGATCGTCACGAGCATGCCTTTTGGCGTAGCTGAACGGCTTCTCAAGAATATTTACTACATCAATCCCTACGCCCGCAATCACGATCGCGTGCCGCAGTTGAAGGAGCACAAGGCAAATACCGACTACAGCATGGCGCTGCGGTGTTACACACATACACCGGAAGAGGCGAATGGGGGAGCGGGGGGGGAGTAGCAAGCTAGTGGGATGTGGCGTAGGTGTACAAGCGTCCTTCCCCCCCCGCTCCCCCATTCTTCTCCCTTTTGTTTTCAGCTCTTTGTGTATGGGTTTTTTGAATGGTATTGAATGCGCCGTCGACCTCGCACCCTCGCACGCGTATCGATGCGCCCTTCAATACATCGAGTGGGCCCTGCCATCTTGTACTAATGAGATGAACAGAAAATGCAGATCGGGCGCGCGCGCGCGCTCACGACGACAACTTGGACACAGTGTGATAGCAGACACAAAACTCGTACAAGTCGCACGATGGTGCATCTTACCCTTACCGTCGACCGTGCATTGGCTGCCGTGGTGCTTCTTCTTCGCGAAGTCGACAATGGCAAGGCGCAGAAAAAGAAACCGCTCCTTAACGTTTCCTTCACTCTATTCCCCCCCCCCTCTTCGTCTCTTTCACGGATTCACTGCGCTGCAGTGTTAGCGTCTAGTCCTAGTGTATCTCACCTGCTTTTCTCTGCGCTCCCCTCCTGAGTTTTTCTGGAACCGAGTTCTTGGTCTCTGGCGCTCGACTTAGCACAAAACTTACGCGAAGTCGAAGCGCAATGACTGCCACTACCGACAACACGAGCTGTGCTCGTCATCAGCGGCGTCTTGGCAACTCCGTAGTGGTGTCTCGGGCTTTCTTTTACATGGTTATCGGCGTCCTCCTGTGCCTCCCGTGTCGAGCTCCGCTGAGGGCTACAACGCATCTGCGTATGTGAACAGCGACTTCGCCGTCAATGCTCTTACTAGTGGACTCAAGGTGATCATGCTGGTGGAGAGCTCCCCTCGCAACTTCAGTTCAGACGCCTTCCTCGGTAACTTATACAATCTCTACTCAAGCGCCGATACAGCCATCGCGAACATCAGCTGTGTGTCCATCGTGAACTGGTGTGCCTCGAGTTCCAATGTGCTCAACACCACCATCTCGTGTCCTAACGGCACCAAGTACAACAACAACGCGAACTACACCTACGTGTACGTGCAGGTGCAGCTGAGCGGGTGGGACAGGTCGTCGATGCTGCTTCCCAGCAGCGTCGACCTCTCCTCTGCTGGTGTCATCTCGAGCTTGAGCGTTGCCTACTTCCCTGGTCTTCATAATCCAGACGTGAACACGTCGGGAACCGGTGGCGGCCTTATCTTCGAATTCACGTCTGATTCAGCGCTCACCTATGCCGTCTTTGGGGTCCTGATGGCCATCGCCGTGCTCGCCTTTATCGGGGTGGCGGTGTGCGTCTGCCTGTGCGACAATCATCAGCTCAATCGCAACAAGAGCGTCATGGACCGAGCCATTCGAGCCGTGCATCTCAACTATGTGGCCGCCCTCTACGGCCGTAGCCGGCACCAGCAGCAGTCAGCCCCGGCGGGCTTCAACGAGCACTACAACATGTATGCTGACATAACGTACAACGGGTCTGCTGACGCGCTGCGTGTCTCACAGCACTCACTGAACTCGCCACAGACCAACGGGGGACAGGGTACGGCTCAAGGCAACGACTGGGTCTACTCGCCACGGGAGGCTGACAATACCCATGAGATGGAGGAGGTGGGCGATCTGCAGTCAAGAGACTGGGACAGCGCAAAGCACAAGAAGACGTGAGAAAGAGTGACACAAGACAACGCTGTCTGTGCATCTTTGTCAGTATCTCCCACCTGTCCTCCTCGCCATCCATGCCACGACTCATTGGCTGGGAGGCACAAAGACAAGGAATGTGAAGCACTGGATGGGGAAACGCAGCGACCGTACACAGGTGCCGGCCAAGTCTCATTCCCTTCTCTGTGTCTCTCTCTGCTACACTGGTTAGATTATGATCGTCGCCTCCGCACACGCACACATATGCGCTTCTCCTTGGTGCCCACGGCCGCTGTCACCGGTGCTACCCCTTGCCCATTCGCTTGTGTTCTTCGCAGCCCTCTCTCTCTCTTCCTCTGTGGGTATTTGTGCCGAGCACACTGTGGCCGCCACCTTCTATAAGGCTCTTCTGTTTGCTTCCTCTCTCTCTCTCAGGATCTAAGCGTCTGCGCATCGTGTGAGCTCACCACTGCTCCTGCGCGTGGAGGTCTGCAGGTGTGGGTGGGCTGTACACGGATCTCCCCCTCTCTCGTTTTTGCTTTTGTTTTTTGCGATCTACCCACGCTCGACAAGAATCAATCAGAGAAGGTGAAAAGGGGGGGGGCACAAGATGGAGGCAGGCGAAGACCCACAAGAGCGTCTTGACGGCGCTCAAGAAGCTTCCACGGGGAACTGAAGAGCACAGGCAAAAGGCACAGATGTGCGGACGTTGTTGACACTCGTTCCACGCTATGGACCCATACCTCAGCACGTATTTGCGTTTCTCTGCGTGTACGCAAGTACAACGCACGTGTGTGGTTGCATATCGCTGGGGAGGTGTCCCTCTCACGTGCCTGAATCTTCCGTCTTCCCCCCCCTCCCCCCTTCTCCCTATATTACGTGTAGCACACACACACACACACACCTCAACGTTGTTTGGTGCTTTTCTTCTTCTTCCTCTCATCTTGAATTGGCAAGTTTCTTCGTGCTGACTTTTTCCCTTGTTTGTGTGGCAGTGCGCGGCCCCTCCCTCTCTCTCTCTCGCTCTCCTTCGCTGGCTCGTTTGCTTAACGTCATCGTCACGTCCATCCACTCACGCATACCTCCAACTACCCGCTTGAAATAGCCAACGGGTGCTAAAGCATGTGTGGGCGTGTATCTATGTAGAAATCTAGGCCCCCACTGCAAAGGTGCCCACTCGCGACATCACTACAGGGAAAAGGTACTCCGTAGTTTCCCTCCAAACCGTCGCTTCTGCCATCTGCCCTCCCTCTTCTCCTCCTCCTCCTTCGAAACCACTACCACCACAGCATCCCCTTCTCAACTCTGTATTGGCAGAGAACTGCACGCTACACACGTACACTCGCACACCAGCTGCAGCTGTCGTAGGAATACGGTCTAACCATTTCCTCTCTTTTCGTTTAGCTCTTGCCGCTCATATTTCCCCTCTCCCCCCGCCCGCCCGCCCGCCCGCCCTCGCTTTCGCCCTCCTCCGTCGTTCTTCGTTACTCCGACCCCTTCACGGGATGCTTCGCTGTGTCCTTCTGGTGTTGAATGTCTGACACCTCATAATTGCTCGCCCACTGGTGCCGTACACATCCCTGCAGACCGAAGGTGCCCCACACTCATTCCACTTTCCCTTTCATACGCCTTACGCCCTGGTGAGTGCAGAGACGCGTTATCATTTCGTAAAGGCACTCACCTCACAGGGGCAGACCTTTCTCCCTCCTCCTTCCCCCTTCGTGGCCGTGACAGACGCACGGACGCAGCCCCCATAGTCCATCCTCTTGATACCGGCAACCGACGTTCGACATTGCCACTCCGCAGACGTTGTCTTCCCGTCCCCTCCCTTCCCTTCCCCCCCACACACACACACTCGCCTCTCTCTCAAATCATCATGAACTTGGCGCCGGACACCGTCACGACAGAGGCGCAGCGCAAGACGGAGCTGCTGCTGCTCGATTACCTGCGCAGCACGAACCCGCACATTTACTCGCTATGGAAGTATCACCCGGACAAGGACAAGGACGACTCCTCTTTCTCCGCCGCGTCGTCGTCGTCTCTGGATGCCAATCGTGGCGCCGGCAGTGATGACCACGACGACGAAAGCGCTAGCGCGTCCTCCTCAGCAGGGCCGAGACTAACGGAACTGTTTGTCTGCGAATGGCCGCGCTTCCACCGTGCCGCTCACGCCCACTTCCTCCTGGAAAACCTCAACACGGCGCCGCAGGGCTTGTCCGGTCTCTACCCTTCTCGGCCGTGGATCGTATACTGGGCCTTGCAAGCTGCTGACGTGCTGAGTATCATGGAAAATGAGGTGCTGCACCGTACCCCACCAAGCGCAATCGTAGCGTTCCTGCATAGCTGTCTCAGCATTGACCACACCTGCCAAGCGGAGGTAAACAACCGGCTCGCGGTTGCCGCCAAGTCCACTAATAAAGCTGGGGAAATGAAAGCTACTCACACCACCGGCACCCTTGCGGGAAGTAGCACAACATCCGTGATATCCGCGAGTGACAGCGACGACGCGACGAGTGCCACCTTCATGTCACTAGAGGATACTGCAGAGGTGATTGACGGTCCCTCGCGGCCGGTGATAGGGTTTGCCGGTGGCGCCAGGCACCAAGAGCCACACATCGCCTCCTCCTACGCAGCCTGCTGCGCTCTCGCGATATTGAGCTGCTATGAGGACGGGGCGTCACTGCGGCAACTTCCGCGCGCCGCCATCAAACGGTGGCTTATCACACTGCGCAACGACGACGGCAGCTTTCGCGTGCACGGCGGCGGCGAGTCGGATATTCGTGCGTCGTACTGCGCCGCAGTCATAACAACCCTTCTGGGGCTCGATGACCCAGAAACTTTTGACGGTGAGGCCGGCCGCCACGAGTTTGTCGACGACGTGCGCGACGTCCCGGTTCTCACACTGCAGACGGCACGCTTTGTTGCCGCCTGTCAGACCCATGAAGGCGGCTTCACATGCTCGGCCACCGCATCGGAGGCGCACGGGGCGTATACCCAATGCGGCCTGGCCGCCCTGCTGCTCATGAAGCAGCCGCACATGGTACATCAGACTTCACTGCGTCGCTGGCTCGCTGCACGTCAGCTGAACTGTGAAGGCGGCTTCAACGGTCGCACAAACAAGCTAGTCGACTCGTGCTACTCGTATTGGATCGGCGCATCGCACGTGCTGCTGCGTACGGTCGAGGCATACACAAAGTGCTTCACCGAAGTGCCTATCACACCGTCAGGTAACGAAGACAGCACAGAAGCTTACGAAGGTGGTGGCACTGAGGATGACAATTCTTCCCCGTCCTCTCGCTGTCTTCGGGCACGAGAAGTGCTGCTGCTGGACCACGCGCAGCTACTCGACGTAAAAATGATTCACGCTAGCGCCGATGACGCATGGGACCATGCTGAGGGGGAGTACCTGACGCGACTGGATATGCTGGATCAGTTCCTTGGTGCTGATGATGAGGTGCTGCGGTCGGCAGAAGGAAAGAAAGCAGCCAACACGGCCTTGTATGAGCGTCTACTGGAGACCCAGCTCGCCGCAGAGCGCAATTCTAACGGCAATGGCGACGCGGCTGCGGGAGACGTGCAGGGCAGCCTGGAGGCATGGCGAGCGCGCCAAGCTTTCCTCTACGCCGATGTGGGCGACTTCTACTTCAACCAGCGCAAACTGCAGGACTATGTCCTGCGTTGTTGTCAGGATCCCGAGATTGGTGGCTTGATGGACAAGCCCGGCACAGCACACGACGGGTACCACACCTGCTACTCGCTCTCAGGGATGAGTGCAGCACAGAACTTGCAGTATTGGACTCATGCCACCGCTTCCACCGTCGCGGCCTACACCTCCCCCTACCTTGGACGCGCCTTCGCCCGCTCGTATCTCCCTGCACGTGAGAACAGAAGCATGAGCAGCAGCAACGAGGCTAGCTATGGTGTAGTGTTAGATTTATCAAGCACCTCCTCCGCTGCGGAATCGATGATGCTGCGGACAACGAACCCAATCTTTAACATTCATCAATCGCGCGTGCTCTCCGCGCTGCGTGTGTGGAGTGCAAAGACGTTCGTGTAAAAGGTTGAAGCGACAGCGGCAGACGCTGCGTTGCAACGAAGATGGACGCCTGTGCTAAGGCCGCGTGCACAGGAACCAACTTCTTTGCTCATAGCGCCGCCTGTGTGTCTCTCCCTTGGCGGGCCAGTGTGAAGCCATTGTAGGCGGAAGTAGAGCGTTGTAGGGTCTCTTCTTCCTCCTCTGCAGGTGGTCGGGGGAGAAACGAGAGAGCTGCATGCGCCCACACGTCTCTAACGTATCACAAAACCCTACAGGAACAGAAAGGGAAAGAGCTCTACCCTCTGGCGGCAAGAAGCTCCAAGGGGTAAGCAGAGGCGGCAAGTTGTATGGGCACCGTATAGAGGGCGCACACACGCACACCTGTGAGTGTGTTATCGACGTCTGTCGTAGTGAACACACTGCGCCTGTCCACCCCAGCCTTGTCGTGATCAAGCAGCCTAACTCTGCCCCTCCCACCTACTCGCTTTCTCTCCTCTCAAGGTGTGTAGTGTGGTGCTTCTCCAGCACAGAGAAAGACACACCTGCATGTTGGATGCTCTCCCGCTTCCGTTTGGGTGGGTGGGTGGGTAGGGGGGAATTGGCACACCTCTCCTGCCAGGCACTTTCTCGTGTATTCGCTCTCCTCGCTTCACCGCTCGCTCTGCGCAACATCGTCTGTCTTGAACTTGAACCCCTCTTCACCCCTCTATCACTGCGATGCCTTGAGGAACACACTCACAAGAACAGCAGAGAGAACAATACACTTAAGGTGCAGAAGGTCATCAAAGACGCGGGGCTCACATCGTAGCAGTAGCAGCAGAAGAGGCGAGAAGGACTACGCGGGGTTGCAAGCAGTATCTGGTTAGCTTCCTTGTGTGCGCATACAACACCCTTCCGAGAAAGAACTGCTTTCTGCAGCGGTGGGATAGGCGATGGCGACCACCATTCCGCCCAGCACGACGGTGGAGGAGCTCTGCCCCCCGCCTAGTGGCACGCCTGCGACCACCACAGTGCCCAGTAAACCGCAGCTGTCGGCTCCCTCCGCTGCGTCTACTGCTCTCTCTAGCGACTGCATCGCACGCGTCAACACTGTCATCGTGGACGACATACGCCAGCTCAGCCGCGATGACCTCGACGTGAAGCGGTGGCTGAACGCGACGCTCTCGCGCGTGGTGGATGCCGCAAAAGAGGTGCCACTCGTGGGCGCCACCGCTGCTAGCGCGGCATCGCCTGCATCCTCCAAGACCTCAGCTGCTGCTTCAGCGCTTGTGACAACGGCCTCTGCTCGTAAGTCTCTGCGCCTGGAAGAGCAGCTGGTACAGCTCCTGCATGCCCGAGTGCAGACTCACAGCCAGGAGCTTAGCGCCAACATCGAGAATCTCATTTCCTCCACCCTTGTGCGGCTTCCGGAACCACGCTGGAGCTGAAGCGCATGGCGACAGAAGCTGCAGAGCTCACAGAGCAGCTGCAGTGTATCGAGGGCGTCGTCAACCCTGCCGTAGCCGCTGGCTCAGACACATATGTAAAAGAGCTGCAGCTACGCAGGGCCTCCGAGTCAAAGCTGCACAAGTGCAAGCGATACCTAGAGAAGGCGGCACAGGTGAAGGAGAACATCCGCAACCTCCACTATCTCGTTGAACACCGCGAGGCAATGAGCAACAAAAAGGGAAACGGCAGCGCCGGTCAGATCACCGCTGTCAACGCCGCGAACCGCTCATCGCTGTCGGACAAGGCGACGCCTCCACATCGCGACTTGGACGAGGTGGCTGGTATCATCCGCCAAACTCGCGAAGACCTGAAGGAGATCACGGCTGTCGATGACGCCTTTGGCGAGCAGTACAAGGCGCAGCTGGAGCAGTTTGCGCAGTACATTGAGCATGCTCTCGAAGAAGAGTGCGTGGCGTGTCTGCTGGCTCATCAGCTGGAGCGCGCTACTCGCCTCATGACCACCCTTTACAGCATAGGGCGTGCCGACGCCGTACTGAAGCGCTACGGGGAGCAGGCGGCGATTCAGATGGCGGCGATACAGCTGGAGAAGCTGCGTGCGTGTGCGAGTAGTGGAGGCGCTGGAGCCCACGGGAACAGTGCGGCTGCCGCAGCGGTGGCAGAGCTGCTTCGCCATGAGATCATCCCGGACGACAGCGCCTTTGTGTCGCGTGAGCTTGCGTTCTTGTTTAGCCTTGTACGGCGTACGCTGGAGGAGTCCCAGGCGACCTCTCCGCTCAAGACTGGCGGAGTAGGGGCCGGCGGAGCAGCTCAAGATGCAGCAGCGCCGGCATATGGCAAGCACCCTGTGGCCTCTACGCCCTCCGCAGTGACAGCAGCCTCAGCGTCGGCCGCGCCAGTACCCGCAGGGGGCACGAGCGGAGGTGGACATGTTGCTGTCGAAGAGGATTCCCGCGCTACACAGGCGCTTGAAATCATATCCATCATTCTCCATAAGCTCTACGAGCCGTTGCAACTAACGCTGCAGCCGCTGTTCACGGAGCAACCCAACACGACAAACGCCAATTTCGTAGAGTGCCTCTCGGCCATTCAGCTGATTAAGATCTCTGCAGCGTTTGTGTCGACGACACCACCACAAGGAGCAACAGAGGACCAATCTCCGAGCCGCATGGATCTTGCTACGACACCAGCCACAGGGAAGGACTCATTGGACAAACTTGCGCGCGAGGTAACGCACCGTGCACTTGGCCTCTTCGCCGGAATTTTCCATGAGGAGCGCGTGCTGGAGCGGTACGCGGAGCGTGTCTGTTCGCCGGTGGAAGCGTTTTGCCAGCAGCCACTTTCCAAGGTTCTCTCAGCCTCTTCGAGAACTGTCACCGCTGACGAGTGCGACGAGGACAGTTTGACGAGGGTGCTCACGCAGGCAATTCAGGAGGTGCTCGTCTACGCGCCGGAGAAGATCACCAGGCGGTGCACCACCGCCTGGCACGCGTCACTTTCAAAGATGCTCACGCAGCTGCAACCGACATCTAGCATGTCGCAGCATGCACTGCTGCAGTGCCTGTTCGTCTACAAGCGCCGCATGCGTCCGCTCGTCGAAAAGGCGCAGCAGAGCGTCGAGGACTGGCTATCAACGGGCACCGTGCGCGAGCGCTACCCGACGAGCGCTAGAGTGCTTTGCACCGACCTACAAACGCGTGTGTGGGGTCCTCTGAGAAAAGAGCTGGAGGAAGCACAGGAATCGATCCAGAAGAACATCCTGAGCAGCATCACGCAGCCGATTCTCACCACAGTCGAAACGTACACGTCTCTGCCGTGCTGGGGCAACGCAGCAGTCACAGCCGACGGCTCCTCTGGCTCCATCCCTGGTGCGACAGACGCATCGAAACCCTTGGGCACCTACACGCAAGGACAAGCCGCCCCAAGCAGCGCCGTGCGTAACATGGGAGAGATGCTCATGGAACTACCCCTGACGCTGGAGACTCTCTGCTCCAGTGCGGTAGCGGAGAGCTGCCTCAATGCGCAAGGGGCTGGCAGCGCTGGAAGGGTACCAGTGACGCCGACACTGAGGATGGCGTGCGTGCGTTGATCGAGGAGCAGGCGGAAGAGTGGCTCGGGACAGTAGTGAGCAATGTGATGAACACCTTTATTAAGGAGAAGGTGTTGCCGCTGCAAATCGGGCCGTTTGGGCTGGTGCTACCGTCGCAGCAGGAACAGCAAGCGCAGCAGTCGACGTCGAGGGCGAGTGAGGAGATGCAGTTTCACTACACTGCGTCCCTGGAGCAGCTAACGACCGATCTCGACTACGTCTGCAACATCCTCTCCGCTGTCAACGAGGAGTCGCTCGAGACGGTCCAGCGGGTGCTGCGGGCTGTGCAAGCACTGACTCCTGCCTCCATGACTGCGGCCTTCGTGGTGAGCGATGCAATTCGCATGACAGCAATGGACACGATCGCAGCTGGCGGCGCAGAAGAGCGGGATTAGCGACCACAGCTGTAGAAATTTGAGCAACATCGCGCCAACAGAGAGTGAGAAAGACTGTGACGGGTTAGGAAGAGAGCGGGTTGCACTCACATAGCAGCGTATCGGTGAGTGGTGAGGAGATGTAAGCCAACGTGTGCGTGTGGGGGTGCGTGTCACCTCTTCTCTTGGACGTGCCGACTGTAGCCGTTGTTCTCTCGTGCCATGTAGCGTGTTTATGGCGAGAGAGGAACGAAAGGGCAATGGTGTGCCCCCACCACACTTGCCTTCCACGATCATACGACGTTGTCTTGCGTCGCGTCATCCTCTCGCGCGTGACCGCGCTGGTGGAATGTCGGGCGGTTGCTTGAGGGGAAGCACTCAAAAATGAACCGAAAAACAAAATAACTCAATGAAGCCCTGTGTGACTGCTGGGCTAACGTGTATCCGCATGAGGAAGTGCGTTGAAGAGAACCACACACACGCACACACCTATCCTACGCACCCTTCTCTCCTCCTCCTGTGCCTCTTTCTCTCTCTCTCTCTGGGAGTTGTATGTTTGCTGGTATTGGCTTTGCAGGTGCCTGCGCAGTACTGCCACTGCTGTATCACCGGGTCCTCGCTCATCCCTCACTCTCTTGCCTCGCCGTCTATTGGACGCAGAGGGAGGGGGCGAAGGGGGGTCGACCTCGGCAGTGCACCGGCCCTTTTGTTTTTTTCGTTTTTCTCTCGTACACTGCCGTGTTGGCGCTTGCAGAGGATCAAATTACTGCGCGCTAACCACGCGAATGCGGCCCCTTCTCCTGTCACGCGGGATAGCGCCTCCATGCCGCGCTCCACCGTGGAAACTGCAGCAGCGCAAGTTACTTTCGTCTCTTGCGACGGTCCTATTCCTTCTCGGCGCCCTGTGCCTCCTAGCAGCATCGCTCATCGCAGCAGCAGCAACTGGTGCTTCCCATAAGCCGACAGGGAAGAGACAGACAACCGATCTTCTCGCGCATGTGACCTTCGCCAGCTGTAATCGCCAGGGCCACGACCAGTCCTTCTGGATGAAGACCATCGCCTCGACGATTGCTGCGCAGTGTGCGAAAGGTGGTGGCAACAGCAGCAAGCCCCACACAGACCTCCTTCTGTGGCTCGGCAACGCTCTCTACGCAGACGTCGATGAGGCTGGCGTGGCCCTGAGCGTTGCGCGCCCTTCACACGCCATCGAGCAGGAATACAAGCTCCTCACCGAAAACCCGCGCTACCGCGAGTTTGTCAAGGAAGTTGTTGGCATGGACGGGCGTGTGATTGGCATCTGGGACGACCGTGACCTTGGCCTGCGCGGCGCGGACGGCAGCTACACCCAGTCAGAGGACATTCGACGCCTGTACCTAGGATATATATGGGAGGGGTATCCACTCGCCGTAAAGGACGCCACTGGCGATGGCACTCCCGGTGCGCTCTATTCCTTCACCGGCATTCCTGCCCCCGCCGGCTCGCCGCTCGCCGCCCTCTTCGTCCACAGTGTGTGCACAATAACGCTTGACGTTCGAACGCAGCGGACGAGGCCGCCGAATCTGGTGGATGTGCTGCTGCGCCGCAACGAGGAGGCCGACCTGCGCCTTCACAGTCGTAATGAGACTTCCTTCGACGTTAATCTGGAGAAGATCCGCGACGCGCGTGCGCAAATGATGAGTGCAGACCTGCTCGGGGAACGGCAGTGGGCGTGGCTGGAACGCACATTCGCCACTTACCTGGAGCCCACTGTGCGCAGCCCCGGAGATGCGGCGGGCCGCGCGCACTGCGCCGTCACTCTCATCGCATCGCCGTGGCAAATTCTGCTGAATGACAACAAGCCCTTCGAGGGCTGGGACCTCTACCCCGCCTCCCGCAGCCGTCTGCTCCTCCTCCTAAAGAAGTACCACGTCGAGCGCTTTATCTTCTTGTCTGGGCACGCAGAGCTCGGCGAGCTCGGCGTGATGCGGCGGTCATCAAAGGAAGACACTCGCTCTGAAGCCCCGACAGCAACCCTCACGGACAGCTTCCTGCAAGAGCCGCGGACGCTGCCGGTGGCGAAGCTGCTACCATCGCTGCTGTCGAACCTCGTGGAGGTGACGAGCAGTGGCCTCACTCACACGGTGCGCGAGGCACCCTTGGTCGGGTGGCTGACGCGTTGGCTCATCACCTCTCGGGTGGAAGAGGAGACAAAGAGCAGCGGCTTGATCAAGCGGCCTCTCTTTCTGAATCGTACCACGACGATGGAGAGGCAGTTCGGAACGCTGCAAGTGATTGGAGACCGAATGGCGGAGCCGAGGAACGCCAGCGCAGCAACAGCCTCACGCGAGGAGGTGCTTGCCCGGACGAGAGTGCTCATCACCCTCCACAGCGTGCAGCGGGCTGGCGCGCCCCTCGTGACACTGGAGCGCACGCTGGCGAATTTGCCGTCCTACGCAGCGGAGTCGCTGGAGGAGGAAGAGGAAAAGGACGCAGTGAAGGCGATGGACCTCTACGATGTCGTTCATCTTCCCATCTTTAACGTGTACAGCACCCCTGGGGACTATCCGTGGCTGAAGCGGCGTATAGCAGAGTGGCAGTGTGCGGAAGTGCCCTGTGTCAATGGACAGGGCTTTATGCTGCTGAAGTTGATAGCGAACCTGGTGCTCGCCTTTGCCATCGTCCTGGTGCTCATTGCTGCCGTCTATTACTACCAACTAAAGCATCCCAACGCGCACGAGGAGAACGTCACGAAGCTGAAGCAGGACTAGCGAAGATGGGTAAATAACGAGCTGTAGCAGCCACAGCAGCAGCAGCCCACAGAACTTCAACGGGAAGTGCGAGGGAAATGACAGAGAGGACGCAGGCACAGAAAGAGGGCGTCTCGAACGACATGTGTTTGGTGTCTGAGAGATGACGTGGAGGAAGAGAGGAGTGAAAGGGGGTCGAATATGTTTTACCCTTTGGTCGCCTTCCTCTCTACCTCATCTTTCCCGTCACACACATGCGCACAGGCAGACGTGCATGGTCGTCCACGATGTCTTCCACTTTCTCCCTCTCCTCCTCACACAGACATAGTGCGCTTGTTACGCCGTTGTGTGTGTGTGTGTGTGTGTGTGTGTGTGTGTGTGTGTTCGCCATCATCCATCGCCCTGCTACACCAGCGCCAATGGATGGCCACCGCTTTGTACGAATACGATGCCGTGCAGTGCTGCAGTTTGCGGCTGTTGCTTTTTTGGGGGGGTCCTCTGCGTCTTCTCTCTGCTCCAGCAGTTCTTCTCCGACTGTGTTGTACGACAAGTACGCCGCGTGCCCCAAGACCAGGTCCGAAGGTGCGAGGGAGGGAGGGAAAGAGAGAGAGAGAGCGAGATAGGTGGAGAGAAAACTCGATTACAACGCGATGCGCAGGCTTACAAGGAGAGTGAAAGAAACTGAAGAAAGGCGGGGAAGAGAAACTCTGTGAATTCGGCAGCAGGGCCAGACGCGTCGCGGGGACGGAGGCGGGAAGAGGCAAGTGTACACGCCAAAGAAAAGGTCGTCATTATTTCTGTGCGCCCCTCGCCCGCCTTGCCGAGGGACGCTGGATCCTCTACGTATCGTGTGCATGTCCGCGGGCCAACCAGTGTCTTGCTTTCAGTGTCATCAAGGGCCTGGGTGACGGCGTCGAGCTCGCCGTGATGTCGCCAGCGTGGGCGCGTATTCGACCCTTGCTTACCCTGCTGCCACGCCCGACTCGCTCGGTGACTTCAAGACCGTATGCGACATCTACAACTTCGCTGTCTGCAAGAGCGGCGACGTCGCCGAGATGCACTACACAGTGGAGGCCCTGTTTGACCACGAGACACATACAGCCGTCAACAACGGGAACTCCGAGATCATCCGCAATCTTAAGCTGTACCTGTGGCAAGTGTGCGTCTTTGCAGTGACAGTGCGACAGTGGTGTAGCTGCCCTTTCCGCTGAAGCAGTCACTCGACATGACAAAACAATAACGCTGCAACTTTCGAGTGGGCTCCCCTTACGTCCCTCCGGATGCTTTGCGCTGATAACCGAGTTACGAGATGCGTTCGTCTCTACCGCGCTCTCACGCGGTCTGTCTCTTGGCTACTCTGCGGATCGCCCCCTTGAGGCAGAGGGGAAACTGAGAAGAACAGAAAAGTATCTTGGCCTCTCTCTCTCCCTCTGTAGGTGTGTTGCTCTCCTGCAACTGTGGCAACCGACAGCTACCCACCACCCATTATAAATTCCGATCAGTATCACCCCACCGCGAGTCCATCACCCCCCCCTTTCGTGTTCACCATCTCCTCCTTTGCGCCTGCAATGACACCGCACAAGGGCATGGCGCTACGCCCCTTCCCTTTCCCCCGCAACCGCCCATCACGAAGAAATTGCCGAACGGGGGCGTACCATCCTATGATGGAGCACGAGGAGGATTACTAGGTCGCCACATTGCCTGATGGATCCAGCGCATGACAGTCACCCACTCCATCGTGCCCTGCGACCCCGAAGAGGCCTGCAACACCGGCCGGCGCACGTACGAGAGGGCTCAAGTACTGGCGGCGTTTGTTCTACGTCGATTGAGGTGTTCGCTGCTGCAGCTGCGGGTTAAGCATTTTTCACACCTGATCATGTGTTGCACCACGGCGGGGCATTTGAGACAGCATGCACACAGCAAGCCGAGAGTGACAGTGCTGCGGTGGAGCAGCACTGTCACTCTCCTTCCCCTTGCAAGCACGGCTACGATGGTCGTCTTCACAGACACTTCGGACGACTGTGTAACGCTCATCTGCCATGGCGATACGTTTTTTGCACAGCAGGCAGCGAAATCGATCTCCGATGTCGACAACGTCACCGTGGAGGCGACTGCATGCACTACCGCACCCCACGGTTCTTGTTTCACACGCTCCGTCTGGCGTGGCGCGACGCTGAGGGTGCCGCGTTGCACTGACGTCTGCCGTATCCCCATTCAGCTGTGCAGATCGCGTTGCGCTCCGATTAAGTGTACCGCCGCGCTGATGTGAATATCCTAATGCAGACAGCAGCGGAGAAACTGCCAGAGATGGAGTGAATCTCGGGTCTATCGTCTTTGCCCGCTCTATGTGCATCCTACATGGTCAACCCAGGTTTGCCGTGGCAGCGAGAGCGCAGCAGCAACGCATCGTCACCTCTGCTCCGCTAATGGCGCGTCTGTCGAAGGGGACGATGTTCTTTCAAGGCTGGAGCGGGCCTGAGCGGGCGCATTCTGTACCTGTGGAGGGTCTTCGAAGCGCACCGGTCTTTGGCTGATGATGCAACCTTGGATAGCGCTATCACTGCAGACGTCATTGATCTTCAGCACCCTCTGGGGGATCAGGTAGATACACCTCAGAAAGTCTCTGGAGGGTACACCACAGCAAGTGCCGGCGCTCCTTGGCTGCAGCCAGCCTCCCCGCCGTTGCTGAGCGAGGACGCAGCGCACAAGTCAGGGCAGCCAGAGCTGGGGACCTTTATACATTTCCTCCTGCAGTGTAACGCTCTAGAAAGTACGTACAGTAGAATGACACGTAGGGCACGATACTGTTTGCGTGGGTGGGTGGGTGGGGTGGCACGTGCCTCGACAGCCAAGGGCTCATTTCAGAGATGCGCAGCGCACATGCCGCCTTCTCCCTCATCTTTACACTCCTGTTCCCTCCATCTCCGCACCCTACCGCACTTCCTCACGTAATCGTGGTTAGCTTGATCACGTGTATTTGCATGTCGGTCCTGGCTGCACACGCGGAGCCACTTTGCGTTTTTCTCTCGGCCTTCGTTGCAGAAGTTGTAGGTGAAGAAAGGCGCGTCGCGGTCCTCCTACTGTTAAGGCTGCTCTGTAATGCGTGTGTGGGGTGCGTAGTTGTGGGGGTGACTGGAGGGGAGAAGGTGGTGTGAAAGCGAAGTGATCCATTCCGAGAGGAGGCAAAACCTCAGTGATTCCCTCGCGCTTTTCACTTCCCTGGGCCTCTGTTGCTGTTCGTGCTGCTGCCCTTTTCTTCCTTGCCCCTCCCCCTCTCCTTTGCTTTTGCTTGCATCGCTCCGTGCCACGCCTCTCGTCCACCAAAGGGGAAAAGTACGAAGGGCAGAAGTGAATAATAAAAAACTCCGATGTTTCCCTGCAGTGACTGCGCGCGGACACACGCTCATTCCCGCTTGGGTACGAGAGCGAGAGACTGGAGAAGGTGGTATCACCGGCCCCCCCCTCCTCCTGCCCTCTCCTCCCTCTAAATACCCCAAAGCTGTGGATGTAGCTGTGGGTGGGATGTGGGGGATGTCTGACGAGCAAACACGCTGGTGCCGAGACATCAACGGCGTGCACCTCATCATGTTTTCAGCGTCAGCTCTCCCTCTCTCTGTACCTCTGCGTGTCACCTTTGACATCTGCTAGCCTTTCTTTCGTCTCCTTCAACATTGATGATGTCTCTTACTCGCTATCGCCTCCCCACACACACACTACCACCACCCCCAAACACACATACACACATTGCCCGACTCGCCTCCTCCGCGAATCATGTTATTCCTAACGTTAAGCAGCAAGCGCGTCATCTGTATCTCGCTCCGCAACAACCTCACAACGTAGTCGATCAGTCAGTCGCCCCGCTTCTGCTGGATCAGCCCATCTGCTCTTTTCCTTTTTACGCTACCTCTTGTTCCTCGGGGAGCGCATTTCTCTCTTGCTTTTTTTTCTGTTTCCGCCTCAGTATCTTCGACCTGACGCGTGCCCCACCCCCTCCTCTCCACACACTTCTCTTCGCGTCTGATCACGTCGCCTTTGTCCCTTGCGCATCCTTCTTTTCTTTTTTGTGTGTGTGGGTTCAGCCCGCTTTCCTTCTCATTTCCCACCACGTGCGCCTCTGTACACCCCCTCCCTCCTCCCCACCCCGCTGAATTCCCACAAACACGTGAGCACCGGTGGAGCACACGTGCATGCTTACATGAAGGAAGTAAGGTCATCTTTCAAAGCAGCTCCGTTAGCTCGCCTCCTTCTCGCTTTCATCGTTGTCGGTGCTCTCTTTGTCGCTTTCCTGTGCATATCCACAGACACCGTTGGTGTGAAGGCTTCACCCACCATCACCATGGCTGACGATATGCCGCTGAGCGAGCAGGAAAAACAGGAGGCGTTGGGTGAGATGAATCTGGCGGGCTCCAGCGACATGGAGCGCATGATAGCCGAAAGCGAAGAGCGCTGGCGCAACCGCCCGCATGTGATTCCGACCGAGGACACGAGAAATTTTAAGATCTCGGAGCCGCGGGTGTGTCGGCTGCCGAACGGAGGTGTTTCAGCTGGCGTCATTGCACAGCTGCAGCGTAACCGTGCTCTCCGTGAAGCCAAGAAGAAAGAGGAGCGGCAGGAACCCAACATTGAGTTGTAGGGGAATGAACTACACGCATGGAGTCATCAGTGCCCCCCCCCTTGTAACAGACAGAGCAACAGCGACACCAGGAAAGTCAGATCGAAAGCTGAAGGACAGCTTTGACCGTGACCCGCTCCCTTGAGCACTTCTACTGAGTCCGCCGTGCGCTAGTCTATGTGTTCTCTTCTTGCAAACTCCAGAAGTGCTCCCCCACACGCCTCCCCTGCACTCAACCGTTGACACTCATCTGTCAACTCTCGTTTTTCCTTTCTGCCCTCGTGTGCGCCCACTCATTGCCAGAGTGCTTCACTGGCCTGTGCTGACACACGCGACGACATGCCTTACCGGTAAAAACAATAGCCTAAGACGACGGAAGAAGAATGAGGAGGGTGGGGGGGGGCCCACCGCTCACGCCTCCTCCCCACCCCACCCACCACCCCCCTTTTCTTTTTCGGCTTGTGCTTTTCAGTTCTCCTCCCCTCTCTTTTTTCTTAAGGGGGGGAGGGGGGGCGTCTTTCTACTCTTGTCTCTCGTTTCCCTGGAGCGATCATCGCTCTATCCGGATCCCTCTCTCCTTCACTCTCTGCTCACTAGGCACCCACCCACCCACACACACACACACACACGCAGGGCGCGCACATCCTCGTCTCAGTCGTTTCTACATTTTTTTTTTCCGCTGCCGCTCTTGCTCCTCGCCTCTGTCTCTTCTAGGACGCTTCATTGACACACTGACCCATCAACGTTACCCATACTCTCTCCTCCCTCTCCCCCACACCACATATACCCCCCCAGGCACGTTTCTCTCCTTCTCCGATACTTTTCTTCACTTTGCATTTTCTCCATACTCGTTTGTGTGTGCGTGCGTGTGTGTGTGTGTGTGTGTGAGGGATTCGAAGGTGTGGTATATGGGCGTTGTGTGAGAAGAGCCAACCCATCCGACGACTCAAGAGGCGTATACCCACAAACGTATCTCCACAGTGCCGCATGGAGCATGACACCAGTAAACTGCACGACGACGAACAACAGACAGCAAAGAGAACTCGCACCCCCCACACACACACTCCCTCTTCCTACTGGGCCTCTTCAGTGACACCAAATGCAAATGGTTCAATGGCCAATGGTGTGCGTTTATGAACCCCCTTCAACGTGTCAGGCGCTGCACACACGCGCCGTGACAATGCCCGCCATGAATAGGCTCTCTTTCCTGTCTGCAGGCAGGTGCATACACTCTCGATTCTGTCTACCTACCACCTACCCCTTTCTCATCCCCTCTTATTTACTCTCCGGTATACTCGACCACCTACTCATCCGTTCACACACACTGCAGCATCCTTGCGATACGCACTGCAGTCTGGAGCTCACATTATCGAGACTTGCCTTCCCTGTGCATTGATTTTTCTCTGTCTCTCCATTTTTGCTTTTCGTTTGTGGACTCACTCACTTACTCCCACTTCTCTTGCAACGTGGCATCATCACTCACTTTGTGTGGGTAGGTAGGTGTCCTCTATCGCTTTCCTAAGACTCTGCTCGATATCCAAGCGCGCGTACTTGCACACGGTGGATTTACAATTCTTTAAGTGTGTTTCTGAATGGTTCTCATACTCGCGCTAGCATTGCTCTCCTCATACTTGACGCTGTGCCTTCGTTTCCTTACTTGTTGCTCCTCGCTTGTCGCACTTTCCTTTGTTGGTTTGCTTGTCGGAAGAGCGCCTATCCCCTTCGGTACGAACAAACAAAAGGGTAAACGCGTCTTCCTCTTCCCTGGCCTGTGAGTGCATGTGTGTGCGCATGCATATTCTCTCTCTCTCTCTATTTCCCTCTCTGCTTGGTTTTTCATCTCTGAGCGTCTTCGTTGTTTGTTTCAGCTTCATCGTTCATCGGTAGTCGTGAATACAACGGCCTTCTCGTCTGCGTGTAGAGGGGGGAGGGAGGGGGGGGCAAGGAGCCCTTTTTCATGTGCTTGGCCTGCTACTGGTTGTTTTTCTGTGATTTGCTGCCCATCCTATACACCTGCTCTGTAGGCCTCTTCTCCTTGTCGATTCCTCGCCGCTTCATTTGCTGGCTCCTGCCAAACTCACTTTGACTAGAGAAACACCAAGGAAACAAAGGGTGTGGGAGACTGTTATACACGTCGCACTTTTCTCCGTCAGATCGCGTGCTGCATCGAGGAGGCGTATCGTCAACAAGGGCACTGTCGATCGTACACACGTAACCTCGCTGAGTGAGTTGGGTGTCTGAAGAAGCAGAAGCACAAACGAAAAAAAAATGGGGAGCAAGCCAAGCAAGCTCAATGACAAGCAGAGTATTGTCGGCCCGGCGAGTCGTAACTCGAAGTTGCGCTCTCGGACGCCATCGACAGCTCGAACCCCTCCAACGCCATGAAAGAGTGGCAGTCACCTGAGCGTCGTGGCTTCAACAAACCTCTCCCAGCTCGTCAAAGTGGAAACCATGACCGCGCGCAAAGACGTCAGACATGCATGCTGGGGGCACAGGATGTGGACGGCACTCACGAAGACCTCGATGAACGCCCATTCCGCCAAGGAAAGGTAAACCGGGTGCCGACCAAGGCGCTTCTGAAGCCGCCCAAGAACCAGAACTCGATGATCGCGAGCCCCGACGAGGACTACAAGCTGTACTGAGAATGAACGCATTAGCTGAAGCAGAGAAAGAGCCAGACATACGAAAACTGGGCACGTGCATGCGCATCCTGGGATCACTAGGCCTTTTCACTATCTTTCTCCTTCCTTTCTTCATCATATATGTATTGGTGCGTGAGTGGCGGTGTCGCGTCCGTGTATTTCAGTCAACCTTATCTTAGCTTTTACATTACCCTCAGCCCAGCGGCCATGTACATGTGTGTGTGTGTGTGTGAAGCGGGAGACGTGGCTCTCTCGGACCATTACCAGCACCACAACTACAGCAACGGTGCTCATACTACCCGTAGATGTACAGAGCATAGACGGTCAGGGACGGCGAACGAGGCGTAATCAAGGAATGGTCCCATCAAACGCAGCAAGAGCGAAGAGGGAAGGAAAAAGAAAAAAAACAAAAAGATCGGCCCGCTAGTTGTGGCTTCAGCACTGAGTGTGCACGACAGACTTCAGTACACGCGCACAGGCATATAAGCCCGTCAGCCCCACACCAAAAGCGGCCCCTTTTGTTCGTTGGTAGCTAAGGAGGGAGGGGGGCCTCCCTCCCCCTCCCCCTCCCCACTGACGGCTGTTTTCGTTTTTAGCTCACATCACCTGGACCGTTTGTTGATTCGCCGAGGTCGTCGTGCGATACTCTCATATGTGCGGGGTGCGGGAGGGTGTGTGTAATAGCACGGTTGGTCTTGTCAGATTTGCTGGCCTTGGCTCTCTCTCTCCTCATCCCTCGAGAGTTATTATTCGTATTCTCTTTTCCTATGGTGTTTGCGCTTCTTGTCTTTCTGCCTTGTTCTTCGGTTGTATGAAGGTATGTTGGAAGACTTCCGTGCAGACCACCACCATCACCGGCGCTCCTGCCATTCTTTCCGCTATTCACTTTGTTTTTCTTCGTGACCGCATGTACGCCCGTGTGTGTGTGTCTAATGGCTCCCCTGGTCTTTGCACTCTCTTGTTCGAGTGAACCGATGTCTTCTCCTTTGGGGTATTCCTCTTTGTTTTTGTTTGTCTTTTCCGTCGTTCTTCACTCTCCCGGATAACGGTTGAGAGGACGGACACCCCTCAGTGCGTGGCATCCGGGGGCCCGGCGCTCCCACTCGGCGGTGTGGGGAGGCCAGGCTGTTCCCCTTCAACTCTCCCAATGCCGAGCCCCCTCTGGTGGCGACCGGGCCAAGCACCTACGACGCCGGGCGGTCAGCGCGACATGCGGCAGTGAGCACGTTTGCGCCATCCATACGATAGGCAGCGTGTCCGCGTGACTCGAGCGTGACTCACCCGGCCCTCACTGACTAGTGGTGTGGGGAGCCTGCGCCAGGCCGTGGGGTGTCGTGGGGAATTGGAGCTCGTACTGTATGGCAGAGAGAATGGACAGTCGGAAGCGAAAAAGCTCACTGTTTCTGTTTACTTCTCGTCCTTCCCTGCCACGTCGGTGTACCTACCCTTCCCTCTCCCTGCCCAAACATGCTCTTTTCCTGTTCTCCTTTGTTGATCCTTACTCGATGTCTGGGTGTCTGCCTCTTCCCGCCTGTTTGTTTTCCTATGTTCACCTGTTGATGTCGAGGCAAGGGCGAGTGCTTCGCATCTGTGCGGACAGGGAGAAGAGCTTCTGCTGGTGCCTGGTGCTCGCCTATCGTACACATCGCCCTCCGATGTATCTGATCACGCGGGTGCCATGTGCCTCTCCTCCCTCCCCCACAGCATTTTCCTAATCGCTCTATGTACTTGTTTGAGCTTTTTTTTCCTTCAGAGAGAAGTATGTCAGTAGACCTGGTCAATGTCATTCTCCTCACTCTTCGTGCGTCTCGGCCTACCTTTTATGGTGGTGCCGTGTGAGTGGGGTGTGCGCTTGCACTGCCGTGCGTGGCATGAAGGCTCTTCAACGGTAGTACGTGTGCTATTGGATACCCGTCGCCAGTCCTTCTCTTCCTCTCTGTCGCCGTAGCGCTTTTATGCCCCCCTTGTCCTCCGGTCCTTCCCCTACCCCCCCACCCCTCTCGTCTCTGCAACAAGCCCCTTCCTGGCTTATTTGGCGTGCGCGTTATCTGTAGTGGACAGCTTCGCCTTTCCTCTTTCGTGGTTTCTCCAGCGCGGATGCCGTCACCTTAAATGGGTTTAAGCCAGGCGCACGCGAGAGGGCGAGCAACAGAACAAAGCTGCAAGAAACACAGCCCAGTCGCCTGCCTCTCACATCAAACTGGAAAACAGCTGGCAAAAGGGAGAGAGAGAGAGAGGCAGAGGGTGCAGTGTAGTGACGGGACCTGTGCGTGCGTATTTGGGAGAGGAATAGAGGAAAAAAAAAGGGAGAAAGAGAGAAGTTCGCAAGCGTAGTTCACAAACACGAAAAAAGAACTGAGCACACGCACGCATGCACGCAGCCAGGAGAACAAGCCACTGAAGGGAAGGAAATCGACAACGTGACTGCCCTCAGTGCACATAACCGTGACGAAGAATCAAAAATCAATACAAAAAAGCCAATGATCGTGGCGTTCATTCATTCTGCCAATGGATTTGGTTGTCGCCGTCGACGCTGCACCGCTTGAGGGTGGAGGGGGCTGTCTTGACATGTTACTTTACCCGCCCTCCGCCTCTTTTTAGGGTTCCTCGGTCGCTTTTAGCTTGGCTGAGTGATCGTGTTGGATTACTTTGGTTTGGTTCGCCGTTTCTCATCTCTTCTTGTTCGGTTGGGGGCCTCTTGTGCATGCTCCAAGGCGAGCGGATGCATGCGTGAGTGGATGTTTGTATGCCCGCTCATATCACACAGGGTGCTGGCTGCTCAACATGATGGACACAACAACAGCAATGACAACAAAATCCAAAGGGAGAGACTTGCAACCTTGTCAAGAGAAGCATGCGTGAGGACTGATGCAGCGGCTTGCAGCTCCTAACAGAGTGGCGAATATGGCGGCAGTACAAGACGCTGAAAAGGGGTGAGGGAAAAGGCGTTGGTTCGCAGACGAATAGAGGGAGAGAGGCGCCAGGCGCTTTTATGGGGGAAGGAGTGTTCCAGGTGGCGTCCTGACTGACTCTTCTGGCTTTGCCTCTTCCCTAGTCTTCCCGGACACTGTTTCGCGTGTCGCTGTCGCTCACACGCTTCCCACTCTGTATGTTTGCGGACGTGTGTGCGGTTGTGACACCGTCTTTCTTACTCTCTGTCTCCTGCAGAATGCTGATTCTTCCTCTTCTACCCACCCCGCTCCTGCCCCGCTCTTTCCCTGAGCTCATTGACCTACACACAAACATCAGCTCACCTTGTTCATCCTTAACTTTTCCACTTCTCTCTCTGTCATCGTTCACTCTTCACCCGCACACATATCTCGTGCTCTTCTTTACCTTGTGTCGATGATATGTGATTCACTCCCATTCCATTGCCCACCCACCCACCCACCCCCTCCCTCTTGTCTTCCCTCTCGCCCTCCTTCTTTCTGCCAGGACCCGTAACGGCGGGCGGGTGCACACGCGCGCATACATACACGTACAGTGCAAACATTACCGTCACTTACCCCCACTCTCCCCCTTTGCTCATCCTCCTTCCCCTCGCCGTCTGAGCCACGCACCACTACACGCGCGCACAAACACACACGCAGTACGGCGTGAGAGAAGAAAGGTGCGAGCGGGAGCAGCCAAGGGCTCGTTTGAACGTCAGTGAGGAAAAGGGTAGCAAAGGATGAACGAGGAGAAGGAAGCATCGTGTACATCCTTGTAAACCTCCCTGCTCGTGTGGGTGGGTGGGTGTGTGTGTGGATGCTGGTCGGTGGGTGTATCGCCGTCCCTCTCTTGGCTGCTGATGTGCTTCTTTACTGCTCCTTTGGGTTTCTCCTTTTTTGTCAGCAGAACGTTCTACGCGCACATACATACTCGTGCGTCAGGCAAGGCGTGCAATCGACTATCGCATTATTTGCTTCTTCTCCGTGAACTCCGTTGCTCTTTTCGGCTTTGCTCTCTCTCTCTTTCTCCTCCACCTCCTCTCCCTCCTCTGCCTCTCCTTTGGTTCGATTCCGTGTCATCCACCAACACTGCCGCCGCCGCCGCCGCCCGCCTTCAACTCACACCATCCCACCCTCACACCACGCCTTCGAATCGATATAATATACCGGAAAGCCATCCTCTCATCTGTGTTCATCAAAGGGGGGGGCTATACGAAGCCGACTCCTTACTCTACGGTGTGTGTGTGTGTGTGTGTGTGTGTGTGTGTGTGTGTGTCTTTTTCTCGCCTTTTCCTCTTCCTCCTCTGCTTCTTCTCTTCTTCGTTGGGGCCATTCTGTTTGGTGTCGAAGCACCGTCGTTCTTCCTCTGCGTGTCTTTCGTACTAACTATCACCTCTCCCCATTTTCCCCTGACTCTTCTGCTTCTACTCTTCCCCCACCCCCACCATCACCCCTCTCTCCCTCTCGCTTACTTAGCCTTTAGCTGCTGTGTTTCGTACCTCTTTTCAGCCTTTTTTTCCCCTTTTAGTGTCTCTCCTTCGCATCATCGCTGTGAGAAGCAGTGAAATTGCCTTCGGTGCTTCCGTGCGCCCCCGCTTGGCTGCCTTCTCTTTTCTCAGCACAGCGTCTCCGCACACACTCCTCTCCTCGTACGCCATGAGTCATGACGATACAACTGGGGTCCCGACAAGCGCCGCCGTCGCTGACTCCTCAACGTGTGCCACTGTCCCCGGTGAGATGGCACAAACAAGGATGCTGTCGAGGCTCAGCGTCGCTGGTAGTACCAGTATACCGCGTGTAAATGAAGCTAGCGAAGCGCCGCTCGCATCGTTTGTTCGCACGGCCGCCGCAGCAGCAGTGGTGGCTGTCGAAAACGCAGCGCCACAGTCGTCTGTCTTCGGTCGCGGCGACGGTAGAGACGACGATGCTGTGCTGCGCAAGGAAGAAAATGGCTACATTGAAGTCGATGTCGGTGCCGTGAACGCGTCGTTCCCGCTCCTTGGACAGCCCACATCGGGAGCTGCACAGCACCTGAGCTACGACGCGGCCAACGATGGCACCGGAGGTAGACTGCAAAGGCGTGGCGGCAATGCAGCAGCGGTCGTCATTCCCTTCCGCTGTCGTGCTACCTGGACTTGCGAAACTACGCCGGAACCACTTCAAGGCAATGGTGGCCTGCTATGTGCAGCAGCAGCCCTCAACTCATCCACGACAAGCAGTGCAGACGACAAGACATCTCCTCAAAGTACAACAGCGGCAGCAACGGCGACAGATGTGCTTGAGTCGCCGGTGGCACCTCCCCCATCGCCAAAGGGAGAACACGGCTCATGTGACTATACGGGCAATCCTCTGCACTTGCGTGGCCATCACCGCCACTACATCGACATGGACTTGCCGGGGATGGGTGAAAGCAACGAACCGTGGAGCGGGTCTGTTGCGTCATCGGCATCCTCAGCGCCGCACTCCACCGCCGAGACACAGTGGCACAACACGAGTGTGGCATCGGAGCTGGACTTGTACGAGATGCCGCTGCCCGTTATGGATACGGCGACAGGCGACCTCACCGCTGCACCATCGGTGACCGCGTCATTTTTTACTGGCGGTGCGGCTTTGCTGGTGGCTTCAGTGTGAAATCTGGCGGATCTGCCCTAACAGCCGACAGGGACGCGAAAGTGTGGTCACCCATCTCTCTATCAGCGACTGTGTCGCCCAGCCGAGGGAACATTGCTGGCCTGAAACAACCAGCGGATCTGAGCGGCTGGAGACGCAAGCGGTCGAGTGGTAAATTGGCGGCGCAGTCGGAAAGAAACAGCAGCAGCAGCGGTCCGGGCGATATCCCGCGCGTCTCGCTCGAACAGTCTGTTGCGTGGAGCGCTGGGAAGCCGATGAATAACGACTCCTTGTCTTCAGCGACATCCTCTTGCAGCAGCGGGGAGAGTTGCTGGGCCGGAGTGTCTACCCCCCTACATCGACACAGGTGACGACGGCAACCACACTGGCCACGGTGGTGTCAGGCATTGCCTCCAATCCCTTCAGCTCCCATTCCTCACTGCGCTCGTTTGACTCGCACCACGCGCTCCAACGCAGCGCGCTGATCGTCAGGATGTCTGTGCCTTGCCAAGGGAGGGCCCCATCATTGCAGCTGTCCGCGATCGTTCGCCCAGGGGGTGCTGTCCTAGAAAGCGCCAACCTAGGGACACCTGTTCGAAGCCTGCAGGAGATGTCCACCTCTCTGGGGCTGCCGATGTTCGTAGGTGGGAGCACCGAGTCGCCCATTCTCTTCTCAAGGTACGACTTTGCATTTCCGCTCCGGATGGCACACAGGACACACACCAAGTTGGCCGGTGACGAGTCGCAACAGTCGTCACCGCGACTCCACGACCAGAGAAGCGATGGCGACGCAGACCAACCACCGCCCACACCCACCGCAGCTCTCGTCACGCAAGCCGCGCAGCAGCAGCAGACGCCTTTTTGTTGCCCTCAGCATGGAGAGACAGACGCTACTGAGTGCAGTCCTCTGACTTCGCTCTCTGCACTACCCCAGCAGAGCTTCCGCAGCTCCACCGTGACCTCTGACACTTCCTTCTGTCTCGACAGCGCCATCTCCACGCGGCAAAGCTCGATGATGTCGGAGGACCACATCCTGCAGACGCTCGTCCACGGCATGGCGCTTGGTGGTGTATCGGCAGACGTGTGGATGGCAGCGCCGGACAACTGGGCACCATCGCCGCCAATTTGCGTTCGACTGGCCCAGGGAACCGGCACCTAACAGGCAGGCCGTGCGAGCTGCAGCGTCCCTTGTCACCATCCTCGCGCTCAGCTGCCTCGGATGCAATAGGCGCGGGCAGTGGTAAGACACCGACGGCGGGGCTTGTCGCGTCCTCGATGCGCTCCTCACAGCTACAGACGCCGCGAGGGAAGTTGGGCTGGATGAGTTCTACAAGACCTGCAGGGCCGTGGGGAGCGAAGCTCGTGCAAGGCCTCTCTCCCGTATCCGCGTCAGGAGCAAACAGGGGCGACGAAACCGCAGAGACTGGCAGTCATTTGCTTACTCGTGACCCCCTCACTGTCGTGCTGTCCAGCCCCAGCAAGCGGCACATGGCGGCGCATACTCCCACGCGACTTCAGCAGCAGAGGAAGCTGCCAAGCCCTGAGAACTTCTTCGCAAAGGCTGATGGCTCTCTGAGGGACTCCGTTGGCTTCAGCGCCACAGCCCTACCCACCTTGTCTGACCCTACTCTTCACCCCAGGCGCTCGCTCGTCACACCAATGCAGGGGTACAGCTTCAAGCAGCACTCTACTGCGGCGAGCATGGAGTCTTCGCCCCTTTCACAGGTGCCACTCGGCGTGGAGGAGGTCATCTTCTCTGCAGGCGGCACCCCGATTGTAGTGGGTTGTGTGGAGGTCAGTGTGGTGGCGTGGTTGCCCGTGGCAAGCACTGACACAGCTGCAAGGCAACTCAGTGGTGACCAAACAGTGGTGCTGCGACCCTATGACAGCAGCGCAGCCTATTACCATATCCCCAACGGTGGCCTCTTCACCGCAGACAGCGGCGTCACCGTGGCGACGCCGAAGGAAGCATCGCTTGAGGGACGACACACCTTTCCGCAGTCAGTGCATGACCTCGGCAGTTTTGCTGCCAAAGTGGAGGTGAGTGCCTTGCTCGGCTACGCGGCTGCTGTACAGAGCTCACTAGCCAGGGAAATAGCCGAGCCTGGGGCTGTGGCCACCACGATGGTGTCACCACCGTCGTCCATCGCGCCTGTGGATGAGACGTTCTCTGTGTGTCGGCCACCACTCCCGGCTCCGGCAATCTTGCTCCGTCACTCGCCGACGCGCAGGTCCTTCTATCTGATTCCTGGGTTGGAGGCTGCGACGACTGCGGAGCCAGGGCGCATCTCCCTCTCCTCTTTTACCGTCGCTCCTTGGGCCATAGGTGGCGCCAGCGATTTGGTGGCAGCGGTGGCAACGCCGCTGCTGCCAGGGATGCTGAGTGGGAAGGACAAGGTCAGTCCATGGTCCAGCGACAGTGCGAGGGGCGGGCTTCTGCAGGTGTTGCCGCTTGCTCAAGACGAACATGTGTCCACATCGTTGAGTTACAAGGCGCCAAAGACGACGAGCCCATGCCCGCAAGCCAAGCACAAGATGACTCAGTGGCTGCGACGGATCTGCAGCTGCTGTGGTGGGCACCGAAAGCCGCGCATGCCGCGGCACCATTCACAGCTACTACCACCGATCCCCGCCCAGCTCCCGTGCATCGCAATAGTGGCGAGTCGGGTACTCACTCCAGCATGCCAAACTTCAGTTGCGGTTCACCGCCTGTGCACTTGCCCCCGCAGCAGCAGACACCACCCCAGCTTCAGGTTTGTGCGCCGGCTGCGATGTGGTCCTTCCTCCACGGCGCTCACAACAACGACGATCAAGGCGCCTACCAAATTGCTACCTTCAACAGCAACCCAAGTGTTTCTCTCACCCGAAGCTCTACTCGAGGGCTATCGAGCTGCATCGTCGATCAGGCAGCCGATATGTGGCCCGGTGGTGAGGAGGAGTACCGCCAGAGTTGTCGTCCCGAGGGGGAGATGCTCTTCCGCAGACTCGGTACTCTCACAGGCAGCACCAGTCGGTGTCGCAGGAGCGGCAAAAGGGGTGGTGGTGGCACAGGTGCACCTCTCCACATCTCCATCCCGTGCGATCAGCGCTATCGAGACCTCGAGGCTCTCCTGGATGACGCGGAGCAGGCCATAAACAGGACGTCTGTCCCCATCATTTCCTTACTTAGCTACGGCGGTCGGTCGTTGAATGGGGACGAGTACTCGCCTGAAACACTCGGCAACGGTCTGGCGTCAAGTGTAATGTCGTTAGCAACGCCCGCACTGACAACTTCTATGACCTGCTTGGAGGTGAGTCTTGTATCGCCTCTGGCGCTAGGGTCTGCGTCGGACAAGCCGGTAGCGAGCTCCGCAGGGACGATGTCGTTCTCCGTCAGTCCGCCGCGACGCAGGTGAAGCCAGAAAAGGTGGAGAACAAAGCGAATTCAGCTTGCGGTCTTGTCGCATATCTTGCGCACCTCTTCCGGCGCACTGGTGTGCATCTCGCACCCACAAGCTGGAGCGAGTGTGACAACTGGACACCAGTGTAGGTGCCCGCGCATAGAGGCAGGTCTCTTTACCCTCCCTGCCTCCGGCTTCCCACATATTGCCGCCATGAGCGTCTTGGGTATGTGAGCACGGATGCATCCGCGCGTGTGTGAGTGTGTGTGTGTGTGTGTGTGTGTGTGTGTGTGTACTTGAACGTGCGTATACTCAAGTCGAGCGTCTTTAGTTTCGGCCCATCACCCCCACCCCGTCTCTCTTTTTCTCTCTCCGCACGTGTGTGAGGGGAGGGCGGAGTGCCCTCTCGCTCTCCTCCCTTCTTCCACTTACAGGCGGGTACATGCGTGGCAACTAGGGCCTTTACGTCTCTGCTCTCATCACTTGACAGACTCACTGAGAGAAGTAGTCTGTGGTATGAGTGTGTGTCTGTGCATGCCGTCAAAGCTCCAGCATCCCACTTCATCCCAGCCACCGACTCAACCACGAAGCACCGCACAGTCCTCCGCTTCACCACCTGCTGGGCTGCTTCCCTCTCCTCTTTCCGTCGTTAAGAAGGCGATCGGCTACCTCTAGGCTGTACTCGCTCTGTCAAGGCATGGCATCCGTTCCGCTGCATGCAGTACAGACCCCCTCTAAGGTCCTCCTGCCGGGCTTCGCGAAGAAAGCGCCACCTGTCTTTTTCGTGGTACTGCATGGCTTCTTGGCCCACAGCGGCGCGATGAACTCATTCGTTGTGATGCTGCGCAACGCCATCGATGCGCACAACCACGCCGTTCTGGAGACGAATGACCAGACATCAAAGACCCTGCCGTTCCACATCATCACACTCGACGCGCGAAACCACGGTCTGTCGCCGCACACTTCGACACACAACTTGCAGAACCTTGTGGAGGATCTTAGCCACTACCTGGAGAATGACTTTCCACGCACTGTGTCGCGGCTCTCAGAGGCATGGATGCATGACGGAAGCGATCACGGCCACGACGACGTGGCTCGTCCTCGCGTCGTGGCAATTGGCCACAGCATGGGCAGCATTACGTGGACGCGCTACCTCATGGACCGCTACCTCTCTTCCTTCGCGAAGGGAGAAAAGGGTCAAGGTTTAGAAGGATCGTCAATTGCGGCCCCATCACCATCGAAGAATGTCTCCTCTGCTGCGCAATCCTCCCTTGAGGTGAAGGGACTTGTGAGCCTTGACCTACCGCCTATCGTGCGCTCACACATGACGGCGAAACTGACCAACGAGCTCATCGACATCATTGAGCACATGAAGGCTGTGAATCTGGACGCAATCTCTGACCTTCGGAGTGGACAGGAGGAGTTCTATCGCTGTGGCATGCATGATATCCATGTGCGTGGACTCTGTACGACGAACCTGAGACTGCAACTCGACCCCAGCGATCCCATGCGACACGTTGCGAGTTGGAAGTGCAATGTGCCCGTACTTGAGCATTCCATCCGCTCTGGCGAGCTTTTCCTACCTGACTCGTACTACAAGCGAGCAGCTGACAGAAATGGCTTAGGTGGCGCACATGATGCACACCAACAGCAGCACGGGCGGCACCGATTAGCCCTGGAGTGTCCCTCGGTAGGCACGGTTCCAGTGTTGTCGGTGCTCGGAGCTGCCAGCCCAGTGGGAGGAAACCCGAAGTATCAGCAGCTGTGGGAACGCTACGCCGTCAACCTGCGGCAGCACTCCATTCCGCATGCGGCGCACGTGGTGTACTTTGACAAGCCCCACGAGACTGTGGAGCTCGTAAAAAGCTTCTTGAAGGAGATTCATGTAGTCTAGTCTAGTCGTCGTCGTCGTCGTGTCTGTGTGTGTGTGTGTGTGTGTGTGTGTGTGTGTGTGTGTGTGTGTGTGTGTAGGTGGGTGGGTGTTTCGTGGGTGGACGCCAAGCTGAGGGAGAGCCTCTGCTTGAGGAGAAAGGGCACACCTCCCCGCATAACGGTGCCTCTGCATAGGCACACAAACATCACCCGCACCTCTACCCCGCCCTGTACTCCTTCCACAGCCCGCTGAAGGCGGCGACAGAGCAATAGCACACATGACGGCGAAAAAAAGCAACTTGTGCTGACTCAGCTACGCTTATCGTGAGAGGGCATAACCCTGGCGCCCATGTTGGCGACAGTCCCTTCCCTTCAGGAAAACTGCATGCGACTTCGTCTCTCTGCGCACGTATATGCATGGATGTGTCTTCCTCATATATGTGTGTGTGTGAGTGTGTGCGTGCGTGCGTGCGTGCGTGCGCGTGTATACACGTACATCAGCGCAACACACGCTCTGCGCCACTGCCTGCTTGCACTGTCGTTGTCCCTCGCGCGCCTCCCCTTTTTCTCTCATTCCTTTTCCGCCCTGTTTCCCAGTTCATGAGAACTATCACCACGAGCCCAGTCACCAACCCCGCAGAACGTCTTCTTAAAACAGAATTGTCAATATCACCCTGGATGTTGCGCGCCAGTGGTGGTAGTTGGGCAAGCGCGCCATCCAAGGTTTCCGCGGTGAGCCTGAAACCCAGCAGTAGCCGCAGCCCAAGCATCGGCGGCAGCTCCGCTGAGCTCTCATTGCACTGGAACCCCTTCCAACTCAACCTGGACACGCTACTCGGCACGACGTTCAATCTGTCAGAGCAGCTCTCGTAGATCTTCGGCAGCTCCCCCCCCCGAAGCGGGGGGCAGCCGGCGGGCATCCGGAGCATATCCCGATGAACCGGAACTGCCGAGCCTCCAATCTGCTCAACATATCGACCTACGCTATCCCCACCACTACCAGCACGGGGATGTTCAACATGTACCGTGCTCATACCCTCCTCCCCTACGTCGGCCCCATCACACAGAACTAGGCGGTGCAGAACAAGCCGGTGGCGATGCTGCGCAGGAGGCAGGCCCGGCCACCACGCATCCAGAGGGAGAGGTAATCCTGCAAAATAAGACGAAGGCGCGAGTGGATGAGGAACTGCGGCAGTTGTGACACATCCCGCAGTTCAACGGGGTGTTGTACTTCCCCTTCTCGGATGAGTCGCTCTAAAGCGGTAGTCAGCCTGTCGATATCCTCGAGTCTGCGTTGGCAGAGGTTGCCAACGCAGCATGAAAGGGAAAGGCGCATATGAAGAAGTGCTGACGAGCGAAGTGCAACTCCGCACCACCATGGGTGTTCTTTGTGTTCGTGTGTATGGGGACATGTGTTAGCTCAAGACCGTTGCTCTCTATCGGTCTGTATGCCTCGTCCACCACCACCACCACCACCACCCCACCTCACATTTTTTTTCGCCTTCAACACATCCCTCGTCCCACTCACTCATGCCCTTCCCGTACTTCGCACCACTCTCCCTCTGTGTGTCTATCTTTCCGCTTCGCTCTCTTGTCGCCTTGCTGATCAACGCGCTGCCCCTTCTTTTTCCCTGCCAGCTCCCAGTCGGTTCCCCTCCCCTCCCACCCACCCACCCACCCCCACACGCACACACACACATGTGCTTGTCATGGACGCGCTTACGCTCTAAGTTGGTGCCCATGTTGTGTGTGCTGAGCACAAAATTTACATGAAAGGAATGCGGCTGCCGTGCAGTAAGGCGAGCTGAAAGCAAACATGTCCACTCCATAAGAACATAAGAGGTCGAGAGAGAGAGAGAGACGGCCGTGGTGGTGCAGCAGGTGTGAAGCGATGAAGCGGAGCTGCAACGATTCTCTCCGCTTACACCCCAATGCTTAGGTGTCAGTGTTTGCGCTTTGGCGAGTGTTTCCGGCCTCCTCCTGCGTTCCCCCCCCCATCTTTCCGCTTTCTTCTTCTTCGTGTCGTCTTGCTTGGGGCTGGCGTGGCGCTAACCACTTGCTCTCCTCCCGCTCTGTATATTTGCGTCTCGTCCTAGTGCCGTCCCGCAACGCACAAGTGCCTGTCGTAAGGCAGTCCTCCTTTCCTACATTTCTCGTGCTGTGAAGTACATCTTTGCCTACGGACATGTAGTGCCGCTGTCCTGTCTTTCTCTCTACATCCCCTCCTCCTCCGCTTTCCCTTCTTTGGCGCTCTCCTTCGACCTTTCGGCGGCGCATGATCTACGGCATGTGGACACACACGCACACACGCTCCAGAACTCATACGCGAACAGGCACTGACTTAACTCCCATGCCAGCTGTGTTCTCTCGCGCGCGCTCGTTTCTTTCATATTGGCCTTCGATCCGTGTGCACACGCATTCATTTCCCCTGCTGCTGTTCTTTTAAGCGTAATCGTCTCTGCCATTCCCCACCACACACACACACCACACACACACACACACTTTCGCTTTCTGGAAGTTTGAGCGGCCACACAGTTGTGTCAAGACAAAACGATGGACACAGCCGTCACCAATCTAAGCGCTCATGCGAAGCCCTGGGCACCGAATGGGCCAACCCAGCAGCAACCGCCTCTGCAGCACGCTCGTAGCAACAGCAACCAGTATAGCCAGGACAACGGCGTGAGTAGCGGGCACGGATCCGGCGTGCAGCGAGGCATGCGCGCGGGGGGGAATGCGAACAATGGATCTGTCAAGAACTTGGTGACCCCAGGGCAGCACCCTTACGAGTATGGGAATCTGAACGAGATGCTGCACACCATGCAGCAGCAACAGCCGCAGCAGCCGAAGCTGAGCTCGACGGCGGCAAAGCTCTTTGTAGGCCAGCTGCCGTTTGAGTGCACCGAGGAGCGGCTGCGCAACTTGTTCAGCGCGTACGGAAACGTGGAACACATTCATATCTTGCGCGACAACAGCAACCGAAGTCGCGGTGCCGCCTTCATCACCCTCTCCACCGTGCAGGAGGCCGACACAGCCATCTTTACTCTGCATAATCGCTATCGTATGCTAACGAACCGCGCCATTCAAGTCAGCTACGCCAAGAACAGCCCAAACATTTCCCCCTTCGGCACCCACAGCGCGGTGGAGGTACATCAGTCAAATCCAACAAACCCGCTGCCAGATGTAGCCGGCCTCGCCACGCAGATGTCCCGCCTGTTCTGATGTGGGGAAAGGCGAAAGCAAAACACCTCTCCAAAAGTGAGGGATAACGGTGAGCAATGAAGTTGAATAACGCAGCGTCCTCTGCACGTGCGAGGGTGTATTTCATGGTCGTTAAATCGACGTGGTAGCCAATCTACGTGTTGTGGTCACCGCCTTCATTCTCTCCCCCTATCGCTCTTGTTCGTGTTTCCTTCCCTGCGCAATCATGCCGCCCATTGGGCCCAGCGCTTTTACGGTAGCACAGCGACGAAGAGATACACACACACACACACACACACACACACAACCCATACCTTCCCTCTCCCTTCCCCAACCTCTCTCTCTCCAGTGTACGGCTGCTTACCTGATGGAAATGTGTGTCTATAACGGAGTAATTGGACGGTGTGTGTGTGTGTGTGGAGGTTTGTGGATGTTTGCGCTGTTGTTGTTGCTGATTTGCTTTGGCTGCAGAATGTGAAGTGTCCCCCTTCTCCCTCTGTCTCTCTCGTTCTCTGCCCATGACTCCCCCTTCCCCCTCCTCGTCGTCTTTCCCTATTTGCTTCTTCTTGGGCTAATATGCTCCACCTGCCCGCCCCTCCAAAATATCAAACGTAGAGACACACACGCAGAGTCGGGAGTTTTACCCGCAAGGCCCTCTGAAAGCACAAGCGAGGCAAGAGAGAAGGGGAGAGATGCGCACGCTGCAAAGTGCAAGTAACAGCAAGAACAAGAACAACAGGGTTGTGGAATGTTGTTGCATCGCGGCGTAGGGTGCGTGGGTGGATGGGTGCTCGAAGCCATTCCGCTTGTTCACTCTTGTGTACGTCCACCGTACAGCACGCGTTTGTTGTGGTGATTTCTTCTTTTCAGGCTGGCGTGCGCGTAAAATGGGCATGTGTGTCGTGCCACATGTCTGTGATACGCCGTGACAGACGCGCTCATCCATACGCCGCGTTTTCTCTCTACAGCCCCCCCTTCTCCGCCTCCACACCATCATATGTGCCTTCCCCCTCCCCCCTCGACCTGCCTTCTCTACTCTTCTCCCCTCCTCATTTCCTTCCCTACGCGAGCGCGACACCGAAAAGAAACGCGTTCACGGCAACGATATCGTGGAGCCGTCGAAGGCTATTACTGGTACCCGCAGCAACAGCAGCAGCAGGCGCTGATAAAACGCGAGAAACAATCAAACGAGGGACGAGGTTGTGCCGTGCAACACCGGCTGATTCGGTCGCTCACCGCTTCTTGCGGTCCTTTTCTTAGAAAGGGGCTCTTCTCTTGCCCTGTTGCTGTGTGTCTTTGAGTGGTACAGTCATCGTACTAAACTGCGTACTGAGAGCGAGTGAGCCTCAGATGGATACACATTCAGGGTCTCTCTCGCTTCGATATCGCTGACACAACCGTGTGTGTGTGTGTGTGTGTGTGTGTACCTTGATAGTGTGGCGCCTTGTGTTCTCGTCTGGTCTTTGGTGTTCGTGCCCTTTGTCTTATTTTGCTTCCTCACATATGCGGTTCCTGGCAAAGGTGGCGACCGCCTCTGCTTTCACACTTGGAGTAGGGGCGGCAGGCTTTCTGTACTGCCAGCGGGGCAGCGACCTAGGTGCTGCAGCGGGGACGAGCGAGTCGACGAAGGAGCTCTCCGCGAAGGAGTTCAATAGACTGCAGCACGTGAAGCAGCTGAAGGAGGCACTGGCACCGTCACACTTGCCGTGGACTTTCCATGTACAGAAGGATCGGTACACGAACCTTCGCGAACTAACAACGCGGACTTCGTTAGAGTCTGTAGCCTCCTCTCCGCCTGGAGGACGAGCTTACACCGCCTCCTCGTCCGATGTGAAGCTCATCTTCTATCGTCTCCTCGGCTGCCCGTACTGTGCCAAGGTGGAGGCTGTGCTGCAGTACCACGATATCCCATATGAAGAGGTTGATGTTGACCCGCTAACCGGCAAAGGACTGCCAGACCGTCGCTATCAGCTGGCACCACAGCTGTACTTTGCTCCGTTGGCAGAGCGCAAGAGTAACAACGCCGAGGCAGCAGCCACAGACTGCAATGGCGTGTATTTGGTGGACTCCGCGGAGATTGTGTCACAGCTCTCCGGACCGCTGAAGTACTCGGCGGACGTTGTCAACCCACACATCAGCGCCACCCGTGACTGGATCACGAATCACTTCCACGGTGCCTCTTTTGCCATCACGAACAACTCCTTCCGTGATGCCTACGCCACGTACACGTATGTGACGCCAAGCAACTACCAGAACTTCTTCTACCATGTTGCTGGCAGTGCCGCACTGTCGGTGCTTTCACGGTACAAGATCCGGCCGAGGCTTATTGCAGAGATGGAGTGTGCTGACGGCCCGTCCGCCGCCACCCAGACGGGCACCCGCTCGGGCATGGCCTCGAATGGTCTGTGGATGCTGTCGGAGGCTCCGCGCAAGGCGCTTGCGGAGACGATGCGCTTCGGCGCGGTGGAGGAGTGGCTGCAGGCCGAGCTGCAAACGTTCCTGCAGCGTCGCCCAAATGGCAAAGTATTTCACGGCGGCAGCAGCCCCGACCTGGCAGACGTGGAGATGTACGGGGTGACGCGCGTGGTAAACCAGCACCCACGGCTCGGTCCTGTGATGCGCGAGGGCGCCTTTGGCGAGTGGCAGACCGCAATGCAGGAGAAGCTGAAGTTACACACAGGATCGGTGTACGCCTAGAGGTGATGTGTGTCTGTGTGCGTGGGTGTTTGTGTGTTTGGATAGTTGAATCGATTGCCGTGCGTAGGGGACTAGTGGTGGAAGATGCATACCCTCGTCTCTTGTCTCTCTGACATGCTGAGCATTCCCCTTCTCCTCTACTTGTGCGTTGTGACATGCACACGCACATTTATTCCGCAGAAATTCCCTTTTCTTTCGCGCTGTCGTATGTCGTCGATTCGAGCACGTGATGGCACCAACGCAGTGCACAGCTGCCCACCCTCCCTCTTACTGTGGATACGACTGACTGTGTACAGTAGCCAATTCCGCTCACTCGGCGCCTCTGCGCGCGTATTCGTTGGTGTGCGTGTTAGGGAAGTACTAAGGGACAGAGAAATAAAGGAATGATGGATGGACTGGCACGCATAGAGAACGCCCTCCTTCATCATCCAAAAGAGGGAGAGGAAGAGTGCCGGCACCACAGATGCCCTTCCTACGTACACGCAGCTGTACACCGGCCTTTTGTGGCGGTGGCAGCCACGTTTGGCTCGTCAGGGAAAGGGGGGGACGAGCACGAGTAGAGTGATAGGTATCGTGAGCGGCGCGCCTCTTCTCTCTCCCCCCCCTCTGCATTCATCTGCGCAACGACTCTTGTGCTCCAAGAGCACCACAAGCGAAAGACTCGTGTATCGGAGGCCTTTTGCGAGCCACTTCTCCCCCAACTCGAAAGCGTCGCCTGTGTCTGCCTTTTTTGGGGTGTTCCTCTGAACTGTCTTTCTCCCCACACCCTGTAGCTCCTCTGTCCGTTCCGCCCACCACCACTACCACCCCACACACACACACACACGCACACGTGCATACATCTACAGGCGCACATCTAGTCCGACGTATACTCCTCATACCGCCTTACAAATACTTCTAAAAATGCGTCGCCTCTTTGTAGCCCGCCACTTTCCGAGCGTCGCCCTCATTCGCCGTGCTTCAGCGAACACGCAGGCAAGCCCTGCAACCGCCACTGCCACCACTGCGCCTGCAAAGCCGACGGCAACCGCCTACGACTTCCCCAAAGATGTACTGCACAATCGTCTGTGGCAGACGCACCAGGCAGGGCGACACATCAATGTGTACGTCGACTCGGGCCGCATTGCATGGATCGTCATGAATCGTGCCGAGTCGAGCGCCAACGCACTTGGCGAGGAGTTTGTGAAAGACATGAATGCGGCCCTAGATATTGTGGAGTCTCTCGTCGCGAACAATGAAGCCCAATTCACCATCCTGACAAGCGCCAAGTCGACGTTCTGCGTCGGAGCTGATATTGACCAGATGTACACCATAACGGACCCTACGGTGGCGGTGCAGGTGCCGACCCTCGGACACATGCTCTTCAACCGCATTGAGCAAGAGAAGTTCCCCATAGTTGCCGCTATCAACGGCCTCGCCCTCGGTGGCGGCTTTGAGCTATCGCTTGCGTGCCATCAGCGGCTTATGGCCTCGACCGCGAAGGTGGGCTTCCCAGAGTGTCTACTTGGTCTTCTGCCAGGCGCTGGTGGCACAGTACGGACGCAACGGCTGTGCGGGCTTACCAAGACGGTACAGTGGATCCTGACCTCTAAGCAGATCAAGGCGCGGGAGGCCAAGTCGGCTGGCGCGTGTGACGCTATCCTCCCTGCTGAAGACCGCTGGAATGGCGAGCACCGCTTCTTCGAGGGGGTGCGCAAGTGGGCTGGACAATACCTCTCTGACAAACCCGCCATTTTGTCGAAGCGCAAGAGCATTTCGCTGATGGATCGCGTGCTTGAGCACACAACCTTCGGCCGCCGTAAGATTGCCGACGAGGCCATCAAGATGCTGAACAAGAAGACAAAGGGCAAGTACATTGCGCAGTACAAGGCGCTGGAGTGCGTCATGTTCTCCGCCACGCATAGCAATCAGCAGGGCTTTGACAAGGAATGCCGCGGCTTCGCTGAGCTGCTGTGCAGCCCAGAGGCGAAGAACCAGATGTCCCTGTACTTTCTGCAAGAAGGCATGAAAAAGAGCGCAGAGAAGACGGGTGTTCCCAAGAACAAGGTGATGCAGGTGAACAGCGTCGGTGTCATTGGCGCCGGCGTGATGGGCTCTGGCATTGTCCACTACTTCGCCAAGAACAACATCCCGGTGGCGGTGAAGGACTTGAAGGAGGAGTCCGTGAAGCGGGGTATCAACAACGTCCGTGCCGAGTTTGAGCGGGCCGTGCGCCGCAAGCGCATGGCACCGGCAGAGCTACAGAAGAAGATGGACCTTGTGACGGGCGGTACGACCAACGAGGTGTTTCGCGGCGTGGACGTCATTGTCGAGGCCGCTGTGGAGGTGATGGATATAAAGAAGAATGTTATTCAGCAGCTGGAGAATGAGGGGATCCTCAACTCCAAGAACCTCTTCGCCACGAACACGTCCTCGCTAAGCTTGACCGAGATGCAGACGGTGGCCAAGTGTCCGCAAAACATCGTCGGCATGCACTTTTTCAACCCCGTATCGAAGATGCCGCTTGTGGAGGTCATCAAGGGAAAGAGCACTTCGACCGAGGCCGCTGCCGCCATCTTCGACCTCGCCCTCAGGACGGGCAAGATGCCAATCATCGTGAACGACGGCCCTGGATTTCTGGTGAACCGCATCCTTGGCGTATACATGGCCGAGGCCGGGCGACTGGCAGTGGATGAGCGGTGCCACCCATCGTGTGTGGATGAGGCTATCCTGGCCTTCGGCATGCCGATGGGGCCCTTCCGGCTTTTGGATGAGGTCGGCCTCGACGTCGCGTGTCACGTGGGGCCAGTGTTGACAAATGGCCTGAAGAGCGACCGCTTCGGCGTCAGCCCATCCATCTCCCTAATGGTGAAGGACGGCCACCTCGGCCGCAAGAACAACAAGGGGTTCTACAACTACACAGCAGATGGGAAGGAAACAGGACTGAACAACGCGGTCCTGAAGAAGTACCTCGGTGAGGAGTTGAGCGCCTCCATCTCGGAGACGGAGATCGTGGACCGCTGCGTCTTGCTCATGGTGAACGAAGCCACCCTCATCCTCGATGAGGGGATCGCGATGTCACCCGAGGACGTTGACACGGGGATGGTGTGGGGTACCGGCTTCCCGCCATTTCGTGGCGGGTTACTGCAGTACGCCGACCACCGCGGCATCGCCAACGTTGTCGCAGCGCTGGAGCAACTGCAAGGCAAGACGAAGAAGGACTACTTTGCCCCCACGGAGAGACTGAAGAAGATGGCCACCAAGGGTATGTGCTTCTTCCCGAATCGCCCGTACGTGCCATACCAGGAGCGCCACGGATACCCTAAGGTGACGTTCTAGACGCCGTTCGATCATTGAAGAAACGCAGCTCACAGAGCAACGCGTGTGTTTTTTTTTTTGGATGTGTTCTTAGGCTCCCACTTCAAACATGGTGACCCTCTCCACCACCACCCTCGTGCCAGGAAGAGACCCCACAGCTATCCATGTAGGGGAGAAAAAGATTCCCAAGTACCTTCGCTTGTGCCTATTCTATTATCTGTGCGTCCGTAGCGCATCACCACCCAACACGTGCGTCCACCCCCTCCCCTCCCCTCCACCTTTCTTACCTTCGCCTTTTCTGTCTCGGTCGCTCGCGCTCTCCCTCTCTCTCTCTCTCTTTGTGTGTGGTGCCCCTCTTTCGCCATCATCTCTTGTGGAAACGACAGAATTCACTGAAGAAGAAAGTACGACGGTGTGCATTCTCATAATGGATGCGTTCATATTACTCCCCCCCCTCCCCCCCCTCTCTCTCTCTCTCTCTCTGTCTCTCTTCCCTGTTGTTTTGCTGTTTCTTAGTTCACCTTATTGGGGGGATGTAGGCCATCAGGCGGTGACAGCGGACAATGGCACCCGGGTTAAGGGAGGGGGTGTGAAGAAGTGCTTCTCGCTAACGTCTGAATTTTTGCATAGCGACTCTATGTGGAGAAACGGTTAGTGCGGCGTGTTGGCAATCCCTCCTCGATGTGCAAGCACAATAAACCAAGTGCAACGGGAGGAGCGGAAGAAGTCGATTCAAACGATATTCCTACCGCGGTTATCTTCGTGGGGCTTTGTTTGTGTATTTGCTTTGCGTCTTCTCAATGCTCTTCTCTCTTTCTCTCGCTTCTCGGGAACGTGGACGTGCCCTGCGTATGTGTGTGTGTGGGGGGGGTGCCTCTGTCTTTGCGGCGAGTGCAGCCGCGAGGTTTTGGGTCGAAGAGCTTTGAGCTCTCCAAGCGCGTTGATATCGCTGATTCTACTCTGGTTCACCTCTCTACTCTCTTCTGCGATGATACCATTTCTCGTTTGGCTGCTTTGCTTTCGCACGTACCGCTGTGTGTGTGTGGGAGGGGGGGACATAGTGGTTGGTGATAAAGGGTGTACTCATGTTGCGCATATGGCAGTGCATTGTGGCAGGAATTGATGCTCGCAGTTGTCTTTTCATTTGGTGTGCGTGCGTGTGTGTGCCTCTTTCTTGCTTCCCTGACCTCAACGGTTTCGTCCTTGTTGGTTTGGCTGCTTTCTCTGTGACTCCCCATCCCCCCTCCGCACTCCTACGTGTGTGTGTGTGGGAGGGGGAATCCTTGTCGACGCTGCTCTTCAGCAGGAGACTCGCATGACTGCGATAGCAGCTCTTCTCTTGTGTGCATGTGTTCTCTCTACGTTCTTTCTTTCCTCTTCTGTTCTCGTTGTCGGTCTTCCCTCCCCCCTCCTCTTCCTCCTCTGTGAGCGTGTCTTTCAGGTGTTCGCCGTTGAACTGCCACCACGAGCATATTGTTCCACTACAGCCCCCGCACTGCCTCCCTCCGCCTCATTACAGCAGTCTGTGTGTGCGTGTGAGAGGGAACGATGGAACGCCAGGCCAAAGAAGGGTAGGCAGTGCGAAGACACGCGGGGAAACCCAAAAAGAGAGAAGCGGGCTTCATTCAGAGGCGTCCCCTCTCTCCCCCTGTGTCCTTCGCACACCACACACACACATATATATAGTATATGGGGTTCTCTATGACTATAGCACTCGGTTCATCTGCGCCATGGAAGCGCAATTCTCTTTTACTCTGCTGCTGCTCCCCTCTTCCTCCTCACGCACACGTACACGCACACACACACACACCGTTAACCAACTCCATCTATTTGTGTGTGGTGTGTGTTCTTCTCATGCGCTTACTTGCTTGACTCGCTGTCTCCCTGTGTGTATCTGCACACCTGCATCTGGCTGGTGGGCTCCACCCCTACCTCCCCATTTCGTCTTGTATCGCACAGCTCGTCATGCCTCCGAAACGTGCAAAATGGAAAGCGGTAGAGGCAGCAGCTGGTAAGTCTGCTGCGAGGAAGCGAGGCCGCAGTATGACTGCCGCCGCCAACGCACCTACTGCCGAGGAATATACCGTTGAGGAGACGCAGGCTTCCTCATCGCCCCCTTCTCAGTCCAGCTCCAATTCAAACTCAGTTGTGTCGATTCCCCCGCCACCTGCACTCATCGACGTCGATGCCGCACCATGTGAAGTACCTGCGGAAGGAAAGCTGCGACGAGCCACGCGTCAAGCGACGCTGACTGGAGCGATACTCAACACAGCACCAGCGCCCTCGCGAGTCCCAACAAAGAAGTCGCGTTCTCGAGACGGCGCGGATGGACGGAAGAGAGGCGCAGTTGGTGGCGAGTTGAAGCCCATTTCCGGCTCAGCACGGATATCTCTGAAGAGAGCCACTCCGTCGCTGCCATTGGCGGGGCCCGCTCAGCAGCACTTCTGGAGGAAGCGCTGCTGACACACCTGCGTTCTGCGCTGGCTCGCAACTACATGCTGATGACGGGACGCTCCATTGAACTGGCTGCACAACCGCATACAAGCAACATGATGGGTGTCTTGGGCCTTGGCCAAGACAACGGAGGTTGAAGAGACAGCGGCACCTGCCGACGACAACGCCGATGAGCCAGACAACGACGCCACTAGCGCTAAATCGTTAGCGCTGGAAGCAAGTGGTGTCAACGATGTAGTCATGCGGGCTGTGCTTCCATGCGTTCAATACTTCATAATTAGCGAGTGTGCCCGCGTTGCCCGCGTGGTGCGCAAGGAAGGCGGCAAAGGGTACGGCGATGACCCAGCGACCCGAGCAGCTGAGCTGCTCGGCTTTCTTCTCTCCATGCTGAGCAAGCATGACACGTTCTCCACCCTCCTTGCCTTAGCATGCCCATCCTGCCGCGTCGCAGGGGTGAGCTACTCGGCCTTCTCATGCTTGACGCAGTATATGGTGTTGTCGCAGCGCGCAAGCGCGGAAGAGATACCCCTGATGGACCAGAAAAGCCTGATTGAGCGTCTGGGACTCCTCGATGGGTGTCGCAGCGCAACGGGTCGACCGTTGGATGTGGTCGAGTGTTGTCCCTTTGGCGTGACGCACGTCCACCTCTACCTCCTCATCCGCACCAGCCCGGGAGAGCGGGTCAACTCGCGTCTCGCAAAACTTCGGTGGCAGTACAAACCGTTTGAGCTGCTCTCCTTCCCTTCCCTCGCCAAGGCAGCAAAGGCGTTCGACACGGCCATGGACCGATATATGGCGGATCGCACACGCGATTTGATACGGCACCAGCGCATTTCCCCAAACTCAGTCGGCGGCTGGGCACCGTTGACAGGTAAACAGGCAAAGCCACCGCAGTTCACTGCAGCACAACGTGCACTTCTAAAGCCCAAGGCTTGTTGTCTGACGTGGGCGGAAGAGCTTCTCCGCGCGATCCTGCCAGAGACCGCCACACAACCGTGGCACCGTAATTCGGAAGACCTTCAGTCACGCATTCGGCGCTTCTACGCGTACACGTGCGCGGATGTCAATCACGGCGGCTATTTCTCCGCGACACTGGAGCCAGCGTCTGCTCTGTGGTTCTCTCCGTCCAGCATGGGGTCGTTCATAAGCACGACCAGCTTGGTACAGGCAAGGCTGCTATTTTCTCAGATGAAGGTGTGTCAACACGTAGCCGAGGCAGTGCAGCACGGTGGCCGCTGCTCCTGCCACAGCCACCACAACGCCGCTGCTGCAGCAGTACTGTTTGTGGAGGCGCACGGCCCATGCATGGCGGCGCAGCGCCACTGCTGTGATGAGTCGTACCTCCTCGTGGGCAATGATACGGTGAATCTGAGTAGAACAACCGACGCTGCGGTCGACGTAGATGCGGTCGAAGAGAAGGCAACAACGCCTGGGGCGGCCGCCGCGTGTGGCTGTCAAGAAGCGCATCCTTCTACGCCGCAGGCTCCTTTGCCAGATTCCAGGCAACGCTGGGGGTGACAGGGTCGATGAACGCAGCGCAGATAGTGGACTGCGTGGCGCGAGTGGCGACAGAGTCAGCGGAGGCTCTGCCAGTTGCGCAGGTGCCTCGACAGTACATTCAAGCGGAGCTGAAGCGGCATCAGCTGGAGAGTGTGCAAGGGATGTGGAACAAGGAGTGTGGAGGTTATCGCGAGCACGTGTCAGTCCCGCTCTACCACATCGACACTGGCGCTGTACCAGCAGCACGCCACGTCGGCGTCATGTACTACTGCGCCGCAACAAACGAGACCATCGTTGCACGCAGCAGTGGCAGTTCTGTGGCAGCAGGACGGGAGGCGGAGGCAGATGTAGATGCGTGGAATGTGGCGGGTGGGCGTGTCCGCGGCGGCTTGCTATGCGATGACGTAGGACTCGGCAAGACGCTGTCGATCCTAACGCTGTGCGCTTACGATAGAGCGATACGCGAGGCTGGCAACAGCAACACAAAAGAGGCAAAGGCCTTGGGGAGTGAGATGGCATTAGTCGCGCGGAAGTTTTGGCAGGTGTCAGTGAAGCCAGCAGCGATGCGCCACTGCATCCTGGGGTTCAGACCAGAGGTGCTCCACTGGGCATTTGGCCACTTCCGCTCCGGGTTCGTGCCCCACCCAACTATGCCGACGCGACTACCGCACACAACACTGGTTGTGGTGCCGCTGTCGATCGCGACACAGTGGATCGGGGAGATTCACAAGTTCTACCCAGCCGCGTCCTACATTCTCTTCTACGGCGCCAAGCGGGCGCAATACACGGCAGACGACATGCAGCGCGCCGACTTTGTCATCACAACATACGAGACACTGTCGACGCATCTGCGCCAGGAGGCGAGCGGGCTGGAGTTTTGGATGACACGCGCGGCGGATGAAACCGATGATGCCGTGTGTGCGAAGGCTGCATCGAATGGCTGGTCAAACTTGATGCCGTCGGAACTCTTTGCAGCCGTGCAGCAGTACGCCAGCGACGTGGTGTGGCCAGCAGCAAGCGGTATGAGGGAAGCTGGTGGTACCGGCATAAGACTGGAGATGATGCAGAGTAGCCACTGCGCAGCGGTGTCACCATTGCAGCATGGCCAGGGCGAGACCCGTAGCAGCCGCAGGGGCAGTGGCCATGACCGCGCTCAACGAAGTGGCGGGGCAAAGCTACAGCTACCCTCCCCCGCAGCCGCCATCACCACCACCGCCGTTTCGGGTACGTGGACGCTTGAGTTTGACGCTGTCCATGGCATGCCGGCGTTTCGCTGCCCCGCCTTCTCCCTCTCCGTATCTTTTGACGATTCAGTGGTGGACACGGCCGTGAGATCCGTCTATCGCCACACGTGTCTGCCAGACACTGATGCCGTCAGCGACGCGTTTCTCGACCACACGTGGGAGCTGCTCAAGGGCTACAGTGTGGCAACAGCTGCCGCGCCCGCGACGCAGGTCGAAATCACGCAGTGCCGACTCTTCGATGGTCAAGGCACACATTGCGCTACGTCAGCCTTCCTGGCGCTCCTGTTTCACGCTGCAGAGATGTACACGCTCCCCGACTCCACACGCCGCGAGCTGGTGCGCCAAGTGCTGCTTCCACCGCTGTGGAGGGTACTGGTGGGGTACTGGGCCAACATGAAAGCACACTACGCCGATGTAGCCATGGCCGAGGCGACGGGGCGTCCCGCGCTGCGCATCACCGACCTGCTCTTCCGCCGTGTTGTGCTGGACGAGTCACAGAAGTGTGGCACTGCGAGTCTATTCCACCTGCTGAGTGGCGAACGCTGCTGGGCCGTGACAGGCACCCCGATCAACAACAACAAGACAGAGTCGCTAGGGCTTGCGTTGCGCTTTCTCGGGCTGCACAGCGCGGCGCGGCTGCTCAGTCGGCCCCCACTCCGCCAGGTATACTTGGCTCATGCCTATCTAAACACCCACAACGTGTCGGCGTACTACACAGCTGGCCACTTTCTAAGCCACTCAGTGAATCGGGGCCTGCGCTCCCTGTGGGTGCGTCGCCACTCCGATGCCCTGCCGGAGTCGGTAGAGGACGAAGTTGCATTTTGTGTGTGCGCCCAGTGCCTGCAGCGCGACCTCTACGGCACCTCCGAGGCAAGTCTAGCGAACATCCCCTCTGAATACCGTCTATGGTCGCCTCCGCGCGACCTCCAAGTGGGCTTGCCGTGCCTGCCAAGCAGTCTTTTCGAAGTCCTCGCCCTCACCATGGTGCGGCATGAGCGCAATCAAGATGTGCGCCGCGAACTTCAGCTGGCCCCTGCGCACTATAAAGTTCATTATGCAGCTCTGACCGTGGACGAGATGCACCTGTACGATCGCGTTGCGCGCGTCATTATGAGCGTTGCGGCGCGCCTGCATCGCCAGGGTGTCCTGTCATCACGCATGGGATACGCCATGCAGTGGGTGCAGGAGCTGTGTCGACTATGCCTGCACCCATCACGAGTGGGCAACGACGAATTGCTACGTGGAGACATTGAGGCGCACGTGTTGCGAGGCGTCCGGCTCATGAGCGACGATCGCGTCTGTGGCATCAATATTACCGAGGTGTTGGCGGACTCCTTTGTTGCGGCAACGCCGCAGGAGGCTTTGGAATGGGTCACGTCGATGGCAGCAGCGCGCAAGCCCGGTCTCCCCAGAAACTCAAGTATCCCAGAGGAAACGGCGACAACGCTGGCGGAGATCGCGCAGGTGCCGCCGCTTCTACCGCAGTGCGGCATTTGCATGGACAACATGGCAGCGCCGACCCTGCTGAAGTGCCTTCACATGTTTTGCAAGGAGTGTGTACTTGGCGTGATTGACGCGAGCCGCAGTGTGATGGGCAACGTGAACGCGAAGTGCCCCTACTGCCGCGATCGGAAGTCGATGATGGAGGAAAAACGTGTCGTGATGGTTGACACAACACTACCAATGAAAGTGGTGGCGGAGACGAGACACAATGACAACGGCAGCACAACGGCAGCGGCGCACTCAGGCGACGAGGACGTGAACGTGGTGCTGGCGCGCATCGGCGACGGCAGCCGTGTGCGCGCTTTTTTGGAAGTGGTGGAGGAGATCTGGCGCACGCAGCCGGATGATGGTGTGCTGGTGTTCTCCAAGTACCCCGCGTTTCTGCAACTGGCGCACGATGCGGTGGCAGCGCGGGGCTACGCGCCGCACATGGTGTGCGGCGCCTCGTCACTGGCACAGCGGCAGCGGGCGATGCGGGCGATGCAGTCAAGCAGTGGTGACTCGGCACTGTCGCAGCGTCGTATTTTGTTCGTCACGTCGCGCAGCGCAAACGCCGGCCTCAATTTGACCTTCGCTAACCATGTCATCTTCCTTGAGCCCAACCTCAATCCCGCCATAGAACATCAGGCTGTCGGACGCGTACACCGCTTTGGTCAGCTAAAGCAGGTCATTGTGCATCACATCTTTGCACCTCACACCATCGAGGAGGTCATCTACCGACGGTCTGTTCGGCTGCGCGAGCAAGCAGTGCAGGGGCAGCAAAGCCCAACTTCAGCAACGCCTGGTACGGGCACAAGGGATTCTGATGCGCTGCAGAGGCGCACGCAGTTCGGCCGCATTGCACCAGCAGAGGTATTGCTACTGCTCGAGTATCCTGTATCTCCGCAGACTGCGTAGTCGACGGAGGGTGCATTCATATGTTCTGACTCTGTAGTGTCGTTGCTCTACCTGCTTCTCCTTGGAACTCAGCTGAGTTGAGCCTAACCGGACCTATCACCTCAAGCTATTTATAGCTTTCTTCATAAGCAATGGATATGCTGCCTAAGGTGTCGATTCTGCTGTGGTCTTCGTTTTGCAGTACTATCCCCCCCAGTAGTGCATTAATACACCATTCCTTCTCGCCCTCTTCTGACCTCCCCCATCCCACACTCACCACACGAGAAGCCACCCGCCTTCCGTTCGTCTCTCGTTTGCTGACACGTATCACACCCATACACAGGCACACACACAAAAAGAAAACGCAGTCTTCGAAATCACCAGCCTCACTATACCGCTTCTCTACAAAATATGGGTTCGCGCACTTCACGCACGCTCTCCAGTGACAGCATCAGTCCAGCTGGTGCTCCTGCAAACACCGCGTCCTTGCTCTGCTGTTCAACGGCGTCCGATGTGACAAGCAAGCGCGGTGAGCAGGCTGAACTTACTGACCTGCGGAGGCGGGCGCAGCGCACTCATGAAGAAGACGAAGAGAATTTCCTTCCGTGCCTGTCCGCTGCCAGGCGTTCGCAACAAAACAATGGCAAGTACGACAACAATGCACGCAAGCGCCAGCTGAATCAATACAAAGCCCCGGGGGACTGCCAGAGTGACCGCGTCGTAGCGCCAGTGCAGCAGCCAAACCTGAGACAACCCCACAAAGTTGCGTCCGAAGCCTCGGCATCTTCTGTGCGCACGATGGCGCACCAGCCGCCACTCCTCCGCCGCAGCGTCGACCACCAGAACATGCCGCTGGATCATGAGCAAAGATCGAGACCAGGCACGAGGGCACAGCGTCGCCGCAAGTGTTGGACCGACAGCCCCTACACAGGACAGGTTAGTGGCCGCCCCCAACGCGCCTCCCCCGACTACCTTCCGTTCCTGGCTATCAACACGCCGCTCGCTTCGCAAGGCGACGGCGGTGGCAGCGCTGGATTTTTCATTGGGTAACCCGCCACGGGCCACAGCTGGGCCGGACCTCACCCCCGCTGCCCCTTAGTACTACAGCCGCGTTCGCTGAAATATTCGGCGCAGCCAAATCATCTGCGTCGGCTGTTTGCGTTCACCTGTTCGTTGCGAGGGCCGTCCCGGGACCCCTCGGGTGGGGGCGCAACCCGCCGGCCCCGGGCGCCGGCGGCCACGCGGGCCGCCCCCGTGGGGGCGCGGCGAAAAAGGCCGGCCGCCCCACGCAAAACAGCCGCGCGCCCCCGGACCCCCCCAGGCCCGCCCGGCCGATCCCCGCCCCCCGGGGGACCGCCAACTGGCCAGCGGACTCCGCATTACCCCCACCGAACGCGTTTACCGCAGGTCATCCTTTTTCCACTGGGCGCTCCCTTCGCATGCGTTCGAAGAAGCACAACAGACCTCCTACAGATAAATATCGCCAGCGGCTAATATCCCCCCTCGAAGGAACTACGGATCACCAGCCATTTTCCCTGCCCACGTTCGGGGGCGAACTGCCCGCGTGCGCCATCCAGGGGACTAATGCGACTTTGTGGGAAACAATAAAACAAGTCACCTCGTATGGTGGTGCTTCATTTCGTTCGAGTCTGTAAAACCTGTGATTCACACAAGATGTGCCGCGATCAGAAAACTTTGATAAATCAACGTCCTTAAGTCTTGGCACCACTCACAACATTTTTATTTCTTCCCATAACTCAGCATTTCCAATGAGGCTGAACACCTCAGCGCGTGGCATCCAGCGTCCGGCGCTCCCACCCTGCGGCGTGAGGAAGCCAGGCGGCAGCCCACCCCCATCCCTGCCAATGACGCTGGCCACGTGTGGCGGTGACAGGGCCATGCACCTGCGGTGCTGGGAGGCCAGGGAAACTCATCCCTACTGCTGTCGGTGGTCAGGTCGCGCGTGGCGTTGCGTCGGCGCGATCTGCGATAGTGAGCACGTTTGCGTCATTCACATGATGAGGGGAGTGTTGACGCAGCTCCAACGCATCTCACCCAGCCCTCGCTGCCCACGGGCGGGGAGCCTGAGCCACCGCGACGGATGCATCAGGGGGGCGACCGGCACAATGGGAGCGGCGGCCTGAGAGGAGAGTGGATGTGGTTTGGGGCAGGGGCCGTGCTGAGATGACTGGGTCGGGGCACCGCAGTAGTGCATGGATCTGCGGCTGCTTCGCGCAGCCGCTGGGCGTGTGTCTACAGCTGCATTGCACCACGCAATGTGCGTGTGACAGGTTGGGTAGAGGGGAAGGTTGACTCATGTTGTATAGGATAACGGTTACGGTGAAAAATAAAGCGTCCTTAATTGGTTCCATTTTTTTTTTTTTGAATGCCGACACTGACGCGTTTTTTTGTGCATATTTGACAATTTTTTTCTTTGTGCCGCCCTCGTGCTTTCAACTTATTGGTTTGGATTTCGCAAAGCGTAGCTGTGGAGCTTTGACAGCATAAAGGCAGTGAAGAGTTTCAGGTGTAAGGGAATCAGTAAAGGGGTAAAGAATTTCTGACGCCGGGAAGAAATGGCAGGCACGACAGTAAAGTAGCCATGTGCAGCGCTGTGCTTTTCTTTCTGAATCCATTTCAAGCCAGGTTACTACTACTACTATTAGTGTTAATGGTGATTGCTGACCTATTGTGGGGGCCTTCCGTACACTTATTTAACGGAATTGCTTTTTGTTTACCTCTGTTGCTTGACTACCTGTGTTAATGCAGGTGTCCTGACCCGCATTGTATTCGCTTAGATGACTGTGGTTATCGTTTGATTATATGTCTGCGCACGCACATGTTGACCTTTATTGCTGTTATCAAAGGGAAAACATCATCGCCGTGTGGTGGCAAGGCGCCTTGATCGTCAGCTATTCGCTTTTTAAGAGCAATTTTTGTGTTTGTGAAATGTACTAGCATTTACTTTTTCGTTTTTCCATCACCCTTCGTACCTCTACTGAATGTTTAAGCCAACTCTTCAGGGTGGGCAAACGTGTTATGATTTTCTTACATTATCTCCCCTATAGCTTTTTGTCTGTTTTTGTGACTGATTGTGCGCAATGGAAAGCTGGAAGCTCATTGTCGCCGTTTGTCGTCGCTGTTTATTCAGCTAGAAGGTCGGCACAGTTAGTACATCCAACTCTGAAATACTATGTTTCTTTTTTTTCGCGTTCTTCCCGGAAAGGGCACATGTAGCGACTTTTTGCTTCTCTCATTTCACCAAGTCGATCACGCTTACCATACGCGTGAATTATGGCAGACACTGGCTTTGTTGAAACGAGGTTCTGATACTCATTGTATACCAGACTTAGCGTCATTTTTTGGCAAACGCGTTCAAAAGTTGTCTACTGTCAACCTTGCTTATCTCATCCGTTCCTGTTGGGAAAAGGGTTGTCACTAGATTTGTGTGCATATATAGGAGCAATATCCAGTGGTGAAACCTGCTTTGTTTTGGGGGCATGTTTTAAATGCCGCCCATTTAATCAACTGCACTGTATCTACCCGCTCCTTTGGTGTATCTAGGGCTATGCTTCAGCGCCACTCAACCATCAGAAAGATCAACGATAAGAAGAAACGTGACTATCCCTTTGCCTTTCGCGACCCCCAAGTAGCAAAGAAAACCCTGCTATAGTGGAGTGCCTACTTGGTGCTTCAGTAATGTCTTTACTCGGAGACGAATTATCAGCCTCTTTTTTTCTTTACGTGAGCACGTAGTGTAGCTTTTTCTACTCTACCCTGTACAGTACTTTTGTTATCTATTTTTTTCCTCCGTTTTCCTCTACAAAGCTGTCTTTTCTCTATCTACGATAACGATCCACACTATTTCACTCTAAATACCTTCTTCACTTCTCCGAGATGGCCTGTACTCCTATCTTTGCGAACATTTCAGCAGTCGAAAAATGTGCCGCTCTGTTTCCTAAGACGGTCGCAGCATGCGAAGACCTGGTCAAAGCAGCGACGCATCGTGCAGAGCAGTCGCTGAGCAAAATCTACAGCATACTGCTGCTGACCGAACCTTCAGCAATACGGCTAGGCCCGTGGACATAGCAGCAGCGGAACTGGATGTGTCGGCCAGTCTTCTATCCGTTATGGCAAGCGTGTCGCCAGCAAGGAGGTGCGCGACGAGGCAAACAAGCGTGTGGTTGAGCTCGAGACTTTCGCCATCGATAACTTTGAATCGAACCGGAAGCTGTACTCAGCGCTGAAGGAAGTGTGTGCCGCGCCGGCGTATAAAGCTGAGTATGCGAATGGGAAGGCGCCACGTGAGTGCACGTACTGGATGGAGGAGCAGCTTGCCGACTACCGCCGCAAGGGAATGGAGCTGCCGGAGGAAGAGTTCCAGAAGGTTGTGCGCTGCAGAAAGAACTCGCGTCACTTTGCACGGTGTTTCAACAGAACATCAGCGAGGACAAGACGGAGGTGCATTTCTCGATGGATGCACTAAAGGGTGTACCGGAGAGCGTTCTGTCGGGACTCCCGCGCACAGAGGCTGGTGAGTACACGCTAAAGATGGACTACCCAACTTACCACGCCGTAATGAAGAACTGCGAGGTGGCGTCAACGCGCCAGGTAATGGCGCGCGCCTTCACAAATCGCGCGTACCCTGCGAACGACAAGGTGCTGAGAGACATCATCGAAAAGCGCCACCAGCTCGCAGTCATCCTCGGCTACCCGTCCTTCGCGCATCTGTACATCTCGGACAAGATGGCGAAGACGCCGGAAACGGCGCAGGTGTTTGTGGACGAGCTGATTCCGAAGGTGCAGAAGAAGTGGGCGGCCGAGGCGGAGCTGCTCAAGAAGAACCTGCACCCCAGTTGCTCGCTATCGCCAGCAGGCGAAGTCCAAGCGTACGACGTCCCCTTTATGATCAACCAAATCAAGAAGACGTTGCTGAATGTGAGCGAAACGGAAATCCAGGAGTACTTCCCGATGGACGTGACAGTGAAAGCGCTATTCGATATCTACCAGTCCTTCTTCGACGTGACGTTCCTGCAGGTGGACAACGGGTCAGAGCTTTGGCACAACGACACAAAGACGCTGGAGGTAAAGGACAACAAAAGCGGCTGCGTGCTGGGCTATATCATCCTTGATCTGTTCCCTCGCGAAGGCAAGTACTCACACGCGTGCTGCCACTCGGTGGTGCCACCTGTGCTGCTCAACGAAGGCGGAAACGACTTCTCTCCAGCACTGGCCGTTGTCATCGCGAACTTCCCAGCAGCTACGGCCGAGCGCCCGGCGCTGTTTCTGCACGACGACGTCGAGACCTTCTTCCATGAGTTTGGCCACGCCATTCATTCCCTGATGGGGAGGACACGTATGGTCACCTTTGCAGGCACGCGCGTGAAGCGTGACTTCGTAGAACTCCCCTCCCAGATGCTCGAGGAGTGGCTGTGGGAACCGGAGATTCTGCAGAACATCACGAGTCATTACAAGACGAAGGAGGCGCTGCCACGTGCGTTGATTGACGCCAAGGTAGCATCGAAGAACGCGTTCAGTGGACGGGACACGCTGCGGCAGCTGCAGTTTGCGACGTATTCGTTGCAAATTTTTGGACTGCCGTTCTCGACGCAGCCGCACGACGACCTCAACACTACGCAGCTCTTCTATGACATAGAGCCACGTGTGATGCCTGGTCTGAGCTACGAGCATAACACGCATTTCGAGAGCGCGTTCGGCCACCTGACAGGCTACGCTGCTGGCTACTACGGGTACATGTGGTCGAAGGTGTTTGCCTTAGACTTATTCGAGTACATTCGCTCACGAAACGGACTCCTCGACCCAAAGATGGGCCGGCACTACATAAACTGTATCATCGGTGTCGGCGGCAGCCAGGACCCGAACGACATGCTCACCAAGTTTCTCGGTCGCGAGCCGAACAATGAGGCATTCCTGCGCAGCATTGGTGTATAAGTGATAGAGGTGGGAAGATGGCACGGTATTTGCTGAGCAAGCAAGACGGCAGGTACACAGGAACACGGATGAGGCCTCTCTCTCTCTCTCCGTGCCTTGTCGCTCAGCTTCTCTCCGCCACTCTGCGGACAGGGCACTTTTTCTTCAATATCCCCACGCGCGCACACGTGTAGGGATATATACATATTTATATGCTGTCCACCACTGTCCTTTTCTGTTCGTATGTAATTATTACAGTGGACCTACCCTGTGCATACCGTTTCTGTGGATGGGTCACTCGGCTGACTGTGTTGTACGTCCCTGATGGGGTATCTAGCGTCCCTCTTGGGTCTTCATCCTATTGATGCTTAGTGTCCAAGTGCTCGAGCTCATCCAGCGCACAGACGCACTAACTTTCAAGCGCACACACGCACGCATACACGGTGCTCGTGGCGCTCGTTACAGCCCTCCTCAGGCTAAGATTGTTTTGTTTTCTTGAGCGTATTTTTATGCCCTTGACTATGTCCCTTTAGACTCTTATCATTGATGATAACATGTAGTACGTTCCGTGGAATGCGCTTACAGGGGACCAAGCAGAATATGCGTGCTAAATGAATTTTGGTTCCAGCTGCTGCGTAACGTTCAACTTTGTGCTTTGTGCTCAACGGACACCACCACCCAAGACTGCGCGCAAGCACTTCACATTGGCTACACGGTTTGTGTATGCTCCGCAAAGAAAGTGTGAGCAACGAAGGTGGGCTGAGTAACACCGAAGAAAGCCATTTTATCCGCTCTTCTCCTCGGACGCCGATGTACTTCTTAATGACGCTGGCCACGTGTGGCGGTGACAGGGCCATGCACCTGCGGTGCTGGGAGGCCAGGGAAACTCATCCCTACTGCTGTCGGTGGTCAGGTCGCGCGTGGCGTTGCGTCGGCGCGATCTGCGATAGTGAGCACGTTTGCGTCATTCACATGATGAGGGGAGTGCTGACGCAGCTCCAACGCATCTCACCCAGCCCTCGCTGCCCACGGGCGGGGAGCCTGAGCCACCGCGACGGATGCATCAGGGGGGCGACCGGCACAATGGGAGCGGCGGCCTGAGAGGAGAGTGGATGTGGTTTGGGGCAGGGGCCGTGCTGAGATGACTGGGTCGGGGCACCGCAGTAGTGCATGGATCTGCGGCTGCTTGGCTCGTGTTGTATGAGTGAGCGGAGGCGTTAACTGACGCGAAAAGGGGAAAAACTCGTCATGCACTCCATGTGTGTCATTTCTTTCTGGCATCGTTGCCACACCAGGTCCTCCCTCCTCTTCCCCCTCCCGATGCGCCTGCTTTCGCCCTTTTTCTCTCCGCAGTCATCCATTTCACGCCCATCTCGTCTTCGGTTCTCTGCAGTGCCGTCCTAATCGGCTGTCTATTCTTTGGGCCTCTGAGCACACAATAATGGGAACGTGAAGGAGGAGAGCACACGCTGCTGCTGGCGCACACACTCACACGCATCGCAGCACCGAAAGTGACCCAAAGAGTTTGAACGTTGTAGTTACAAAGACACACCTGCGCAGTTACCGTCGATCATGGAGTTCTCGTCCTCTTCTTCCTCCGATGCGGAGCTAGAAGAGGAGCTGCATCGGAACTTCCACCGTGAGCAAAGAGAGCAACGTGGTATTGTCCGCGCATCCTCATCGCCGAACAGCCACCAAACTATGGGCTTCCCGATGCCTGATGGTCGATTAATCGAGGTTCGGAAAGGCTCCATCTACATTCCCTTACGTAACATGTACGTTCACGTGCTGCAGGCGCGCCGGTGCCCAGAGCGGTGGTTTGGTGACGGACGTGTGCCCCTTCGGCGACGCCGCCCACTACCGGCAGATGTGGTAGTGTTACAACGGGTAACGGAGGCAGCAGCAGCTGGCCGAGGTGGCGTACTCCTCGTCCGCTCGTCAGCGTGACGCTGAGGGAGGCGACTGATAACGACTTTTTCATTTTCAAGGAGGTTCGATCACGAAAGGCTGAAGGGGATGCTGGCGAAGTCGCCGCCCCTATTATCAGGATCGCTCCTTTTACGGCACAGAAACGCCAGAACAGCTGGCGCGATCCTCTTACTGACACGCGCTTTCAACGCATTACGTTCCTATCCCGTTGGCATTTCTCTATGGCCTATCCGCGATTGCTAAGAGAGTATCGGTACGACACGTGGGACGCCATCGAGCTTTCCCCTCCATTTCACGCGGAAGACGTGTGCTGCTACGATGATTTGTTGGGCATCTTATGGTGCCTAAGTGGGCGGGATGGGCGTCTGTGCTACTTGCGATACGACGACAACGCTGTCACTACTACTCGCAGCACCGCCCTCACGTCGGTCTGCGTTACCACGGTCGATGTGACCACTGCGCAGCGGTGTGTCGGAATATACTGTAAGCATGAAGGGTCTCCGTCGTATGGAGCAGACGGTGGTGATTACCAGGAAGCAAACAGCTGCGTGTGCTGCCTGCTCGTGGTCACCAGCTCCCACGCTCTGTGCGTACGTCTCGTGTACACCTGGGGTAATAGGTTTACAGTAGACCACGTGTTGTCGACACTGAAGGTGGAATCGGTTCTCTCCAAGCCCTTGCAACTGGCAAATGTGACGTGCTGCTGCCCCGGGAACGCGGAAAAGCCGCCTGGTGTACCGCTGTCCTCCAGCACCACCGACACGTCCTTTTGCGTTGGTGCTGGGCGAAGTGTGTTTGCGTTCATCTGGCGGAATGGTCAGTGGCGCAGAGTGCGCCTCGCCTCGTTTGTGGCGACCGACGTAACTGCCTTGACTCTCCACGCCACGTTTGGGCATTCCTCGTTGCCTGTTGCTGTCGTCGCTGGCATGCGCAACGGAACGATTCAAGTTGTTACCACAGAGGGGCGGCTGCACAACAAGGTCATCTTTGACCCCACACCTCGACACTGTGGGTCTGATATTACCTCCATGTATGCAGTACCAGGTCTTGCCTACGGAGTCGTCTCTGTCGCTCGCGATGGCGGGGCGAAGCTCTGGGATCTGCGTCGCCTCGGGTCTGACAAAAACCCTGTGTGCACCTTGCTCACCTCGCGCCTCGATGGTGGTCAGTCAGGAGTGGGTAGTACTGCCATGGCCGGCCATATTCTGGCTGTCTCCTCCGTCTCCACAGGGCTTGTGTGCGTGGACGCTCAAACGGGTACTCAACTGCTGCACACAACGCAAAAGCTATCCCCAGCAACCCGGATTGCATTTGGGTCTCTCAGCAATGTTGACGACAACGATGGCTTTGAGCTCTACACCTTCAGTCCACACTACACACAGCGCTATCACCTTCACCTGTAAGAGGGAGAGAGAGAGAGCATGGCCGTGTATGTGTGTGTGTGTGGTGTGTGTGTGTGAGGGAGAGTAGGGTGACGGAGACAGCGCAGACATGGTTTGTGATGTCTCGTGTCATTCTCTTTGGTGTTCCCACTGCTACTGCTACGAGGAGGAGGGGGGGCTACGTGTGCTCAACGGTCCTCTTCCATAAAGTGCACATTCATGCACCGAAAACAAAAACGAAAAACTACCCACAGTGAGGGGGGTCGAAGGAAGAGTGGACGAACTGCTCTACTGCAGAGAAAGCACCTACGCTTGCATTAACGCAACGGCTGGCGTGATAAGAATGGCGATTCTGCTGCTACTCTCCCCTGCTGACGCTGATGTAGAGTTGACAGTTCGTTTTCTCCCCCCACACACACACTATCCTTTCAGCCTTTGAAGATGTGCTTTGGATACGGGCCCACTCTCCACTCCCACACGCACGCACGCACGCACCAGCACGTGTCTTGTACAGGGCACTTTCTTCGCCATGTCCTCTAGATTGAAGTTATGGTCGAAAAGAGACACAACGACGCACAAACCAAGCACACGCTCTGTATGCACTTGCAGTTTTGTTGCTTTCTGATCTGCGCACCTCTCTCTCTCTCTCGTCTACCTTCCCATGACTCTTTGACTTCTCTAAATCACTCTTCCTATTCCTGTTGCCGTTGCCATTATCTTATGTGTGGATGCGTGTCTCTTCGCCTGTGATGCCACACTCAAACTTCCGCATCAATGCATACACCTCCCCACTTTCTCTGGCACGTTTGCTTGAGGGTGTCGCCGCACTACAGTGACAATGGGGGTCTGTCTCGCCCGCCAATCGGTCGTCGTAGCCGACCCCGCGCCAACGGCGTCGACGAGTGCTATGCACCCTGTACTGCCGCTATATTTACTCAAGGAAACACCATGTGCCTCCTTAACAGCCGAACTACCGTCTTTTAGCTCTGACATGCCATTTTCTAACTATGACTCCCATGTCTGGTCGAACCTGCAGCAGCGGATAAGCAGTCCATGCATGATAGAGTAAATGACATGCTGCATGAGCAGGGATCTTTTTCCATCGCTATTCTCCAACGCATTAGTATCGAGCGGCTATCTTTCTCTGCAGCGAAGGTATCCTTGCTCGATGACCTGCAGCTGACGAACAAAGATGATAAAGTGAGGTCTGCACAGAGGGCTGCAGGAAAGGGGACTCGCATTGGGAACAGAGGACGACGACTGAGCAGTACCTTGAACGATATCTACTCGCAGCTGAACAACGTCGCGCCTCCCCACGAAGACGAAGCCAAGGAGGACTATCTTAAGCGCATCTTTTCTATAGTCGACTCACAGGGCATAGGGAAAGTGTCGAGCATGCAACTGACGACTTCTCTCTTCAACGATGCGAACCGCGCCTCTACCACGGTGATGATGACAGCAGCCGATCACGACAAGGACGGTTACCTTAGCGAAAGCGAGTTTGTCTCCTTCTTAATCAACACAGAAAGTGGAGAGGACTGCTTGCAGGCGGATCGCAATGAGCCAAAGCCGACCCAGTCGAATCCCACCCGTACGAAGAACGACGCCATGTGTGATGCCCTCGGAAGTCTCTCTGCTCAACAAACAGCACAGAAAAATGCTCATCACCTGACGGCCCTCAACGATATTCATATGCACGGCATCGAGGTGACGAACCTATGTAGCCAGTCGAGCAGAATTAAGTGCATCGCCCTCTCACCGGATGGCAAGCTGTACGCTGTGGCGCACCGGCACGACAGTGTGGCGCACGTGTACATGATAAGCAACGGCGCTGAGGTGCGACGGCTTGTGGGTCATCAAGGGCCGCTGCTAAGCATCATCTTCTCTCCTGATCGAAAGCATGTTATGACGGCAGCACGAGACAACTTCATGGTCTCGTGGGATCACACGGTCGGACTGGAGTGCAGCTTCTCCGAGCACCCGGGAATCGTCACGGCAGTTGCGGTGAGTTGGGACAGCCAGTTTGTGTTCAGCGGGTGTCAGGATAACCTTGTTCGGAAAATCACGGCTTCCAAGGCTAAGATACGAGCAGTACTGCCCCATATCCCATGTAAGACCCCTGGAGTCATTGTAGCGCTCGCGACGCAGAGCACCAAGAACGACGTCGTTGCCTTCTCCCGTAGTTGCGACCAATGCGCGTACATCGCCAATGCCAAAAATCTACAACTCGTTGCGCAACTTACCGGACATGAGTCGCTGGTGTGGAAAGCCTCTTTCAATGCGGATGATAGCATGTTACTCACCTGCTGTGAGCGGAAGATCATCTTGTGGGATGGAACGTACTTCTCTTCCGTCAGAATATTCAGTAGTGCCGTGGTCGCGCCGCCAGGGTCTGCGGATGAGGTACTGTGGACAACAGCTGTGTTCGCGTCACAGGAACACTGCAACTTGATCTTCTGCTTCAACTCGGTCAGACAGATGCATGTGCTGGACTGCAATGCTGCGGAGGTGGAAGAAAGCATCATTGATATCCAGATGCGATCCAGCATATACACGACGTCAATCTTTGCAGGCGACACAATGGTTTGTGGAGACAACTACGGCAATGTATATCGAGTCCGTATAACTTAATCATGTGACCCTAGGGTGCGAAGGAAAGGAATGATATTACCCTTTCCACACACACACACACACACACACCACGTACACAGCTCGTTCGTCTCTTTTCTTTGCTGTTTTCAGTCCCTGTCTTATCATATGAACATAACGACACATATACACACTGACGTACATACAGGAACACGCGCAGCGTCACTATCGCATGTGGAGCAACCACAAGAGAAAAAGAAGCCGATCTAATCGGTAAAGAATGGCTGTACGCGTGTGCCTTTGTTTCACTTGGTTGACGTAGATGATGTGTTCCGTGGTGTGTATATGCCTCTCTCTTCACCTCACTGTGTATCCCTCATTTTTGTATGTGTGTTATCGTCACTGCCGCTGCGGTGAAGACGTTACCTGTGCATTCGTATGCTCCCGCTTTTCGTCCGCCTCTTGTTTTTGTTTTCTTCTCTATTTCGACCCTTCTTCCTTACATCTTTGTGTGTCATGTATCGTTGCTGTGGCGTACTCGCCACACACACACACGCACATTCCTCGCTTTTTAACTTGATTTAGTTGTTGCAGCATATCCGCTCCATCTCTTAGCTTCGCATGTCCATATCCCTTCCGCTTTCGCTATCTGTTCATTCGTGCTATGCCGTTTTTTTTTTCCTGTTGCTCTTCTGATTGCTTTTTGCTTTCCGTTGGTAAACACTTCCTCTTCCTCCCACAACAAGCGGCGTGGTCATACTCGCTCCTACACTCCGTACCTCATCCCTCCCATCTCACCCACGCTCCCGTGTCTTCCTTATCATGTTGTCCACATACACCTTCGCTGGCCCTGTCACCACCAGCCCCCCCCAATTCCATTTCTCTGTTTACTTTTTGGTAAAGCGGAGGAAACGGGCAAACGGTGCGATGAAATGAATACGAATCGGAGAGAGTGTGGGCAATGGAACACTTAGTCGGCAGTGTACCGCTCCTGGATGCAAGGCATACATGTGTCTGTGTCTGTAGGGGGTGGGGGGGTGCTTGTATCTCTTGCAAAGACCAACTTGGTACCGAGGCGCATGAAAAAGAGCCGAAGAGGCTGAGGAGGCGTTTCGGCGGAAAAGGAAATGGAGAGCGGCGATGGGAACGCAATAATCAGAACAGCAGCAGCGAACACATCTGTGCATCGTCATTTCCTTTTTCTTTCTTTGGTGGTTCGCTTCTTTTTTCTCCCTTCCCCCCCCCGCCGCCCCCCCCCGCTGCCTCCCGCCGCCTCTCTCCACCCGCCATACGTTTCTTTTTTTTTTCGCCTGTCCGATTGTGTGTTTGTGTGTTTGTGAACACCACGACGACGAGGGAAAACAAACAAAAGGAAGACAAAACGCTCTTCTGCTGGAGGGAAGGGGGGAGAAGAGACTCACAGAAAGAGAGAGAAGTGCCCTTTTGCTTAAGGCATACCACACCACGCTCATGCGTCTCTTGAAGCGGCACATGCGGCACTGCACCCCTCCCCCTCCCTCGTGTCTGGACTTCCCGCTCTTTGTGGACATCGGTCTTCTTTGTGCGTATGTGTGTGTGTGGGGGGGGGAGGGGGTATTTGTTTTTTCCAGGTGTTTTTTTTTTCGGCTTCGTACGGACGTGTATATGTACTGTTTCCTTTGCTTCCCCTTTTGCGATTTTACTTCTGTCCTTTTTGTGTTTGACTATCACCATCACATCCCCGCTTCGCTTCTCCCATGTCATTTTTGTTTGTATAGGTACCTCTCTCTTCTACACTACCCCCTCCATCGCGACATCTTTCCTTCACCTTTCCCATCAACGTGTGAACCATGATGAGGCTGAACACCTCAGCGCGTGGCATCCAGCGTCCGGCGCTCCCACCCTGCGGAGTGAGGAAGCCAGGCGGCAGCCCACCCCCATCCCTGCCAATGACGCTGGCCACGTGTGGCGGTGACAGGGCCATGCACCTGCGGTGCTGGGAGGCCAGGGAAACTCATCCCTACTGCTGTCGGTGGTCAGGTCGCGCGTGGCGTTGCGTCGGCGCGATCTGCGATAGTGAGCACGTTTGCGTCATTCACATGATGAGGGGAGTGCTGACGCAGCTCCAACGCATCTCACCCAGCCCTCGCTGCCCACGGGCGGGGAGCCTGAGCCACCGCGACGGATGCATCAGGGGGGCGACCGGCACAATGGGAGCGGCGGCCTGAGAGGAGAGTGGATGTGGTTTGGGGCAGGGGCCGTGCTGAGATGACTGGGTCGGGGCACCGTAGTAGTGCATGGATCTGCGGCTGCTTCGCGTCAGCCGCTGGGCGTGTGTCTACAGCTGCATTGCACCACGCAATGTGCATGTGACAGGTTGGGTAGAGGGGAAGGTTGACTCATGCTCTAGGGCAGAGTGGACACGTTGACGGTAAAACATCCATCAAAGAACCAATTCAGAGGATCTCTTTTACATACGTGGATATGGGCAAAGGCCCATACGTGTCTTGCGCGTGCGAAATCTCTTTTTTCTTCTAATGCCGCTGCCTCTTTCACTAAAATAGAGGATGGAGAGGCAACTCTTGTGCAGGTCATATAATAGGCAGTGCAGCCACCAACCTGTGTGTCTGCTACTCGCGCCGGTGCCATGCATGATCCCTTCCTTCTGCTGACCCACTTATCCAAATCCTATTACAATCTCCTTACATCTCCTCACAGGCACTCTCGCCTAGGCAGAAATGCACACTTCTCACCCACTTGGCATGACCCTCAATAGCCCCTCGACCTTCGATTTTCTTTCAGCAGGTTCTGCTCATTTTTCGCTCTCTCATCTCTCTCTCTTTTTGAGTTCTCTTGACTTTACGTTCTTGCTTCGTGGTGCCGCTTTTCATTCTTCCTCCTTCAGATGTAGCCACAGCCACTCGAACACGGCCAACCCGCTATCACAGTAGTATCAGCAGCAGGCAAACATGGCATACACCCCGGGCATGTACGCTCAGGCGCCTTATCGAGGGGGCCAGTATCCGCAAAGAGCCTACCCTCCGGAACAGTACCCTCAACCCTCGTACTCACGCGCCCCGTTTCCTCAGGACTCCCTTCCTGCGGCACAGTACTCACCAGCTCTCCGGCACGGATACCTGCAACCACAAGGTCACTTCCCACTCACCTCATGAGTCCTGGGTATCCGCAGCAGCCTACGTACGGTCATCAGTAGAACAACCACGACCAACTGAAGAAAGATAAGAGGCACAAGGTATCGCACGACTATCGGAGTCGTCTTCGAGCTTTATCTCCGGCTGACGCTTCCGCTAGTGTGCAGAGAAGCAAGCCGCCGTGGTGGATGCCGCGTCCCAGGTGGCGACGGAGAAGGGGCTTGTATGCACTTTTTCTTTCTGCACTTGCCGCTGTCTCCATTCTCTCACTTCACTCCCTTTTCCCGACACCCGCTCACTTTTTCTCGAAATTTCACTTCCGTTATCTTTCGACAACACGGCTTGCTCGTCTCTTGAGAGGTGGACCGTATCAGCGGCGGTGAGTGATAGGATGCATCTGTGCATCTGTGTGAGGTGGGAAGTCGAGTGGTTATGTGTATATCCTCATGGCAAACGAGAGATGGAACGCTGTTGTGCTTCGTGTACGTCTTCTTGCGCCTTCAAAAGGTATTTTCTTCGTCTTTGCAATGGCGTGCATGTGATGTGGCTTCCGCCTTTTCTCTCTACACTCGCGTCCCGTGCGTCTCTTACCCCCTGCTCCTGCATTTCCCGTTTCCGCGGCCTTGTATTGCTCCCCCAGCGTCACAAGGGCAAGTGTGTCCACTCGATAAGGGGGTGTCTGTGGGGACGCTTCTGGCTACCTACTTTCCAAATAAAAGGAAGGGGAAAAGTGGAAGACCTGATTAGCAAAACCGCGTTGCACCCACATACAAGCACACACACACACACACACACGCAAGCATGTAGATGTACGACCACTAAACACAAGCGATAAAAAAAAAGAGGAAGGCAGATAGAGGTGCGTGCTTCCTTATCGGTGTGTCTGTGGGTGTCGGCAAATGGCTTGTCTAGGACAGAATCTCTTGGCCTCCCTCCCTCACATCTGTGTTTCTCACATGGTGCTATGACTGCATGTTGCACAGTGGTAACGATACCCATGTGGATGGCGTGCCGCTAGGAGCTGTAACTCTCCTGCTGTGGACGCACGCAACCGCCATCCCCTTCTCGTTGTGGTTGATAAGTTGTTTCACCTCGCCTCGTCGCGTCTTGGAGTTGGTCACTCACTCTCCATCTCTCCATCGCTCCCTTCATCATTCTCTCCCTCCCCGCATAATCACCCAGCGGAGCATGTGTGTCATTGGAGGGCAAAAGAGAGGAATTTGCTGGCTGTGTGCACGCGTAGGCGCACAGCCCACTATCTCTGTTCTCTGCCCCTCTTGAAAGGGACGACAAAACCGACGAAGAAGCGCATCACCAAACAAGGAAAAGTGTGCTCTCTTTCTCTCTTCCTGTGCGTGTCCAACGAATTATCCTCTGCCCTCGACTTTTTTTTTCCTCGGAGTCCTCCGCGGAGGGGGCGGGGGAAAACCGAGGCCGGAGCGAAAAAGGCCCGCCGTCTGTATTTGTCGCGCCCCCCTCCCGTCTGTCTGTTCATCTTGTCCCCTCCCCCCTGACGCCCGCCACACCAAACATTCGTCGACACTCTTTTCCTTTCCTCGCTCTTTCGCCTTTACTAATTTCATAGGTGGGCCTATCAGGTAGAAGAACACCGGACTGACTGCAATGGAAGCACTCGTAGAAAGCATCGTGCAGAGCGACGCGCGGGACGAGCTCACGGCAGCACAGCTGCAAGCTCTCATTGGGCTTTTCACCTCAACCTCTGAGGCTCTGTCGCCGTCCCACGCGCTCTTCCGCAAGCTCTCCGCCACCCTTATGGCCCTCACTTCCCTAGAAGGCGCATCTCAGTGCATTCGGTTGTGCCTCCTCCTATGTAGAGAGGTGTCGCACCGTAAAATCATTTCTGCACTTATAGAAGCGCACAACATACAGGTGGAGTCCATGGCAACGCCGAGCATCTCTGAACTGGCAGCGTCGCATGTGGCGCACAGCAGCAATACCACGTACGAGATGACCGAAAACCTCAGCTTCCTGTCTCAGCTGGTTCTCGTCATGGTGGCCTCGGCTGAGTCGAGGATGAAGTCGTCCGATCTCGTAGACTTCATTGGTGCCGACGTCGAGAGCACGGTGGAAGTACTGGTGTCCTGCTACGGAAGCGTGTGCGGGGCCCTTCCAGGAGTGTCCGCCGCCGCCTCCGGACTCTACCAGCTTCATCTGGTCACCCGCCTCGTCGAGCTCCTTCGCGGGCTTACCTTCTGGACTACATATGAGGAGCTGCACTCGAGCCTAGGGATCGGCAGCAACGCGAAAAGGACGCTCTTGCAGTCCACTGGTAGCGTTTCGATGAGCACCCTCTCTGGCCCGTTCCGCCATCACGTCGGCCAGCTCATCTCCCACCTTGTGGCGTACGACTTCTTTGATCCCATGAGTACGTACCTGTCGCGTGTCCTCGGCGAACATCTAGCATCGCCTAGCAACTGCAGCCACAGCGACGGTGACAGGGAGACTGGGGTAATGGCATTGTCCTTGTTGCGCAACCACCTCCTGCTTCTCCAAAGCCTGCTGACACTGACAGACCAATATGCGCTCGTTCTGCGCAAGGCGCTGTGCCGTTGCAGGCTCCTCAGCAAGGTATGCGGCCCTCTCCTGAGCGTCTTGTGCAGACCACAGGTATCCCTACCTGGAGAAGGGTCTTTACTCGTGCAGACGGTGGCAGTCGCGGCAACATTGACGTACCACAGCGGCGAATGTCACCAGTTTTGGGTCAAGAATAACCACGTACTGGTGGCATTCACAGACCGCTCCGTCGCCATGATAAAAAGCTGCTGCATTGCAGACTCGCGCACATCTGCTGAGCTGGTGGCACAGCTGGTGCGCCTCGTCGTAAACTCGAACTCCAGTGATGCTGTGGCGCCGTTACTAAAGATGTGGGAAAGCGTCCTCGACTCCGGTGGCAAACACTATGTTGCTTGCAGCCTCAGCAATCCCAAGAACCGTAGCCGCCAGCTTGACATCAGCAGTCCGTCATATGACGCTCTGCGGTGCGTATTTCGCGTGGACACCACCGCCCCACCGCCATCGCCTCTCGCCGCGGGGTGTGGCAACCAGAGCCAGCGAAGCTTGAGCCGCAGACGCGGAAAGGGAGGCGGCGGGCGCACTCGCAGTCGTGGCAGAGCACCCTCAAGGCACCCTCGCCGCCGCGGTTCACGACAAGCGCGTCTTCAGGAACGCTTTCACCTCCTGGTGCAGCGCGCAACGACCACAACAGCGGCGGCGCAGGAGCAGGCTCAGGTGCAACTCGACACCCTTGATTTGGTCAGTGATTCCTCCTCTGGAGAGAACAGCAGCAATACGGCAGACGCGTACGAGTCGACTTCTGCTCGCCAGGTGGACTTGTCACGCTGGCGGAAAGGCCCACCCCCGAGAACGATCCCCGTCCAGTACATATGCTCTCTCTCCCACTCATTGATACGCTCGGCCCCGGTGTTGTCATCCACCGGCTACCTCTTCGACGAAGACGCCATCATGGACTATCTGAAGTACTACGATGTCTGCCCCATCTCTGGAGCGCCGATGTCGTGTGCCGACTTGGCTGTGGATACAGCGCTCAAGGAGGAACTTTGGAAGGTTCGAACCAACTTCATGTAATATTTCAGCCTGTTCAGTGCGTACTGGCACTTTTTTGGAGGATGGAGGTCTGCGCACGGAGGCACAAGTAATGCCGCAAGGAAACCGAATGGACGCGCATAAATGCCAACACACACGCTCCTCGTGCAACGCTCCTAGACCTTCTCGGTAGGAAACACGCGCCGCCGTTCCCCTTTTCTACCGACAAACTCCTCCCATCAAGACCGCTGCAATTCCCCCCTTCCGCCCCCCTCTCGCTCTGCTCCTCTGCCATACTCACTCATTCACCCTCACCGCCACTACCAGATATTTTTCGTGTTGGTACGAGGGGAGGTGTCCTTTCAATGTATGGCTATTCGATATCAGAGGAACGAGGGGAAGCGCAACAACAAAAACAAAGAACTCAAAAGTGTAATGGACACAGTCGATGGCTACCCCTCTCTCTCTCTCTCTCTCAGTGTGTGTACCTGTGCCTCGTGTTTTCCTTTCCCCTTATCCCTGGGCAGGACATGTGCTCCTCTTTACAGCTGTGGAAGAATTTAAAAAAATCAACTTAAAGGAAAAGAGCGGCCACTTAGGAAGCAGACTCCGCCCCCCCCAACCCTCCCCACTGTTGCAGCGTCTCACTCTCTCTCCCTCTCTCTTGCCACCACCGCCCCCAACCTTTGCTCATCTCAACCCTCTCTATATCCCCCTCTTCTGTGATTTTCGCGTGGTGCGCTACCATGTGTTCTGAGTTTCCGTGTCTCTACGATGCGTCTATACACCATACACACAAAAATGTACGCGGACCTACCTAAACTCGGGGGGAGCAGATGTCGCACGTACTCTCTTGCTCTCTCCTTCGCTACCCTCCTTTTCAGAGAAACGATTTACATGAGTAGATTTGTCTTGCCTTGGTGTTGTGTCATCTCCCTTCTTCTGCCCTCGTATCATCATTGACGTAGAAACGTGTGCGTGCGTGTGTGTGTGTGTGTGTGTGTGTGACTCAGTGTGTCTCCCACAACCACCACCACTGCGACCCTCTCCCTCTTGTTTTTGTTCAACACGCCGCATTGTTAATATTAACTCATCCCCCTCCCGACGCAAAAGTGAAAACAAGGAAAAAACGAAACGAGGAAACATTCAGTGTTAGGCAGCTAGTCGCCTTGCTTTCTCTTTCCTGCTGTGTCCGTGTCTGTGCTCTCACCGCCTCATCTCTTCTCATCACACCCGACGCTGTCATATCCGTTAGTCGCCCCCACCCCCACCCCCACCCCCAAAAAAAAAAAGAAAAAATGCGTCGCTTCTTCCCTCTGTCACCGGCCGCGGTATCACATGCAGGCGCGGCCCGCCAGTCCACTGCAATGATGCAAAAAGACAAGCTGCTGAAGCTGCCAAACTTCAACGACGACACGACCTACCGCCAGCGCTCGACATGGTACTTGATCAAGGCGTTGGTGGTGCTTCGCCTGTGCAGCGTAAACTGTTTGGCAACGAACTCGGTGTCGCTGATGAAGCACGTGGAGAAGATCCTTGGCAGCAAGTTGACATACGACTTCCTCGTCAAGAAGTCCTTCTACAACTACTTCTGCGCGGGCGAGAACGACCAGGAGTTGCGCGACACGGTGCACAAGCTTTCCCGCAACAACATCGGTGCTGTGCTCGATTACGCAGCGGAAGCGGACACGGAGGGCTTCGCACCGGAGCCAGGTGTGGCGTCCGGCCCCGATATTTCAATGTCTAGTATTGTAGCGAAGCCCAACGTCCACTACCCAATGGACGAGGGGTTCTTTGACGAGAACATGAAGCTCTACATGATGAGCATCATGCACGCCTCGCTGTACAGCCCGCGAAACGCCGCCGGTGTGACTGCCGTTAAGGTGACGGGCATGTGCGACCCACAGCTCCTTGCCCGCGTATCGGCGCTGCTCATGTCCGTCCATCAAAGTTGGTGCAAACACTTCACGAATGAGGAGTTGCTGAAGCTGGAGGAATGTCGCGTCGTCATGGGTGTGAACCGCAAGCACCAGCTCTTCATCACCTACGACCAGCTGCGCGCCGGATTTGATAAGTATAATCCTGCCAACAAGCTCTCGGACACCCAGTTCGAGGAGATTACGGCGGCGCTGGACCCCCGCAAGACGGGCAAGGTGAACTACTTTGAATACAAGGAGATGCTGACGAATGCCCTCATCGCCCTGGAGCCGACGCCGGTGCAGCAGGCGCTCATTGAGGGACTCCCGCAGATGAGTGCAAAGGAGAAGGAGCTGTGGAAAAATGTCAACAACCGACTCGCGTTGATCGCCTCCACGGCGAAGGAGCTCAATGTCCGCATGCTTGTCGACGCAGAGCAGACCTTTTATCAGCTGGCCATCGATGCGATTGTGGCAACCCTACAGAAGACCTACAACACAGATCTACCGGTGGTGTACAACACATACCAGTGCTACCTGACGTACGCAGAGGACCGCATTGACAACGACCTCGTTCGCGCTCGCCACATGAACTTCCAGTGGGGCGGCAAGATTGTGCGTGGAGCCTACATTGTACAAGAGCGTGCGACAGCAGCCCAGTACGGCTACACCAGCCCCATCTGGTCCACCTACGAGGAGACGAACAAGTGCTACAATGCCGCCGCGAAGCGCATCTTCGACACATTCGAGGCGCAGCCAACGAAGAAGCACGAAGTCTTCTTTGGCACCCACAACAAGGAGTCCCTAGAGGTCATCACAGCCAGCGTCTTGAAGCGGCCGGGTATCGAGTCTCGCGTATCCTTCGGGCAACTGTTTGGGATGCGGGATAATCTGACTGTGCCTCTCGCCCGCGCCGGTTTTCAGGTCTACAAGTACGTGCCGTACGGTCCCGTGAAGGAGACAATCCACTACCTTGGCCGTCGCGCCGTGGAGAACGCGTCGATATTGACGACCGGCGACAACGAGACGGTGATGATGAAGAAAGAGCTAAAGCGTCGCTGCGGTTTTTAATCGTGGACGGACTCACATATGCATGCGCAGTGGCAGGACCAAGAAAGATGCATACAGTCAACAGAAGTGCAGAAGGAGCCCCCTCCTCTTCCTCCCTCCCTGTGTATCGCTCGTACGTAAATGTGTGCATCTAAGCGCGTCCCTCTCTCCCTATAACCTTCCCTCCCTTTGCTTTGCTCTCTTTTTTGCTGCTGCTTCATTTGAGGGAGGGGAGCTGCCCTTGTTGCTGTCTTTCCGTGGTTTGCATGAATGCCATCTCGGTTCTGGCTCCGCTTTCTAGTTCTGCTTCGTCTCCTCCGTTCTTCGTCCATGAGTCTTCTCTTCCTCGAGCGCCTCCTATTTTTCTGTTCTCGTGTGGGTGGGTGTGCCATCCACAGACTTGATGCGGGAGGGATCGCCATTGGAAGTGGGAGGGGGAAAAAAGCCCAGGGCGGAGTACGGCGGGGAGGTTCATTAGGGTATACTGAAGCAAAAGGAACGAAATCGAAGGATCGGTGGAGATGTGATGGAGCAAAACGGCGAGGGGCACTTGTGGTGTGGAGAAAACAAAAGCGCATCGCGCTGCAGCCCCCCCCCCCTTTCTGCGTTCCCCTTTCTCATTCTTTTTGGCACCCACACCCACACCCACATATACATACACACCCACATCTTCAGTGTGTGGGTGTGTATGTATATGTGGGTGTGGGTGTCCATGTGAGGTGTAGCGTACTAACTGCTCTCTCGTCCTTTCCCTTTCATTTCTCTCTTTTTGCGGCTTCCCCTCCTCTCCCTTTGCTACCCTCTTCTGTCGTGTTTTGTACGCCAAATCTATGACATCTGTATCAATAGATAGGCACTTCTCTCTCTCTGTGTGTGTGTATGCGAGCGACCCACTAACCACAAAGCAAACGATAACGGAGAATTATCTGTGCATCTCACACACAAGGCGCACACCCGTCAAATGTCTAAAACCGTGCGAAGAAGCACGCGTCGCCTCGAAAGGAGAACAAAAAAAAAAGAGACGTTGATGGACCTCAGGAAAAAAGTGCACTTACACATAACTCCGTGTCTTCTCTGTTTCAGTCGCTTTTCTTTTCTTTGCGTGTGTGTGTGTGTGTCGAGTATGTAATGCGATTGCGCCTCTTCTTCGTGTGCACTCGTTTGTTTTTTCCTTCATTCGTGTAAGCATTTATGGGCATGACTAATTCTTCTTTTTGGGGTGGGTGGGTGTGTGTTGTGCGTCTCAACGTGCGCACCTTTCTCAGTGTGTTTCTGTCTAATGAATCCCTGTAGGTCTTTGTTTTGACTGTTGTTCTTGTCCTTCATTTTTGCTGTGAATCGCGTCTTTCAGCGCTCCCTCAGTGTAAATGGAGTTGCATGTGCACATGCTCACATACACGCTTGCACAGAGCCGAACACACACACATGCACACTCATCCATGCGTCTATATGTTTTCATATAAACACACACACGCACAAACAGAGTTCTCACTCAACCGACTAAGCCAATATCAAACACCTGGAATGTGTGAAGCTCCCTTTTGGACCTCCTTTGCTTTTGAAATGCTCGCACGCGTCTCTCCTGTTGTTGTCTTCATTTGCTTACCCCCTGAACGATTCGCTCGCTCACTCGCTCTTTCTACCGGGCACTAATTCTTCGTTTGTTTTTCGCTTATGTGTATGTGTGCGTGTGTGTGTGTGTCTGTGTTGCTGGTGCTGGTGGTGATGCATCATCAAAGATGAGCGTACATGGAATGGATTAGATACACACACAATCTCCCTCTTTATGTATGATCTACTGTGTTTGAAGTGAGTGACGAGGGGGGAAAGCGAAAGAAAACCAGAAGGTGAGGTGGTCTCAATTCTGACGAAGAAAGGAGAGTGGGCTTAGAAGAGGAAAGGGGGCAATGACTAAAAAATGAAAGCCCATGGAAAAAAAAAGAAGAGAGCAACAAGTGCACACGTATGAAAGTAAAATAGAACACAAAACGTAAGACGTGTTGCATGCACTCGCTATGCTCTCGTTACTCACCTCTCCTCCTTAAGTCTCTCTTCTCTCAGCCGTTCGTTTTAAGCTAATGAACCAAAGACCGGATAAGCTGAACAGTAAAAATCAAGCAAACTGTCGAGTACTACCATGTTGTTGGTTTCTCTTTCCTCAGGCTGTCCTTTATTCCCTCTGGTGATCTTCGTGTTTTTTGTGTGTTTCTTTTGTCGCCGTTGACGTCTCTCTCTCTCTTACGTTCCCTCATTTCTTTCTTTCCCTCTTGACAATGCGTCTTGTCTCGCTTGTTTGCGTCTGTCCAGACCATCTCCTTTTATTTACTTTTTCGCCTTTTGTTTTTCGTTTTTTTAGATGGAGTCTATCCCAGCCACCCTCCCCTCTCTTCTAAGCCCCTCCTGCCTCCGCATTTCCTCTATATGCATCGGTGTTGGTGTGCGTGGGTGGGGAAAGGGGGAAAATGGATCCTGTGTGCGTCAGAGACACGAATCACAGTGCAGGTAACGTGGATCTGTGCGGATGGCTGTATGTGGTGGCCATTTTTAATGCAGACCTACACTTGCACATTTACACATATGTGCACCAACCATTAAGTCCACTGCCGAGTGCATTGTTTGGCATGTGTGTCTGTAACGCTCTTCGCCAGCAAATCTAGCCCTGACAGACAAAGGTTTAAGTGCTGCTACCCCAAGCACCACCACAATGACTGTAGCACACACACATATGCATTCACTCGCACATAACAACCCTCTCGACTTGGATGTTCAGCACCAACATCATCATTTATTGTTCTTATTTTTCCCTGTTCGTGTCGTTCTGTTGCCTCATTCAAAGCGCTCCCCTAACCCCCAACCCCCCCATTCCCGCTCTCTCTCTCTCTATGCTGTGTGTGTGTGTAGTATGTGGCTCTGCGTGCATGGGTGTAGATGCGTTAGTTTTTCCGCCTCTGTTCAATTTGTGAAGAACTTGTCTTTGCAAAAAAAAAAATGGGAACAACTCTTCTGTTGCCGTTTCACCCCCCCCTCCTCTGTGGCCTTCAGCTGAGATGCCATTTCTTGCTCTTCTTGGTTTCCTTCTCGCTCATTCTTTCCATCTGCCTCTAGTTCTATGCCAGTGAGACTCAAGGGAGCGAAAAGGAAGACAGAGAAGACGCCATTCCATCGGCTTCGAGTAGAGGCTCCCCACACATGGGGCAGTTCTCCGTCTTCCACGCGGAGAGGGACACCTCTCTACGTTATCAAGTGTGTATACGCTTGTGTGCCCAACGTAGTGGGCAGGAACGTGAAGCAACAAAGCAAAATAGCACAAGACCATCATCTGATTCTCCCACCCCTCCACCTCTCCTCCCTTTCCCCTAGCCATCGGCAGCCGTCTTCCATCATCTGCGTCTCTCTCCGCACATGGATATGCACGATACAGGAACAAAGGAGAGAGCGAAAGGGAGGCAGCGGCAATGTAGATGACTCACGAATGGGCATCTGACTCGTGAAGATGCGCAAGCGAAAGAGCAATTGTCTGGTAGTCCTTCATCACGGCGTCGAGGAATCAAAATGAAAGAAGCAGCCAACGCGTGCGAGCTGGTGTGTGGCGTTTACCTTGCCTCTGCCTCCACCTCGCATACATATCTGCATGTCCACTCACTCTCCCTGGCCCTCTCTTCCGCTTATTCATTTATTGATCTGCCGTTTGATCGCTGGGGTGGGGAAACTCGGTGCATTACACCACCTATTCAGGTTCATCCTATTCTCTGACAGACACATAGCTGCCCTGTGCCCCTGTTGTTGTGTTTAGCTTATTTTCTTCTGCACCGTGGGTGCACGTGCAGTCTATACATACCCTCAGTCTCCTAGCCCACACCCATCCCTCTTGTTGGTTCTCCCCGCTCTTTCCCGCTAAGGTGGCTTTTCTTCACAAGCACTTCACACCACCGTCACGGCTGGGTCAGTTCTGCGCCTTCTCGGAAAAAAGGGGAAGACGGAAAACTGCAGGCTCTTCGATACGTCTGCAGCTCATCTGCTCTCCTACAAGACAAGCCAGCACAAACACTACCGACAGAAACAAACGAACACACACACACACGTAAGCATCTACTCTACGCAAAACGTGTCTCTGCCTAATAACTGGCGGCTGTAGCGTCAGTCATCCGTGTCTCGCACGTGCTTGCTTGTAAGCACGTGCACATACCTTTGCTTCTATTGATTAGAACGCCTGAGCAACAACATACAAAATACCGACTGGGAAGGTAAAAGCTTACCAACCTTTGGACAGCACAACGAACACTGCGCTCACTTTCTTTCCTCACGCTCATTCCACACACACACAAACACTCACCCACCCACTGCTCTCATAGAATGCCAAAGGAAAAGAAGGAGCGAGTCGTTCTGCTCCCGCTCATCCCCGCCGGGGGTAATTGGAGCCCAGCTGTGGACAGCGCCATGGCAACGGACAAGCCGAGTACGGGTGATGTTGCCACCGGCACCAGCCACCCCGCCACCACCAGCACGTCAGCAGCTGACAGCAAGGTGGGATACAAGGACATTATCAACCGCACCGTCTTTACGATTCTCATGGCTTATGTTTTTCTTGGTTGGATTTCTGTCGGTATTCGCTTTGGTCTCTTCCTGCTCTTTGTGATTGAGAGCACCATGTTCTACGAGGTAACCCGGATCAACCAACGGGCACGCAAGGAGCGTCAGCTGCCGTCAGTGCTCTTCATCAAGTGGTACTTCTTCGTTGTCTCCTACATCTTCGTTAGTGTCTCTTGCAATCGTGAACCACTGCAAAACACCTTTGCCTGGTTTGAAAAGGTGTACGACCTCCTTCCTTTCGTGTTCTTCTGCTGCGTCATGCTGGGGCTGGTTATCTTCGTGTTGAGCCTGCGCAAGGGAATGTACCGCTACCAGTTCATCCAGTTTACATGGATGGCAATGATGCTGATGTTCTCTCAGGTGCAGTTTGCTGGAGAAATGCGTAACATGGTGCGCGGCATGATCTGGTTCCTGCTGCCAGTGAGCTGTGTCGTCAACAACGATATTTGGGCTTATATATTCGGCAAGTGTTTCGGGCGAAAAAAGCTGCTGTCGTTGTCACCGAAGAAAACCGTGGAGGGGTTCCTCGGCGCGTTCCTCTTCACGGTCATTTGGTCCTTCTGGTTCTGCGGCTTCCTGAGCTACTTCCCACAGATGTACTGCCCTGCCGTGGGCTTCACCAACGCCGTCAACACCCAGTGCACCCGCAACCCCGTCTTTTTCCAGGAAGAGGTTGCCTTTCCGCAGTGGGTGCAGCAGATCTCGGGGGGTATGTTGAAGACCTTTCTCGTCTCGCCAGCACAGAAGCACGCCATCGTGCTGGGGACGTTTGCGTCGCTCCTCGCCCCATTTGGCGGCTTCTTCGCAAGCGGGCTGAAGCGCGCCTTCAAGCTCAAGGACTTCGGAGACCTCATCCCCGGTCACGGCGGTATGACGGACCGCATGGACTGCCAGGGCCTCATGGGTCTCTTCACGTACTTCTACCTCCGCACCTATGTCTTTCACGAAGTCAAGTGCCCTGGTGCGAACGACATTACGCGCTGCGCTCTTGGCATGGACGCCAAGCACCGTCAGACCTTGGTGAGCCAGCTATTACAGTCGCTGCAAGCATAGCTAGACACAGGTGACACACGAATCCGCGTGAGTGAGGAAGCGACGAGAGGACTCTCACTCTCACGACACGCTCGCATGCAGTGGAACAACGAAAGAAAAGCACAGAAAACCTATCAAAAAGAAGTCTGCCAGCCGCTGCGTTCCGAGGCCGCTCAGGCATGCGCACAGCAGCGGGGCGTTGTCGCGTGTGCCACTGGCCCCTCTTATCGCTGGGTTTTTTTCCTTTTTCTTCTTGTCACATCAATATTACTCTGTGCGTGTGGCCTTTTCACAGGTCCATCAGTCGTATGCCTGCGCATTTCCCTCTCCTCATCATGGTCACACTCTTCGTGCTCTCTCAGCATTCCATCAACCCTGCCCTCCCCTTCACAATGCGCCGACCCTTTTTCCCTCCTTATCTCCCTCTGTGCGATGGTGAAGTGGCGTGAGGACGGCGAGGTGGACGATAGGGGAAGGGTCATGATGATCAGAGCTGTTGCCTCGATTCCTGAGGGTTTTGGGGCGATACTACGCAAGGAAAGATGGTGTTTTGTGCCCTCTTTGATTGTGGCACCTGAAGCCTCTTATGTAAACACACACACACACACACACGTGCAGAAGCTTGTTCGCCTCGTCCCAACCCACCCCTGAAGATACCGCACCAAGTCCTCCGCGCACCCCTTCGCTAGCACTCCTTTGTTGAAGCACACAATGCAAGTTGTATCAGTTTTTTTTTTCCAGGCCATCAGGCTCCGGATGAATGGTAGCCGCGCTGTTAATGTAGGTGGGGGGTAAAAGAATGAAAATCTACTCTAAAAGGAAACTAAAGCGCCTCGGGTGTGGCACATGTGTGTTGACTCCCTATTCCCTCCCCCATCACTTGTGCGCACCCCACTCAAGAATTTGGTGTGGGTAACAGCCCCACACGACATTCATGGCGGCGGCCTTCCATGGGTGATGTCCGTCCTGGGTCTTGGTTTCCCCCTACCTTGCCCTCTCTCTTTCTCCTCCTCTGATCTCCCTTTGAATTTTATTTGATAATCGTCCCCACAACAACGCACTCACTCACTCACACAAGCTGCATATTAGAGCACCATGGCTGATTCGAAGAAGGACAACAAGAAGACTGAGGAGGTCGTGGCCCAGGGTACGGACCAGGCCCAGGTTGGCTTGATCATCAAGGTTCTGGGCCGCACCGGCTCTCGCGGCAACGTGACCCAGGTGCGCGTGCGCCTGATGGCTGAGGCCGGATCCCCGGACTACAACCGCACGATCGTGCGCAACGTGAAGGGCCCATGCAAGGAGAACGACATGCTCTCCCTCATGGAAACCGAGCGGGAGGCCCGCCGTCTCCGTTAAAATCATGGCAGGTGTCTTAGCAGCAGCAGCAGCATCCACGTGCGTGTGTAAACAGCACTGCACTTCACTTTGTTTCTCATTCTCATGATTTCCTACACAACAAAAAACTCCAAAACGAAGAAATCGAGCTGAGGCTCGGATGCATCGGTGGCGGTGTTTAAGTGCTTCTTGCACTCCCTTCGTGAAACTAGGCATAAGGGAGCCCCACAGCTCATCTCGCATGTGCGCCTGCACTCGCCCCCTCACGTCTCTACCCCTGCGTGCATTTTTCGTCTATTGTAGTTTGATTTCCACGGTGCTTGTGCCGGTCCGTGCTTGTTGTGAGTGAGTGGAGACAGACATGAGCAAGGGAAACGGTGCAGTTACAGGTACCACTTCTCTCCCCATTTCGTGTCCCCATCTCGACCACCAACACACAGACACACATCCACTGAGCGAGCCCCCTTTCCCCTTCCATTACCCGACCTCCTCCATCACGTGTCATGCTGCATCATCTCTCTCTTTCCTCCCTGCCTCTCTACTTCTCATACGTATTGGAACTTGTCTCGCACCTGCTACTTTACACCCACTTCCGATTTCTGCTACCACAATCAACCCTGCGCAACCCGCTCGCCACATATTGCAGCCCATATACGTGCACCATGGCTGATTCGAAGAAGGACAACAAGAAGACTGAGGAGGTCGTGGCCCAGGGTACGGACCAGGCCCAGGTTGGCTTGATCATCAAGGTTCTGGGCCGCACCGGCTCTCGCGGCAACGTGACGCAGGTGCGCGTGCGCCTGATGGCTGAGGCCGGATCCCCGGACTACAACCGCACGATCGTGCGCAACGTGAAGGGCCCATGCAAGGAGAACGACATGCTCTCCCTCATGGAAACCGAGCGGGAGGCCCGCCGTCTCCGTTAAGAGGCTGAGCAGGACTTCCTCGTGCTCTGTGTGTGCATGTGTGTGTACGTCTGTTGACTGGTATTGATGGGATTATGCCATTCGCATACACGAGTTTTTCTTTGCCTCTTCCTTTTGTGCACACCCTCCTGTGCTTCTCATTTACCTCTAACGAAAAGAACAACGATGCAAGCGAATGAGAGACAACGCAGATGTGTAGGCTTCTATCCGCCGAGATCCCCCCCCTTCCTCCTACGCGACGGGCTATGCGGGACGAGGTAAACGTGGTCTATCCACACGTGTGTTTGTCGGTGTGTGTGTGTGTGTAACCATGGACGACGCTATCACACGTACCTGCGCAAACATGCTCTTAATATTAGAGCCGTTATGACCACCAGAAACGCATGCAGTGAAGAGCAACAGGTATGCCAGCATAGAACTCCACCTGAGCAGACGTGCCATTGTCGCCCTCTGCCCTCCTGGTGTGTTACCCTCACTCCCCATCTACCCCCATCTCCACTCACCCTTCTCCCCCTTTTATTCTCTCCGTCCTGGCTGCTTGACTCTCACACTGGTAACGCATGTAGTTGCGTATATCAGGCACAGCTGCCTCCGCTGCACGTGCACTCGCGTGTGTACGGGTTTACGTAGGGTGGCGTCGTTGTTGCTTTTCCTTGACATCTGCTCTTCTTCGCTGCTACTGTTGCTGCTGCTTGAGCAACTCCGCTAGTTCATCCCTGCACACGCCTGCACTGCGCCGTCCCTCACAGTCACATCAAAGAGCACAGCAGAGGGCGAAAGGCACAGAGATGGAGACGAGTGTCGAAGCACTGATGGAGGCACTGGCCGTGCTTCAGCAAGCGACAGCGCTCGACTTCTCCGGTGATGTCGAGGACGCGGTGGAGATGTACATCGCCGCCGTCACGTGTCTCGACGCTGTCGCTGAGGTGTTGCCGGCCGATCTGGCGGAGACGGTAAAGCGAAATACAGAAGCGATACGGCGTAAGATTGATATACTACGCCGGTCGCGCTGGTCGCACGAACAGACTGCCCTCTTCCCCTCCTTTACGATCCAGTTCGTACCCGTCCCGATCCCCATCGAGGACTACCGTGTGCCGCGCTCACCCTTCTCGCGCGTGTTCTGGCTTATGCGGCTGCTGAAACGCTCCATCCACCAAGGCGCTTTCTTCACGCCTAGCCTGTATGTCTCGCGGGAGGTATGGATGCAGAACGGCTCTGGCGCCTCTCTGCGGTTTGTAGGCGCCAAGATCAAGTACACGTCGGCCCTCTGCAGCGCGATCGAGCCGCTGCAGTCGATGAAGACTCTCGGCGACATCGAGAAGACAGAAGTGCACCTGCGCAGGTTCGTCGACATCGAGCGTGAACTCCGCAGCACCCTCGACAGCGAGATTGGCCGAGTGAAGGATGCGAAGCAGCCGAAGAAAAGCGTATGGGGTACGCTGACCAAGAAGGCCAAGTCGTGGGCACACCAGGAGTCGAACTACGACGTGTGCCTGACCTGGGCGTCGAGGGCGCTCGAGGAGGGGCAGCTGTTCGAGCGGTGGCACATCTACTTTGCGCAGGCGGTCAAAGGTGTGTCGCCGGTGCCGCCGGGCATTCAGCTCATTCTGGATCTCCTGCAGTACATTGGCGTCCAGCTGTACTCCGGTCTCTGCGTATTTCTTCTGCATGACATGACGATGCTCGTCGAGCGCTATCAGTGCAAATGCCAAAAGAGTGTGGCTCGCCTTCTCCCTGTCGAGTCGAGGCTGGAGAGCGGTAGCGCGAGTAGCTGAGCCTACACGTCTGCGTGTTGCTGCCCCTGTGCTTCTTTGCTGGAGTGTGGATGGTGAGAGTATTGGTGTAGATCCCAGCAGCATCTCTCCCAGGTGCATGCTTTGACAAGTGCGCTGGGGTGCGCGCACTTGCCAGGTAGAACACACACACACACACACACACATTCCTCTTTGGACGACTTTTCCTGTGATGCTGCTTCAGTCCCCCGACCATATCGTACGTTGCGCGTGCAAGGGCTCGCAAGTGGCCGCCCTAGGTAACAAGTCACTCGGGAGCTCCAGGAACCTCAATGGCCGGCAACTGGGGGAAAGGAAGAGCAACTGGATACACACATACATGGGTATACGACATACGTACACCAATGACGACCATTCGCAAATGAAGTGGGCGGGAAACGCGAGCAACACGTGCGTGAGATGTCGAGTACACAGGCGGGGAGAGCACGTAGCAACGACGGTTTGGGGGTGCACTTGCTTCATGGTGACCATACGACTAGTGTGCGACTCGCCATTGTCAGTACTGTCGCCATCTTCTCTCTCTTCTCCTTCTCCCCCTCCTTTTTCCTCGTCACACAGGGTCTGCTGATTTCTATCACTGATCCTCTTTCGCGCAATCTCTCAATGACGGCGCGGCGTCCCGAGAGCTACCCTCGACAAGAAGCGCTACATGGAGTGAGAAGAGGGAGACTGGCAGCAGAGAAGCTTCAGTCGACAAGATGCAATCCATGCAGCTCACGAACGATGCCGGGTTCAAATTTGAGTTGTGGAAGAAGCTGCTCACGGATGTTCTCGTTAAAGGACGTCAGAGCAGCGATGCGGGGATGCAAGCAACCGTAGCGTCCGCGCTCTTCCGTGTAGCACTGCCGACCGTCCAAGCACACCTCCCGCGGCGAGTTCGAGAGCCGTGCTGCCTCTCTGGCGCATGCACGACGCCCGGCATCCCGTTCCTGCACCGCTGTGTCCATCTCGGTCGCCATCGCATCGAGACGATGGAAAGTTGTCGTGACGAACTGTGCTTCTGCTTAGCGCACTCCACGACGTGCGCTGGCCCCGCGGTCGACCTTGTGGTGCATGGCTACTACTCTACAGGAAATGACATGCGCTATCGGTACCGTGGACTACGCTGCCTGCTGCACCATACGCGAACACGTCGCATCTGTTTCAAGAACGTGGACAACTGCAACGACGCGCGCGAGATCGTGGGCGAGCTTGGCCTCCTCATGCGAAACGCGAGCATTCGAAGTCGCTCATGGTCGGAGCTTCATCTCATCAACTGTGCCTTGAACCCGGTATCTTTCCGCACCCTGGCGACGTGTCTGCGCACCTATGACTGCCTGGTGAATGTGGCCATCGAAAACTGCCACGTCGGCACCCTCGCCGGCGTGGCGGCGTACGTGCGTTCTGCGGCGCGCCTCACGCACCTCTCCCTGCGAGGGACGACGATGGCGACCCATTGGGCGGCTGTCGGCGAAGCGGTGGCTGCGTCCGTGTCGCTCGTGCATCTCAACATCTCCTCTTGCAACTGGCAGGATGCACCACAGCTCTTGGAGTTTGTGGACTCGTTGGCCGCCTTCGAACCACGCCCCGCTTTGCTCTGGACCTGTCCTTCAACCTTCTTACATCGAAGTGTTTTGCGCTCCTGACGAAGGCCAGCGTCGCCTTTCGCGCCTGTGTCACGGATGTTTTCCTCGGAGGCCACAAGTTCACAGACGGCGAGGAGGACGTCTCGCGCTTCCTCGGCGTCTACGAGCTTCTCGACTCCTTCAGTGTGTGCCGCTCTGTTCTCAGCACCGGAGCTGCCCACCGCGTGCTTCGAGCCGTTACGGACAAGAAAAGGCTGTGGCGCCTAGTCGATGTCGCCCACGTGAATCTTGCCACCGGCTCCTTCAAGCGCATCTGCCAAGCCCCCTTTGCTCCCGGGATGTCGTCGCTTGTGTGCACCGGTGTGGACCTGCACGGCCAGATCACCAAGGCCGGCTTTGCGGTGTGCGCGCCTGTGCTCTCACGTCTTGATCTCTCCAGTTGCAACCTGACCGATGAGTGCATCGGTCAGTTGGCGTCGGCGCTGGAGCGCGGTGCGCCGCTGTCCCTCCGTCATCTTGGCCTTAGCTCCAACGTGGTGGAGAAGAACCGCACCAAGGGTGGCGATGGCAACTTTTTGTTTCTATGTAAGGCCCTTCGTTCGCACAGCGCCCCGTACTTGGAGTCACTGGATCTCTCAGGCAACAAGCTGCCCCTCCTACCGGTCGTCGCTCTTATGGAACAAGCGTCGGTCACCATGCGCTGGGTGAACTTCTCCAACTCCTCCATCGCCGAGTGCTCCACAGGTCGGGTGCGGGTGCTGACGACACTAATGCGACGCCAACGCGGTGCAGCTGCCCCGTTTGTCGCACTTGATGTGCTAATGGCCTCCTCGGCCGATGAACCGTGGATTGGCCTGAAGGAGGTAACTGAGTGGCTCACCACGCAAGTCAGCGTTCGGCTCATAACAGAGGCGACAATCACCACCGCATCGTGGGCGACGTAGCTTCGCAAGATGCTGGCGAGAGCACGCAAATTGTATGGGTGGGACAACTATTGCTAGTCTTTGCATTTCTTTCCCTTTCTTCCAGATTGGGTGTGAGCGCGCGCCTCTCTGTACATGCTGGCCGATTCCTTCAGATCCAACTCGTACAGTTGTGTAGTACTGTCGTGGTTTGACCTCACAGTTCCTCCTCGCTTTCAATGCTCTTGCGTGCTTGTCTGCGGATCAGTAAAGCCAGCAACCTCCGCCGTGCCACGTCCTCTTCACCTAACGACCCCATCCATCATGCGGTACCTCACGGTCTTTTGTTCATGTATCGTCCCGCTCTCGATCACAACCTTCTCCACTACTATCGCATGCCTCAAGCTCCACAAGCACAATACACATGAATATGTCTGGGAAACATGAGAAAACTGTGGCCGAAGTTGCACGGCGGGAGTGCGCACTGCTCACAAAACTCGCCACTGCCAACCGACGCAGCAGTGTGTACAGGCACCACCTCTTTTTCCGCCGCTCTCGACATGCCGTGCAACTTGCAAGGAAGTGCTACAATCCAGCGAACCCCAAGTTGCAGAAGTGCGATGAGAGACGACAATCAGCGGCACTGCTCTCGGCGCACCGCGCGCTGGTCAAGGCGGTTGAGCTCTGCACTGCGGAGTTGGCCGCAAACCGAATTGACACGATCGCCCTTTGCATTGCGTTCATCGCTACCCTCTCCCGACTAGGATGTTGTATAGGAAAAACGATCTTGCTGGAGGGTGGCCGGCGCGGCTCCCCGGGTTGCGCACCGGCGCCTACGTGCGGCGGCCGCCGGGCCCCCCGCCCGCCGCCCGGCATGAGACCCTCGGCGGCGTCCTGCGCGCGCTGCGGCGGCCGGGGGGCGCCCCCGCCGGACGCGGGGCCGCCCTTTAAAAAGGGGGAAACAGGGAAAGGCTGCAAAAACAAGACATAACGCGCGAACGCCCCCGCGCAGCACAATCCCAAACGAAGCAGAGAGGGGATTTTATTTGGGGGAGGCTGTTGAAAAAAAAAAAGATCCGGAAACAACCCTAACAGGCTGGCCATTACATAACCAAAAAGGCCTCGCCGCCAACACAGCCGGAAAACAGCAGAGACCCGGCCCACAGAACCCGCACCATCACCCCACCACCGCCAAAAAAGAACACCGCCCCCACAACATTTTGCCCGCACACACCCCACTTTGCGCGAGAGAACCGTAGGCTCCTGTCCATCCCATGGGTTCGATATTTGTCTGGATTGGGACCGCTTTTTGTTTGGGGTGCCGATCAAGGGCCGCGGCGCCGCCATGCCCGCCGCTTCTTGGGGGCGGCCCCCGCCCGCCGGCCGGCCGGGGGGCTTTTGGGGGCGCCCGCGAGGACCCCCGGCCCCGGCGTGGCCCCCGCCAACCAAAAGAACCGACCCAAGGGAAGGCGCCAGAACCCACGACCGAGAAACCCGGCCGCGACTGCGCTTTGCGCGAAGCACTCGGAAAGGGCAAGGCATGCGGCTGATCGAGCCCCAAACGAGTAACAGGGCCGGTGGCCGGACTAGGTAGAAGAGAACGCCTAAGAGGGCGCGGTGCTCTGCTACGGGGAAAAGGGGCCACCGGGTCGCACCATCATCCCTACCCACTTTTCTGGGGAACATGCGGCCGCAGAACGGACACGCGCAGCCCCCATCCACCCAGCGGGGCCCGCCACTATGCGCAGGCGCCGCGTGGTTTTATGACGCCTGGAAGTTGCCCGCGACGATTCCACAGTATGGACGTTTCTGGAATTCCTCGCGCCCTGCGGGGATTTCTTGGCCCCCCATTCCCCGTTGACGGCGCACCGCGCAAATCCGCGGCCCGGTTCGGCGATAGACTGCGCCAACGAAAACGATGGGCACAGTCTATCACATCCCCGAAAAGTTGGCCGAAGTGGGGGTGTTCACCGCAGCGGATTCTCGACAACCCCACCCCGAACGAGCCACGGCCCCCCCGTTAACAGGCCAAGCGGAAACACCAGATCGACCACCACAAGCGGAAGCGATGTGCGAGCCACCCCCTAGTTGTGCCTTCCATTCGTCAACCAGCACTCTTACAGGGGAGCGAAGGCCAATGATGCAGGCAGGATTGGTTTAGGGTGAGCCGCAGAGACCTTCAGCAGCCACGGCCGTATTTTCTACATCGCTGCAAGGAATCCCCGCGCGTGCACACAAAACCGGAGGTGAATTCCCCACCCGTTGTTCACCAAGAATAGTGGGCAGGACCAGACTTTGCTCTCAACTGCAGAGGTTTTGCGAAAAGCACCTGAGCCCAGTGAAGCCGGAGGGGATCTGCCATCAGCCACGTGAAGAAGCAACTGCCCTCTCTAGGCAGAATCTCTGCAAGAGGAGGGGCAAGGTTCTGAAGACCCCCATGCATAGAAATGCTCTCCGCCCCGTGGCTTCTGGTTAGGGGGCCGCAGTCCTCGGTGATGCTTCGTCGGGCAATCGTGCCAAAAAGGTTGGGTAGCGGAATGGCGGCGGCTTCTGGGAAGCGCTTGCGAAACCAGCGCTGCTGTCCGAAGGTGTGGCGTGAGGCGCTCTTGGAAAAACACGGGGGGCATTTGTAGACGCGACCTGTTTTGTAATAACAAAGCCGCACTCCGCCACAATGTATGAATAGTCCAAAGGCAAACAAATGCCACCGGGTGCGCCGCTAGCAAACGCGCCGCCAAAGGGTGCGCGGGATGGGGGGTTGATGCAGAGGGCCCCCGCGCGTCGGCGTTTGCGAAATCCCATTCCTAACAAGCAGTCTTGTAATAAAACCACCCACCCCCACCTCGCTCGCCAGCGGGAGCGGGGGTTTGACAGCGGAGGTTCTGGTGGTGGCAAACGGGCCAACCCAGTTTCCGTGAATCCAGATTGTTCGTAAAGCAGTACCCCTTCCCGCAATACTTTTATGCAAAAGGCCAAGAATCTCGTTTCCAACAGCACTGGTTCCCCATCGAAAGTAGAGAGAAGGCAAATGACAAGCGGGTGCGGATGAGCGTGCTGGTGAATCAGCTTGGGTTTGGCCGTGTCCCTCAATTCACCCACCCTCTACTGAGCAATGCGGCGGCCTGGGGCCACCATGGCCAGAGAGAAATTGCCTCACATCGTTCGGCGAGGGTCAGATAGGGCGATTCCCAACACGACACAACGGTATGCTGCCCAGCCTTACTTGCTTTTGCCCATGCGCCGCATTGGCGGTGTATTTGGCTCGAGTTCCAGTAGAAAAGCAAGAAGCTTGGGATTCTTGTTGCCACCGAACAGTGAAACAGGGACCCCGATCCCCCCGAGGCGAAGCGGGTTGGACACTTTCTCTTCGCCCGTGCGGCTGGGAGATGTGCGAAACAGGGCTTCGCCTTTTTGCAGATTTATCCCATGCCGCTGTCTTTCGATCGCGCCGCCACTTCACCCAGGATCGCGTTGACGATCCTTACGTCAGAATTCCGCCCACGAGATGGAATGGTGATGGTCAGGATGTCTTCGTACATGCCGAACCAGGTGTCAGGAAATCGGCTACCGGCAACTCTGGGGTGGGGGGCTGGCTTGCAGTGGGATGGTTGTGGTGCAAGAACGGCTCCTTGGGGCCGCGAGTCTTTTGGGCATAATGTTTGCCTAATGGATTTCCAAGCTTTGCTTGCGCATAGCGGTGTGCAAGGAAGTTTCGGAGCCGGCGCATCAAGAGGGTGCAGGGAAGCTCTGTGGTCACTTCGGAGGAATCGGGGGACCCACAGAGTCGAGGGCTCCGACAAAATTTACCAACATCACCGGCTTCAGCATTGCTCGGCGTGTTGCTTGCTACTCCCTGTCCGGGCATCTGCCGATCATCAGGTGGTAATAGATATTTCTATTTATCTCGACCGTGTCCGTGAACCTGGAAGCACCATTTTCACCGCGTAGTTACACCCATGCGCGTGTTGGCGTGGGTGGGGCTTCCGCAAATGAAATAAACGCGCCAACGCCGTGCGCCGCATAAGTTTGGCGATGCGAGAGGTGGGAAAATTAGCAAGTCGGCGGGGGTTTCCCTGGTGGCTGTAAAGGTTTTTGTGGAACAACGTGCACGTTCTTCCGCTGTTGGGGAACAAGATGGGTAACTCACATCTACTTAATGGGAGTTAAATGCGCGCTTCCGCGTCACAGCGAGGGTGATGCGGCGCCTCGTTGGGGATGCTGTCGGGCCTGCTGTCCGGCTCTCCTCGAGGCGGGCAAAGGATATCCCGGGCTCTTTGCCCGGGGGTGGCGGTCTGTTGCCTTTTGCCTGTTTGCCCTCATCCAATTTGCTGTCACGCCATACCCCGGCGGGAAGGAAAGAGAAGAGCGGCGCGCGCGCTAGGCTCATCTTCTGCGAGGAAAGGGCGGGGTGGTGGTGGTGGGGTCGGTGGCCCTTCTGCGTCCGCGGGCCGGGGGGTGGCGGGGTTATGGTGAGGAGGCTGGGGTGTGGGCGCCTCCGGAATGGGGGAGGGCGCCCGCCCAGCGAAATCATGGCCCGGAAAGGGAAAAATAGTGGGTGGCGATGATGAAATGTCGGGGGGCTGGGGGATTTGTGCGCGGCGAAATGGGGTTTGCGCGAGCAAGTGGTGCTTGCAACTAACGGCGTATTCGCAGTGACCACCACCGGTGGGAGACGCCTGATGAACAGGAGGGAAAGTTTGTGCAGCGCGCGCCGTTTGCGGCGCCGGCCATGGGGCGGGGTGGCCGGGATAGGCCTTTAACACCCGCCAGCGCCAGGCCTCCTTTTGACCTGCCTGATGACCTGTTTTCACCCATGCTTGCGTAATTGGTGTGTGGGCCAGGTGTGCTGGTTCCGGTTGGCGTAGTAAGCTGATTGCGCATCTGCGGCGTCCGTCTCGGCAGGCCACCGCACAACCCCACGAGCCCGACAGCCATTTGGACGGCTGCGCTTGACAGCGCGCTGCGGGGCAGAGCTAAACAATGCTTTGTGCTCGTCCAGGGTGGTTTTCCCTAACGATCTCACAGCTTTTGGTGCTTCACCGAAATGGCCCCAATTTGCCCCTTTCTGGCTGTAAAACAGCCCCGGGAATACGCGGGCTTGTGGGTTAGTAGGGTTCCGCAAACAGGAGTGATGGCGGAAGTGGGAAACTTATGCTTGCTATGCGCTGCGCGGTTGAAACAGCATCGGCCGCCCCGACGTCCCGGAGCCACACCAAGTCCAGCGCGCCTTCTGTGGCGCTCTGGGGGTATGTTGGCGTGTCCGGTGCGTTCTTCAGCATGAAGTCTGCAATACTCAGGGTAACAAACTGGTCGGCAGTGGGTGGATGTTCTGCGGGGCGCCGCCGGGATAGGTGAAAATTGAAATTCCCACAGAGCAGCGGGGGAAAGCCTCTTGGGGTGCCCGCGAGGCCGCGCCGCCTCGTCCTGTCCGGGGCTTCGGGGGCATGTGGGCGCCCCCGTTCCCTGCGCGGGGTCGCGGCTGACCATCCTGACGACGGCTCCTCGGCTGGCGGGCCTCCGCCCCGCGGTTTCCATGGGACCCTTTGGGGTCGCACACCCTTCTGCCGGGCAAATATTGCAGTTCCCCCCCCGGTCTGCACGGGGGCTGGGATGGGCTCTAGGTACGGGCGCCTTCCGTGGGTTGGAAGGGCTTGGCGAGAGCTTCTTCTCCCGAGGTAGGAAACTGTCAGCTTTGGCTGCGGGTAGCGCGGTCTGTTTCGCCTTTTCCAGACCGTTGGCGCTCGCTTGTGCGACCGTGGGTTGTTCGGGGTTGGGTTCGCCTCTTCCGCGCGGAGGCAGCAGCAATCCCAAACAGAGGGCCGTCGGCGGGCTGCGAAACTCTTCGCCCGGGGTGGGGGTGCTTTCGGCGTTTTCGCGCCTCGAAGGGGGATGCCCAACTCAGCCGCTTTCGCCGCGTTGGCGTTGGGCGCTGCGGGCGGTCGGCCCGGATTCATTTTGGCCCCGTCGGCGTCGCGGCCTGCTTCCCGCACCCTGTGATGGTATTGAAAGGCCTTTTTTGTTGTTGCAAAGTTCCCCCAACAGTTTGAATTTAAGCAGTCGGAAGTGGTCTTTGGTTTTGTTTTCTCTTTATCGACCTGGGTGGCCGGTGCTTTCGGGTGTTCTTTCCGCGCCCCCCTCCCCCGCTGGGATCCCCCCCGCACAAAACTTTTCATTCCGCGGGTTCGGCGCGCCGCGTTTTTTAAGTACGCCAAGGTACCATAGTACCGCGGGCGCTTGGCTTCGTCGCCTCTGGTGTGCTGAAACGATATTTGGGCTCGGGGTGGGTTTGCTGAAGAAACGAAACATGAACAAAAATTGACAGTTCTGTTTTTTCATGGCGACAGAAAATCTGGCGCGTTTCCTGTGTCGGGGGGGTTTCTCAGGTTTTTGGGTTGGGGGTGACACCCGGCCGTCTGGGTGGCTTCTGTTTTTCTTCTTGTTTTGGGGGTGTCGTTTGTTGTTGCTTGGGCACGCGATGGTGGCGGCGGTTGTGGTTGTCGTGCGTGCTGCGGCTGGGGTGCTGGTGAAATGGAACGCTTCTTTAAACTTTGAAGCGCGTAGGTTTGTGTGGCTTTCTTTCGGCGATTTCCTTTTCATTTTTGAAGTTGTAGAAAAAGCTGTTGGATATTTTCTCTGGGAAGGGGCGGACTTCAAAAATTGCGTTTTTCTCTGGAACATCCCTCTGCTGATTCGCGCTATGGTTCGGGGTTTGCTTTTGTTCATGGGGTGGGTGGGGGACCTAGGCTTTGGTTTTTCGGTGGGCAAAGCGTCATTTTTTCGAACATCTTATTACCTTTTGGAAAGCTTTTAGCGAATGCAGACGTCGCTTCTTGGGGCCAGTTTTTCTCGAGAGGTCGGTGGGTTTGCTAGTGCAGTTGTGTGTGTGTGTGTGGTGGTGGGGGGTGCTGGTCGAAAGGAAAAATACTTTTGCAGAAGCTTTGTGGACGGATGGGTTGGTCGACACGGATTTCCGAACCCCTGGTGTGTCGCAGCGTGCGAAGGAAACGGCACGTTTTTTTAATGCGCTTCGAAGGCGTTTTGGATGCGCTGCAGAGAGATTCCCCCTCTGCGCCTCGTGTGGCGTGTGTTCTCGTGGTTGTGATGCTGTCAGCGTGGCGTTCGTTCACGGGGTGTCCTCATGAACGGTGGTTGTGTGGTGAGCCTGTGTTCTGCTTTGTGGAGGCGGAGGCCAGTCTAGTGAGTACGGGGTGCAGTGCGGCAACCTTCTCGGCTCAAAAGCCGCGTCGGCTACCAGCGCCAGGGGCGGCGGGTGCTTATTTACCGCTCTTCTCCATGGAAGGTGCTGCTCTTCTGACCCGGGCATAGAGGGGTCTGGTAATCACCGCTTCCCTGCAGTTGTGTTTCAGCGTTTGCAATCAGCAAAAAGAAAGGAAGATACCTCAGAAAGCTCCAATATACGACTGGTAGCAAACCGTTAGTGCAAGCGCTAGTTGAAGAAAAAACACAACGTTCTGGGGATTGAAGAACTGCAATTACCCATTGAACCCACAGCCGAAGGTGCCAAGACTGAAGTTTTTCTTGGTACTCTGTTTTTTTTTTCACTCGCAAGTCACGTTTTCATATGTGATACCGATGGAGAAGCATTGCCGAATTTCGTTCTCAGCACTTAGCAGGACTTTTTCTGTGCTATAACTTTACGTTGCTTCCCTTGCTACCTATATATGTGATTTTCGGTTTCTCGCATTAGGGCTTCAAGAAGCTGTAAATATTTTTTTCACAGTCAAATACCTAGTTACGTTTTCCGCTATATCCTCTTCCTTACAACAATACACCTGCCATCGATATCAAAGGATATATTCACCACGGAAAATACTGACAATGTCCGCAAGACACGGCCGCGATGACTACTACTGGTCCGACACAGAACAAGCACACAGAATGCGGACTCGTGAGATGCTGAAAGCGCATGGAGCAGAAATCAAGAAACTTTATGGGCCTGATCCGTGGCTGCCACGCATCCTGACGCCGCTTGTTTTGCTTCAGATGTATCTCGGGTACCGTGCGAAGGACATGGGGTGGCCCACTCTTCTCCTCGTCGCGTATTTTGTGGGTGGCACAATCACACATAACTGTTTCTTGGGGATTCACGAGGTCACACATAACCTGTGCTTCGCCACACCGTTCTACAACGACCTGTATGCACTGTTCGCGAATCTGGTGGTGCCCGTGCCGTATGCGATGGTTTTCAAGACATACCACGCTGAGCATCACCGCTACTTGGGCTGGGACGGGATCGACACCGATGTGCCCACACAGTTCGAGGGACGGTATCTATCAAATTACGCTGGCAAGTTTATATTTCTCACGTTTCAGGTGCTGTTCTATGCTTTCCGACCTACTGTTGTGCGGACAATTAAGTTTGAGAAGATGCATGTGATTAATTACATTCTTCAGCTGTCTTTTAATCTGCTTGTATACTACTTCTGGGGCTGGTGGCCACTATTGTACTTCCTCCTCTCTATTTTCCTAGGTACCAGTTGGCACCCACTCGCTGGCCACTTCATTTCAGAGCATTTTGTGTTTGTAGGGAATGGTGAGCAAGAGACCTTCTCGTACTACGGCCCGCTAAACTGGGTAATGTGGAATGTCGGTTATCATGTTGAGCACCACGACTTTCCGAACATACCATGGACGCGAATTACACAGCTGAGAAAGATTGCACCAGAGTTCTACGCTGACCTGCACAGTACCAAGTCGTGCCCCGGGACTTTGTTTGACTTTCTACTACAGCCGAACGTCAACCTCTACAGCCGCGTTATGCGCGAGCGCGGTGCTGCCAAGCGCGAGAAGCTGTTGCCAACGTCGACGGGTTGTGTGAAGTCGGTGGAACCACGCCAAGGTTCGTGCTCGTAGAAGAAGAAATGATCATTAAGTCACTAAGTGTTACTGCATCACCTACAGTGATGTGTTCTGTGCCATCGTTTTTCAATAATTGATGATGCTGTGATGTCTGTTAGAGCTCCCGGTGCGACCGCATATGTCTTTTAAAAAGTACCGCTTTTCTTGGTTTGTTGAAGCAATGGTTTGACCGGCTTTACTCTTTCTTGCTATTTCTCACATATGCTAGAAGTGCTAGTTGCCTGTTGCTCTTCATTTCTTACCTTCATGGGAACCTTTTCGTTAACATGGATTAAAGTGTTATTCGCATTTGGAGTTTTGTGCATGTACAACGTTTTTTTTCTCGCTTGGTGACGCGGAATGTTTTCCCCCTATTATTTTTCTCTGTTTTGCTGTAAAAGACGTGCTTATGTTACTGAGTACAGGAAGACAATGAAAGAGATTAAATGCACCTCCACATATATAGGAGGGCATTAGAGTGAAGGGGGGCTGTCGATGCTACTGACAACTGCCGCTCGCCCCCTTTTTCTCACATTTTTTTCTTAGCGACTCCAGCTGCTGATGAAACCGGGTTTTCACAGGGTATAACAGTTGCTTCTCTGTACGGCTGGATGAGATGCAACATGTTGAATCGTGTCCATTCTTTGCCACCACTCCCACTTTCTTTTTTCTTCAAACACACCTCAACACTGGAACTCTGTTTTAGACTTCGTGCGATAGAATGAAGCGCTTCTGCATCCCCGCTCTCACTTCAGTGTCCTTCGCCCGTACCTTCTTCGGTAAGGGCTGGGACAATGCTGCTCTGGACACAATATACAGCAGCATGCTGCGCAAACCAGAAGTGAACGACAGGATTCGCACTCAGTACGTCTCCACGATGGATCCTCGCGACGCTGATGTGCTCCGCCGCCTCGGCGAGGTGTCCAAGGAGAACAAGACGTTTATTCGCGTGTTTCTTCCTCCACATCTCGGTGATCCCCACCGTTTGCTGAAGTGCTATAGCCTGATGGCGTACCCCATTCTTGATGACAAGGGTGGCCAGCTGAAGGTAGAGATGGATGGCCACAAGCTGGACGCATTCGCGGACCCTGATGACGACTACTCCAAGGTGGTCATACCACACATCGAGCTAGTTGAGTACCTCGCCAAGTCTCTTCTGGAGACGATGAAGTGGGAGGCCACTCCCCGCGGTGCTGCCTCACTGCTGGAGTCGCTGTACCGTGGCGCGGAGATTCCGGACCACGTGTTTCAGACGCCTGCAGTCATTGAGCGTCTGGACAGCTTCAAGGACGGTAACAAGGTCACCAGCTAAGATACCAAGCAAGTCGTGTTTGCAGTCTGTGTTGAGAAAAGACCGAAAAGAAGAGTGATAAGTTTTTTTCTGTTTGTTCTTCTCTCTCATCATCAAACAATCAAAAGAAGCTGTACTCCTCTCACTCTCAATATGAATAGTATAGCAACGTAGGATGACTTTTTTATTGGTCGCCATACCATTAATTTTTTTTTCCCGTTTCATTCTGTTTTCCTGCAAATGAGAATGATTTCACGGAGGTGAGTTGGTCTGGAGAGGTACGATAGTCGCTGAAAAGAGTACCTTCGGTGTTCGTGTCAGCTTTCTTTTGAGGCTATTCTATCGCCCAGTCTCTTTCCACTTCATCCGTTTTTCAGCTTAGTCATGTCTTCTCAGAGCAAGCACAAACAGTAAAAAAAAAACAGTTGCATAAGTTATGTAGGTAGCAGGGCATGTTGTGGTTGTCGGTGAGCGCGGAGATCAGGTTTTCTCACTCTTCGCAGAAGACTTCAACAACCTGCGATACTAGGCCTCACTGCTTGAGGGGAAGGCATCACGGATTAACGGAAGAGGAGAGGTGGAGCGATCAAAGGCGGAGTCTACGTCTCATTGAATGCCCAGGGAAATCGTGCCTTTATTCCTCATATGTTTCTGTCATGGATTTCATGAATTATGTTTATTATCTGTCGTCCTTTTCACCCTTTCACCTTGAATTTGCCCACCCCCCACACACACTCCTACCAGTGCAGTCAAAACAGCACCATGTCCTGGTGGGCTGCCTTAGAGACGGGAAGATCTTCTCTACCCTGTGTCACGGAGTACTCCAGCAGCGCACACGATCTTGTAGAAGCGAAGCGGCATGACAGACACCCCTCTCTCAGCACAGCGCTCTGAGGACTTGTCCACCATAGAAATGCAGCGTCAGGAGCGCTTACTCGTTTTCACTGTCGCAGAAGGCTCACTGTCTCTACTAGTGCTTGAGGAAGCGTTCATGCGCGAGCGCCTCGAGCAGCTTTGCCGACACGAAGCAGCCCTCACCGAGCTCAGCGCCGTTCCATCAGCTAGAGTTCGAGAGACTTCTCTGTGCCCCGCAAACAAAGTGCTATCCGCCAGTTTGTTGAGCGTTGAAGAGCCACTTTTCTGGGAGGTGGTGGATCGACTCAGTGACGAGGATGTCGAGCGCATTTGGCAGCGAGAACGAAAAGTGTTGGAGAAGAATATCGGATCAGTGATCAAGCGTGTGCGACGGCTCCAGCAGAGGAAAGAGGGATCTTGAAGTGACGAATTGCGTCACTTTACGGCTCGGGTGTTTATGTGTTCTGGAATCTCTCTAGGACGTCATCCCGGTGCTCCTCGCCAATTCGTTTCATCAATGTTCCAGTGGTTCTAGTTGTGGTCGATTCACGTTCTAGCAGGGAGTATAGTCAACGAATCAATCGTGCTTGGTGCTTTTTATCCTTTTAGACTCTGCTCGAGCATGTGCAGCTCATAATGAGTGTGTAGCTCTTCATTGTACGATTACCATCGCCAGAGCGTAGTTGACATAAAGTGTCGAAAAAGCTATTGAGAAGGTCAGGGAGTGGCTGCGTTCCCAAGGAGGAAACAGGAAATGGCAGAGAAGTGGAATGAGTATGAAAAGTGATGAGACAGTGCGACGTCACGCCCTCAACACAACCTGCACATGAAGGTGACTGACTTTTATTTTACGGCATAGCACCATCGAGTGATGACTCTGCAAAAACGACTTTTCGCTATGCTCTTTTCTGCTTCCTTTTCGCACTCGTGCCATCGTCTCTTAGCGACTTCCATCGAACGTCTCCACTTTACGCGCACTGTGGCGCCGTGAAGCTGACGACTGGCGGAAAAAACAGTATTCTACCCGCCTCTTCGTTGGATACCTACTCACATAATAGTTTCTAACTTAGCCTCTGGCGTGCTTTGTTGCAGCATTACGTTGGTGACGCCGATGGTGAAGAAGGTCGAGAGCCATGCACGGGTGCTGCGCCCCGGAGAGTCGATAGCTCTCAGTCGCAAGTCTTCAGAGTTTGAGATAGTACTGTTCCGTCCGAGGCGCCACGATCGCGCCAAGGCGGCAAAGGATTCTGCACTGGAGGCGGAGGTGACTGCTAGCTCGCCTGTGAGAGACTCGTCTCAAGAGCCTATGAACTGCACAGGTGGTGTCAATACAGCCGTCAGCAAGGCAAGGATACAGACCTCATCTACGGGGAATGAGGTAGGACACGGCGAAAAGAGGAGAAGTGGTGGCGGGTACGCAACCTTACGTTCCTCTGCGCTGGGACCTAGGGACGCAAGTGAGGTGGTAGGCGTCGACGAGCGGACTGCGGCCCCTTTCGCACCGAGAGCGATGGGTGGAGGGAACGAAGGGAGAGCGCCAGGTAACGTACCTGCGGATACCCCGCTCTTTTTTGACACGGCAGTGTGCATTTTCTACGACGAGCTGGCCAAAATGGACTACGTTGCCCCGGGACGCACTACCATTGATTCCAAGGGACTTCACTACAAACCGCACCTTGTCGTGCTGGGAACGGAGTCGGCCCCAGGTGGCTACTGCAATTTCAACATTACTCGATCCGACGGAGAGCCTTTGGGAGACGGCGAGGGCGACGCATTCGAAGAGGACTCCAGCATTCTTATCAATCGCACCGCCACGAGCAATGGACCCGTTACTATGGCAGCTGCGGACGGTGTGGAGGTGAGTCTGCGTCGTCTCAGCATGTGCGCCGGGTTTCTCGTCTGTGCAACTTTATTCAGCAAAGACACATGCTTGAGCCGCGAGCGCAATGTGTTCTACATGGTGAGACGGCCGAGGAGCTCGACGCCGCTCTGCTTGGTGCCGCTGTGTATGTACCGCGAGCCGAACAAAAGCTGCGTTTCTCTTATGGTGCGCAAGGTTAGGCTTCATGGGGAGACTTTTTGGGAGCTCGTCAGTGTGAGCGAGCCACTGCCATTTAAGGATGTGAAGAGTCTTATCATGAAGCTTCAGGGGCGTGGGTTAACTGATCCAGCTCATTTTGCACGCGACTGTGAGCTGAAAGCTGTGGCTAACCGAGGTGGCGACGGCGCCGGTGGAGGGACAGAGGAGGATGTGCTCAGTAGCAGTGGGCAAAGTAGCAGCACCGAGCTGGAGGCCTCGGCCTCGCATAAGCGCCTCAGCGATACTCTCGAGCAGGAGCGCAGTCGAACATCTATGCGCGCGTCGCTGTCTGCTGGACGTCAGTACCTGCTCCCGTCCAACCGTACCGGACGCACCTTCTCCACTTTACTCATTGATGTGCCGCGAGTGACCCGAGAGGGGAGACGCCAATACAACGTTGGCAAATCTCATGTTCAGACAGCCTTGTTTGATGGGGAGACCTCTGAAGTGGACGAAGTGCTTGACGACGCGATGCGGGCGGTGGTGCCTTGCTATGCAGATGCCTCGCTTGTGCGGTACCAGAACGGCGCCTACAACGTCGGGTCAAGGGTGGGCAATCTTGTCGCACACTACGTCGGCCATCGCGAGAAGTACGGACTCGATGCCGCTTCCCAGCGTTCGACCGGTGTTGTGCGTCTGGGAGGTTCGAGAGACGAGCTGCTTCCGTCTCTAGGTGCGCTGCGAGTGCGCTCCTCGGCAGACTTGGTGACGCCGCTTCCGGTGCTCGATCGCTGCCAGTCCGATGATAGCGAGATTGCTGCAAGGCCCAAGCTTCCTGCGGACCTGCTGCTCACCTCGCAAGACAAGCTACTTGCTGCCGGAACGCAGCAACACCGCGGCTCCATATACATGAGCACAAAGAAGCGGCACAGCATGCTCGGGCAAGCCGGCCGTAGCTCGTCGCACCGCAGATCGGGGGGTCGAAAAGGGAAGGGGCGGGCTCCTTCGGCGCGTGCTGGTGAAACGGGTCTGTCAAGGGCGAGGAAGAAGGCTAGGGGTGCGCGTGGGTCGAAGCCCACATCTCGTATCCCAGGGAGTCGCAGCACCAGTGGAAGCCCGCAGCCCCCCCCGTTGTCCTCATTGGCACACAAGCTGACCGCACACAAAATGCATAGCCGCGTTTCAAGCGGCAAGTCTCGCGGTCGAAGCGGGAACCAAACGCGATCTTCTGAACGGGCAGGTGATGTTGCTGCGTAATCGCGCCTCTTTTCACCTCCGACGCAAGCTGGCACAAAGCGCTTATGGGACTTGCACAGATCCCTCGATCCTTGTCTCGATTACCGCATATGTTTAGTCGTCCTTCACACAGGAAGGGGGACGTGAGAAGCACGACTCTTATCTATGTAAACTACACCTTCTTGGCCCCTTCGGTCCTTTTTTCGTTCCTCTGGTCACCTCTTCTGTGAAACACTTGACGGTTTCTTGCGTCTCTCTCTACATTGCTTCTTTCTGAGGAGCTGTCGGTTAGTGTGCGAGCACTCTCCCTTTTACTGCTTGCATGCTGTTTGTGTTCCTCTGTGGAGACGCGGATTTGAAGCCAAACAGCACAAGGACAGGAAGCTGGTACTTTGACGCTACGCTAAAGGGCACAACCTCTAAAGCCCTGGCGTTGTCGATGTGTGGTTCTTTTCTTTTTGTGTGGGGCGAGGGGGCCAGTTCGCACACTTGAGCCAGAAAAGATTGGACGCGTGCTCGACGCCCATTTTTTAAGGGTTTGCAGCGGTGCTGGACGAACCGTGCGTAGTTGTATTTGCGCATGAACCAGGTGTTCTCTGTTCGGGGCACCCGTGTGCGATGCCGAGCGTTGTCAGGGGCCGCGCCGTGGTGGTTTCTGTCTTCTGGGGCTCACACTGGTGATTTGAGCAGCTTTCTTGCCTTACCACACGAGTCTACCTGGTCTTCAATATGAGTTTCGCCTTTCGGCATCGCTGCTTCCTCGGAGAGGCTTATGAATGCTTTGCTGTGGCCTTCGGCTGCCTCTCTCACTTTCACTTCTCCCACTCCTTCTTACATCCCTTTTTTCACCTTTCTGCCCTTTCATATGTTGGCCGTGCTCCTTGACTGTGAGCAGTGCGCAGCTCGTCGAAAGGGCTGTAGAGCCGTTTGTTTTCTTGTCTTATTTTACACTTCCATGCTTATTCCCGCTGTTCACGCTTGTTTTTCCCTTTCGCCTTTCGTGCTTTTCTCCTCTCCATTTCCTTAATATTACTCCGCCTTTGCCTTCCCATGTACCACAGTTAGCAAAACAACGAGAGCGCAGTTTCAGAGTGAAGAAGCAAGGACTATTTAGCCAAGAAACAAAAGAAAAAAGAAGATACACTCGCGTCAGTTTTGGGGATGCTAGCGCATCCCATCCTCGCCTCCGAGGATGACGAGGAGTATGTAATACGGGTTATCTTCTACTTGCCTGCCCTCCTCGAAGCGTACTTCGACGCGGTCGAGACGATTTGTGCGGAGCCGTCCTCGCCACCAGAGTCCAAAACTCGCGCAGATATTCTGCAACTCACGATTCAGCAGCGCCTGCTCGTGCTAGGTCGCGTGCCCCCTGGTGCATTTAAGAATTTCGACGAAGTCTCCGCCACAGAGACGGCGGACAAAGAGCTTCCTAAACTCCTTGATCAGCTGCGCCACATTTTCCTTGAGAACAAGATGGATATTGGGCCACAGGCACTTTTGTGGCGTAAGCGGTCCCTGTCTCTGGCGAAGGAGTGTGCGGAGCATATGAATCGCTGCCGCGTTCGCTTTTCCTTGAGCAGGAAGGTGCGGCGTGAACTGTCCACGTTCGGCTCGGCGTCGTACGTATTCAGCATGATCTCCTTCGGTCTCGTAGTTATCTTTGCTTGCAGTGCTCTTGTCGTCATATCAGCGGTGCATCCTCCACTGGCAACTGGACTGGGCGTCGGTTGTGTTGCTTGCGTGCTTCTTGTCCTCTCTGCGTCCCTGATCTCCTTCAACTGCTTCACTGCGGTGCGCTCCTTGCATATACTATACTCGCAGCTCTTCCACGAGTACTTGATCGCCGGCGGGTCACCGTCTGATATCCTGCTGAATTCTTTGCAAGAGTCCTCCTTCAAGCCGCGGGGAAAGGACGGGGCGCGAGATACTGAGATGCAGCAGCTGGAAATGGGTCGGGAGACCAAGACAGGGTTCTACACCATCCCGTACGGCGGTGGGAACAAAATCGGGTACATCGAGGGCAAGCAGCTGGATGCACAGGTGGTGATGATCGCCTTCGACAGCAACTACCATATTACTTGGTGGAATAATGCGGCGGAGGTGATGACGGGCTTCTTGCAGGACGGGTGCATCGGCAAGCCGCTGAACGAGCTTGTCCAGTGCTTCAACCGCGAGGATGTGTGCTCCCTCATCAAGCGGACACGTCGTGGCAATTTGCTTAAAATCAAGCTCCGCTCCCTCACCGCCGCCCCAACGACGCTCAGTACCGTGGTGACACCGATTCTGGACAGCGACAATAAGCCCATCGGAAATGTGCTGATCTGCGCTAATTCGCTGGATAACCTGAGAGAGTACCGCATTTATGTGCACAATTATCAAGTAAGCGAAACCATTGGTGCCCTGTCCTTGTTGTCTGAGCGCTCTTCTCTGTCACATGAGAACTCTATTCTCATCAACTCCCTGAGACGCTTTGTCAAGAACGGTCTGGCAAACCATGTGGAGACCCTCGCGCGGGAGATGGAGTCTGACTGGGACTGGACGAGCGTGGAGCAGCTGCTGGGTCGTGCCTTGGGTCAGCGGATCGGAATGCATGAGGTGATTGTGGACCCATTGTTTCCACCCACGCTGTGCGTCAACCCAGACGTGGCCAAGACGTTTGGGACTGTGGTCGGGATGTCCAGTGGCCGCTGTACGGTCACACTGCAGATGCTGAACTTGACAGGTAACGTCTTTTCGCTGGCTGTGACCGTGCTGCTGGGCCCCAAGTGCCGGCCGTGGGATCAGGCGCAGCTGGAGGAGCAGCTGGCGCAGCTGTTGCGCAGCACGGCAGGAAGTGTGTATTTTCTTGAGGAGCGCGTGGTGCTGCATTTTCCGTGTCAAGTGGCACCGATATTGGAGGATGGCGACGAGGGCGACGCCAACCCTACTTCCGACCAGGCGCTGCAGATCACGCAGGCCAGGGCCATCATCAACTGCACGGTGAACGTGGTGACCGCCATCACGAACATGGTAGACCAGCACAGCCTGTCCCTTATCCTGCTCAAGACCATGTTTGTTTCTCTCGCCAGCGTACGCGAGCGCAGCGACCTCGAGCAGCGCTTGTCTGCCCGCCCGTGTGATGTGGATGTGATTATTTGCGACAGCGAGTGGCTCAGCTCGTCGCGTGATATCCTCATGAACAACGACCACGGCGCTATGGTAATCCCACTGATCGATGCCCAGATGCCGGTTCCAGCTGATGTGCAGCACGCGATTCGCATGCCACTTGTGCGACGGGACGTGCAGCAGCTCATCTTGGAGGTTGGCAAAGCGGTGTCCATGAAGAAGAACGCCATTTCCGCTCGTGAGGAACGCGAGCGAATCCTTACGCTGCGACAGGATTCCCCATGGACGCGCGGCAAACTGCTAGGGCGCGGGTCGTACGGTGCCGTGTACGAGGCGACCAGCGATCTCACCGGCGGCAAGATGGCGGTGAAGATGTTCTACTTCTCTCAAAACGTCGAGTCATCGATCAGCACCTTGCTGAATGAGATCTCCATCATGTGTAGTCTGAATCACCCCAATATTGTACACTATTTTCACTGTGAGCGAAAGGACAACAATGTAAGCTTGTTCATGGAGCTGTGCGAGGCCTCTCTAACGGACATCATTGTAGGACGGCGTCAAAAGCCGGCTCACCTGTCCGTCGTGCAGATTATTAAACAAGTACTGACCGCCATTGCGTACTTGCACAGCCGAGGGATCGCCCATCGCGATATCAAGCCGCAGAACATTCTTCTAAAGGGCGAGACGGTGAAGTTGACCGATTTTGGCACTGCAATCCAGGGCAGTGCGGGCAAAGAGGTACGAGGCACATTCCGGTATATGGCCCCGGAGGTTTACAAGGGTAATCCCCACTCGCTGAGCTGCGACATATGGTCTATCGGCTGCCTTGTATGCGAGCTGTTCGCGTGCCCGACCGCCTTCATGGAGAACTCATTGCTGCTTGCCGAGATGGCACCCACCACAGATTATCTGACGAAGGTGCCGCAAAACATGGCCTTGATCGACTTTTTGGAGAAGTGTTTCCAACTTGATCCTGAGCGACGCTGGGGCGCTGGTGATCTTCTCATGCATCCTCTTCTTTCTGGCAATACCGCAACATCATCTCTGGTGAAGCTAGAGACAATTTTTGACGCGAAACTCGCCAACCCTCTAGACCCGTCAAACCCCTCTATCTTTTCCTTACGGTCTGCGTAAGAGAGTGAGGCGGCAGAGGTACAAGAAGACCACGCGCCAGGTGACCCTTGACTGCCTTCATACCACGCGTATGCACTGTCTCCACGGTAGGAAGGACAGCAGCTGACCGGCATGTTCCTTCTTTCCTTGTGCTTTCCTCTTTTTCGTTCTGTTCTGCTACAGAAAGTTTCCCCAAGAAGAGAGGAGCAAATGAGATGTTTGTGGTGGTCGTACGGGAACACCACCTCAAATTTTCTCATGCTCTTTTTCCCTTTTGCCTGCGTAAGGTGGTCATACTGCACCTAGGACAGGAAGGAGAAAGGGAGGGAGCTTGTCTTGGCAAGGCTGTGCGACGGCGGCAGAAAAAGCGAACGCAGAGCACAGTGCTCCTCTTCCTTGTCGTGCGTGTGTGTGTGTGTGTGTGTGCGTGTGCGTGTGGGAGTAGATACGTCAGCCTTTTTTTTTGCCCTTCTCTGCTTTTCCCTCTTTACCCTTTATTTTTTTCTGTAAGTTGTTTTCGCTATGTGCAAGTGCCCAAGTCCCTCTGGCAACGATCCACCAGCGCGTATCCGAAGAAGGGACGAGGGAGGACAAGAAGAGCCCGTTAGAGGCGTGACTCGATTGGACAGCAGACAGTTCTTCCTAGACGACCAGTATTTAGCCGTAGTGCAGGAGAGGTAGATGGACTGTGGTGGTGGTCTGTGCGTCTAGTTTGCTGGCTTGCTCGTGGTGGAAATGACACGTTTCGAAAAGAAATGTGCGCCTGTCTGGTGCTCTTGGTGTAGGGACATTGGCATTTGACGTGTTTCCTGTCTCTACCTTCTGTACCCATGTCTTCCCTCCCTTCTCTTCCTCTTATATCCACCACGACGGATGCGCATGTTCGAATCCGATTGCTGTGCATTTTTCCTTTCCTATCCCGCATGTTAGACACAAAAAGGCGCAAAAAAGAAACGCACACTTACACATGGACATCTCTGCCCCACACTTTGAAAGAGAACCCGCATATCCGAGCGAAAAAAATACACAGGGTTGTCCACGCCAATGCGCGGCAACGCTGACGCCTTCCATAGGAGCTTCTTCGCAGTGAATGGGCGGCTCTCATGTCTGGCGAGATAAAAAAAAGGAAAGAGAGGACTCCATGTATAGGGAGCAGTGATAGAAGCGACAGGGGAAGTCACGCTGAATGCATCGCCGCACACTCCCAGCCGCCTCTCAGTTTTGTTTTCTCCCTTTTGAAGTATGCTGAAAGAGCAAAATAACAAAAGCAGCGAGGGGCAAAGAGAACAATCAGAAAGAAAATAGAGGCGTATAGCTTTCAATTACAGTTGTTGCGTCCTTTTTCGCTTTGATTCCTTCGCTGCCCTGATGACGCTGAACACCTCAGCGCGTGGCACCAGCGTCCGGCGCTCCCACCCTGCGGCGTGAGGAAGCCAGGCGGCAGCCCACCCCCATCCTTGCCAATGACGCTGGCCACGTGTGGCGGTGACAGGGCCATGCACCTGCGGTGCTGGGAGGCCAGGGAAACTCATCCCTACTGCTGTCGGTGGTCAGGTCGCGCGTGGCGTTGCGTCGGCGCGATCTGCGATAGTGAGCACGTTTGCGTCATTCGCATGATGAGGGGAGTGTTGACGCAGCTCCAACGCATCTCACCCAGCCCTCGCTGCCCACGGGCGGGGAGCCTGAGCCACCGCGACGGATGCATCAGGGGGGCGACCGGCACAATGGGAGCGGCGGCCTGAGAGGAGAGTGGATGTGGTTTGGGGCAGGGGCCGTGCTGAGATGACTGGGTCGGGGCACCGCAGTAGTGCATGGATCTGCGGCTGCTTCGCGCCAGCCGCTGGGTCTGTGGCACACCGGGCAGAGAGTGGGGCTCGATGCGTGTTGCATGGCAGAGAGTGAAGGCGTTGCCCCCCTCCCTCCCCAATGTCCATGCGAGGCACCGAAAAAGGCTAGCGCCGGAAAAAATGCAGCACGTCTTTTCGTGATATTTTCAAGTGGAGGAAGTGGGATCTCTGAAGCTCCTCGCCACAATACCTGTAGGCTTGTGTGAATGTTGCCCTGTTTCACGCCTCTTGTTTACTGTGCATCTCTTTTTGGAAGTATGTTGCGCGATGAGGTCTCTGCTGTTTTAACTCCCCCCTTTTTAGCCAGCGCTCATGCGATTTCTCGCCTTTTTCTTCCGCTTTTATGGCGTGCCTATCTGTGTGTTGTGTGTTGGCTGCGCGTCTTGTGTGTTTTCGGCAGAAAAGAAGCTTCAAAGGAAAGGATGAGCTGTGCGGTGCGGAAAAGAAGAAACGTGCGCACGCAAAGAAGATGCACACACACACACACACACACACACGTCCTGGAGTCTTCACTTTCTCAGTGAAGAGGGCGTGTTGTCTGGACATATTGGTCTGTATGTAGGCTTCTGCTCCTATCTTTTCATCTTTCCCCATTTTGTCCTTTTGATGCTCTACCTTCATGTTCCTCGTCCCTCCGTCTCCGTATACTGATCTCTCTCTCTCTTCGGCGCGTTGAGCCACTGCCACGTGCACTTCTGGGTGGTACCGTTGGCAGATGTGAGGCGATGCTCTCACACTCTTCACCACTCTTGACATGAATCGCACCGTCCTTCTTGCAATCAGAGGTGGAAAGCAGGACGATGGCGAGGTCTCTGCAACCCCCTCTCTCTGCTTCCTTTTGTGACTCCTACGCACGACGCTGCTAAGGAAGCCGACTTGCCGCATGGTATGTGTCGTTATTGACTCCAGCTGGAATACTGCGATGCGCTACACACAAATGCTTTTTTCTCCCTCTTCGCTTTGTCCTCCGTTCTCTGCTACTCTCTCTTCCGTCGGCCTCTCTCACTTCCCTTTCTTGTTGTTTCTCTCTGTCGCTCGCTATTTCTTGTTTCCCCTCACATCTCTACAACACGTCCAGATGGGAAACACACCCAAGCACCAGCATGATGACACCGGTGGTCACAGGCGCATTCCAAAACAGTCACCGTAAGCGGCGGTGACGAAAAGGACGACACGAGGAGCACACGCCAACAATAATGCGTGGCTCTCTCACCGCAGCACGCGTGTTACACTGTTTCTTGCTACCCAAGTACGCAGAGGCACCTCTCTAATCTGCCCTAGAACATCACAGTACCGCGCAAGGTCCCTCTCCGAATGTCGTTGCAGCCACCATGCCACCCGAACAAGGGAGTGAAGGTATGGTGCCATCGTTTGGCCCTCCCTCGTGCATGTTGCGGAATCCAGTCAACGATGTGACAGAGCTGAGGGCAGGCAAAGGGTGGTTATTGCCTTTGTGATTGACGGTGACGTGTTTAAAGTCCCCTCGCCACTTGCAGGGTTCTTCTCGATGTTACAGCACGAGCATAAATGAGACTTCTCCCGCGCGCACGCGGGGCAGGGCAAATCGACCAATGTTCCAGTCGACCAAGTTTACTTCACCTTTGAGGTTGTACGCGCGCACCCGATGATCAGCTTTCCGGAAATCTTGACGCATTGGGAGCACTTCGTGGAGCTCGTCAGCGAGTAGGACGTGGACTATATTTCATCGCACCTTCGTTACTGAGATGGCCTTACTTGACCTCAAGCTGGAAGTTGGTCTGCTTGCCTCGCTCGCGGCGATGTGTGAAACTTCACCGTCCATCAACAGGTTGCCGAAGCACGTGACTGACGCTCTTTTAGGTCGGATTATTGGATGGAGGGCTATCAGAAAGCGCCGAGAGCCGCTCACATTTTTCATACGCCCGTGTCGCATCACGCTCCAAAGTCGCCCGCTTGCTACGCGCTTCTGCACTTCTCTGCCGAGTTGGGCGGCGTGACGTATGTGCAGATGCCTTTGGCTCACCATTCCTCTGGAGTTTCCACTCCGGTGGCTTTCCTTACAGATGCGTGCTGGCCAAGACTACCCGGCACCTGCAAGTCTTGACAGAGAGGAGCCGGGTGCCGACATGCGATTCCAACCCTGCTCAGCACTATCCCCTCCGCCGCCAGCGATGACATGTGAGTCAGGCACCAAGGTATACGCTGCCGCAAATGCAGAGTTGCATCCATGTGAATGAGTTGCGGAGCACTCTCCGGACCACATATAGGAGTGCATCTATGCCACCGGTCTGCCTCCCGTGGAAATGTCCAGTACCTGCACTTGTCGGCTTCCTCGGCGCGGTGACGGTACTGAAGGGGTAGGGCTTCTCGCTGCCAGCGTCGTTACTAAGTACGTGCGGACCTCTTCACTATCTCCCTCGTTTGAGCGCAGCGCAGTGTGCCTTGACGTTTTATCAGACGGCAGTGTTGGAGTGAATTGAGGTTTCACACCCGTTTGCAGTAGAGAAAGTGGATCCAAGGACTCTGGTCCACGCTTTGGTGGCGGAACGATACGCCGGGATGACCTCACCGGATCTTTTTTTATTTCCCAGGCCGCGTTCGATGGAGCTGCCCAGCATACTCGACACCGCAGCCACGTCTGTAGGCGCACCTCGGGCTAAGGTGGCAGCCTCAAAACTGTCTCAGAGGGTGTGTAGCTGTGAGCTCGAGTAGGGTGGGATACTTTGCATGATATTCGCTGCTAAAGAGGATGGAAGCTTTGGTGTGTTTCATTGGTTTAATGATACATTGGAGGACACACGTGCGGCGGCTGTGCGACCAGCGTGGCACAACGGTACTGCTCCACTGCGCGAGAGGTTTACGCCCAACGGCAATGACGACGCTACTTCCAATCACAACTGGCGTGCTCGTGCACAGGCTCGCTGCAAATGCAAGGCGGCTGTCCACGGCCCCCTCGCTGGACTTCTCTCTATCTTCCATGGATTGATGTGGAGGATAGTTGGGGTCGCACCCCTTCTCTGTGATGCGTCATGGGCCGATCCAAGAAAAGACGGGAGGTGGATATGCTGGAGGTGCTGCCCAACGCTGGCTCTAGCTGGCCACGTCGCGGGCACAATGGTTTCTTACACTTCGATACTGCCGCACAGAAGCATTCATGCCACACGAAGTTTATGTGCTACCTGAAGCTCCATATTTCAGATACCTCTCGCTAGCCAACGACACTGATCCAAGTGGCTTTTTCTTCTCTTCTCCATTATGCACACCGCTGACACCACGTTTCCTTCACCTGCTACATGCAAGCACAACAGGTGCCATGTGAGGGACGAAAGCGAGCGACACAGGCCAGAGGGAGGGAGCCAGGACTGTTTAAGGGTGCCCAGCTCCGAGGCGCAGGTGCTCGTGATGAGGAGACTATGAGGAGACGAGTGGATTTGCTTTGCTCTGCTTCTACAGGTTTTCTTGTTTGCATTTTTGCCGTCTTTGGTTCTCGTTTTGCTCACCTGACACCTCAAAGGACGCCCACAAACTCTGTGCGTGTGAGAGCAAAGCCCAAGTCACGTGCATTCGCCAGAAAATTTGTGTTTCTCTCCCCTTTGCTGGTTTGCGCGTGCGCCGCCTCTTCCGTGTTCTCCTTTTCTCGTTCGGCTCCCTCGAGGTGAGGCGCAAGAGAGGGAGAATAAGCGAAACGGAGTGGAATGCGAGGAGCGCTCTGCTGAGTGATGGACCGCTGTAGAGTTTGCCCACCAGTTGGTCTTTGAGACATGTGACATCTGCTGAGGCCCCTCACCCTAGTTCCCCAAACATTCACCTTGACGGGCTTCTACGTATCCCTCACTGCATTTCTCTGACCCTTTTCAGGGGTTTTCTCTAGTTGCTGTGAGCCTTGCTTGTGAATCCCGCCCTTAACAGCGGTTGCATCGACCGGGTGAACACACACACACACGAAGTTTGCGCTGCGTCATACCCGAGGGTGGGTGGGAGAAAAAACGTTGTCTCTACGGAGGATAAGAAAGGAGGAAACACTGCCTCGAGGAACGTTGTGGCGGCACCGTATACACCCTTCGCACATACATATCTTCTTCCCTAAAGCAGCGAGTGTCTGATAGTTCCTCTGCTCATTCTCACCAGAACGCATCCTACACCGTTGTTGCAGCCTCACTTGTCCTCTGCTGCTTCGCACGAGGCGACGCTGCGTTTGTCGCGGCTTTCACTGCCTCCTTTTTCGCATTTGTTCAACTTCCTTGCTCTGATGGCGTCAGAGAAAGCAGTTGAGTCGGCGAAGATGTTTTGTGGGCCGGCGCTGTATGCCGCGAATGCCACGCATGCGCGCGTTACCCTCGCCAATGTCTCACCCAACGCTGATGGACTTCGACTCCTAGCCTCGAATGGGAACTGGTCGGAGGTGTTGACGCTGGCCGAGCGACTCGAAACAGAGGTAGCAGCCAAGGCCCGCCGTCACCCGCTCAAGTATGCGACAGTGCCGTGGAGTACGTCTCCCCCCGAGTCTATGCTTCTAATGAGCTCTAAGCATTCCGATGAAGAGATGTCGACCACGCAGTTGCCTCCAGTGGCCGATGTGACTGCTGCAGCCAATTCATCCTTGGACCTCTCCACAGACGCTGCGGCACGGAGTGCGCGACTTCCCTACGTGCTGGTGCAGGTGACAGCTAATTTGAAGATGCGACGGATTGCGGCTGCGAAGAAAGTAATTGATGCGCTAGGGGATATTGAGGGGGAGGGATTTCGTCATCCTGTCACGCGTGAGAGCTTTGCTCCCTTCTCGCTGCGACTGGTAGCAGCCTTCCTCCCGCTCTATGTCGGAGCGCCGATGGAGGCGCAGAAGAAGCTGTATGCACTACTGGAGGAGTGCCTCCGGCATGAGCGGCAGTGTAGCGCTAACAGCACTGTCACACGCATCCCAGCTGTTCTCGGAGATGACGTGGTGAATCAATTAGCGGCCTCTGTGGCACTGCAGCGCACCTGGACACAGCGAGTGCTGCGCGTGCAACGTGTACTGCTGCATGTGCACATTCACCTGAACCAGCAGTCTTTGGCTCACAGGCTCGTGGAACAGGTGTTGTGTTCCGAAGAAATTTGGCACCACAAATTCCATGACCTTCCCGATGAGCTCTATCAGCTTCGCCACATCCTTCAGCTTCAGCAGGTCTTCTGCCTTGCTCTTCACGTCGGCGATGCCTCGCATGCACAGGCGACGCACGTTGCGATGCAGCGGATTGCCGCTGTCAATGGTTTAGGAACTAGCACAGGGGCGTCGCCGTCGGATGCAGTGTCCAACACGAACCTCTGCAAGCTAGTCTTGCTCTCCTGTGATGCATTCTCTGCGGTGTTCAAGGGCGAGTACAAAAAGGCTGTGCTACTCTTCCACGACGTGATTGACGCGGCTTCCCACATGAAGCAGGCCTTGAGCACTGCTGCGGATGGCTCCGGCTGGGATGCACGTTCTTCTCCAAATTCTGAGGGCTACATCAGCGAGAACGAACTACGCTGTTGGGTGCTTCAAGACATTTGTGCGAACGCGCAGGTGTCGTACACGACGTGCCAGGCGTACTGCAGCGACGCCGACCCTACCACGCTCATGTCCACCCTGTGCACGACGCTGGAGGGGTATGCCAAGGCAGAGCCGCATGTGCTGTGTAACTCCGATGCATTTGTGGAGAGCCTCGTGCGGTTCTACACCCTCTCCGGCGATCGCAAGGCTAATCTGAACCGGCTGGAGGATTTACTGGAGGTATTTCGTTGTGATCGCAGGTCCTTACCGAGCCTCGAGGCGCTCGTGTAAGTGAAGATGCGCAAGTGCTCGAGGGCCGCACAAACCTTCAGCAAACATACCCCATCGTTGCAGCACGCGCTGACCTTTTTTAAACCTGAGAGTGAGGCTGTGGCGGTGAGCGTCGTCTTGCTTAGCATCTGCGAGGTGTGGGTCGAGAGCGTTTTCCTTCTATCGTTTATTTTATGTCACTCGAAAGGTCTATTCAATATGTGACTGTCTTTCGTAGTGCTGCTCTGTGTTGTGAGAGTAGTTGCTTGGTAAGTCGCTTGCCCCTCTCCCATTCCTTCTTTCTCTCGCTGATCAACTCTCATGACATTGCTGTTATGTCCAGTTCATGCCTCTCTCGCTGCGCTGAAGCTCCACACCAGTTCTCGCCAGGCTACCAAATTTTTATTGATATATACAAACGTTGCCATTGAATAATGGCTGAAGAGGAGGTTTGGACGAGGCCCCTGTAAAGCTCAGGACACGGCCGGGGTGATTCGCCCTGCCCGGCGCAAAGGACGCAACATGGTCTATCCCTTTCCCCTGGTGTGCGGACGTGCTTTCTGAACCAGCTTCACTCCTCCTGCATCCTAGATATCAGCAGAAGGCAGAAAGAAGTTCATGCACTCATTCCCTGTTTTTCTGCCTCCTCTCCCTTCTGCCTCCTTCCACCAGCGATTGTCAAGTGTCTCGTCCTGCGCGGTTTCCATCTAGAGCCAATGCTCCGCCCCTCGCGGCCACTGCGCCGTTCCATCGACGTGCAGCGACGGGAGAGCAGCAGCAGTCAGAGCTCTAAGGGATCTATGGCATCACAGCGAATAAGCTGCCGCTTCCATGAGACCTCGTCCTCGTTCGCGACAACCTCGACAGCAAGTTGTGCGACTGCGGCGCCGCCAGGTCCGGCTGCAGTTCAGGACTCTGAGATGACGCTTGCCATGCCGCTACCCTCGCTGCACCCTTGCAGAGCTGGAGCGTACAAGGTGAGTGGCCTGCGTAGAATGCACTCCCCACCCCAGGAGCTGACGTCTTCTGTTTCTGCGGCTGATTGCATGGATAACGTTCCTTCTGCTGTGACCAGCAGTGTCAAAAGTAACTCAGAGAGGCACTCTGGGCAACCGTCTTCCTCGCTGAAAGTCTCAACGCCGCACTACGCGTGTGTGCAGAGGGGTTTTGATGGCACCGTCAGGCAATCGTGCATGCCGAAGTCAGGCCAGCGGTTCTTCACCTGGGCTGAGCTCTCGATGCTGCGTAACGAGGCCCGGCAGACGTACACACACAGACGGAGTATGGAGGAGCAGAAGGAGCTCGTCGTTGCAGAGGCAGAGGCACGCTCGCTGCTGGCTGAAGTCGCGTTGGACCACATCGCTGCGGTATGGGAGCTTCATAGGACGGAGTGTCAGTTTCGAATGCGGGCGGCATCGGCAGCAATGCTTCCGGTGCAGTGTCTTGAGCACCGAATTCGCCGTCGCATTAACGAGGAGGACGCACAGCGAGATGAGCAACTTCGCCAGGAGGGCCGCGTCGCATGGCGGCTACAAGTGGAGCTTGAAAAGACGGCTGCAGCGGACACCGGCACACGCGAGGTAGAACGTCGTGCGGCCAGCCATCGCTTTGGCGCAGCGCTTACGTTTATCATAGTGCAGGAGATCAAGCTGCGAAAGGCTGTAGAGGCTGCGTCAGCAAATTTTTGGGAGACATTTGCGCAGGAGGTGGCAGAAGGCAAGGCCGACGCTGAGCACCGCGCACTTGTACGATTCCTTAACACCCCTGAGCAGCTTGCCCTCGCTGCGGCGCGCGAGCAGCGAGAGCGGAAGCGGGCGCGTCGCACAGCGAGGCTACTGAAGCTATTTGAAGATCAGCAAAAGGGTTTTGTGAATGGGTGTCGGCATGGGACAGGCGGGGTATCGCTGTTTGTGGGTGACACAGTCAAGAAGGTATGTGGGCGTTGTCGTGTCAAGTGGGATGAAGACCTTGGTTACTACGTGTCCATTGATCGCACCGTGAAGACGCACCCACCTCCGCCGCTGATTACTGCGGAAGCGGACGCAGAGGCCAATACGGCGTCACCTGTTGGGAAACAGCCTCCAGCAGAGGTTGTCAAGTGCGGTAGTGTGTTGCCGCCCGTGAAGAAAGGGTTGAAATAGGCACTCCTTCCTTGGAGCTCACCGAAAGGCGAGATCGCGCCTGCTTGTCTATGTGAACTTCGTTGTGCGCGCCCGTGGTGGTTTTCTCTTCGAACTTCGCAGACGACAACACCTTTGCTACCGCCTTCCCAGCCACCCTCCTTCCTTCCTTCCTTCGAGAGATGATTCTGTGCATTTATCTTCTCTTTTCACGCACCTGAGCTTTAGCTTTCTCGTTTGGGTTTTCAGTACAGTCAAACTCCCCCACCCCCTCTCCGATGTACATCTCACAACTTCTCCTGTTGTACACGTATGTTTCGTTGGTACGAAGTATTCGTTCTGCTTTCTCCTCGTTTTTATGCACTCGGCGTATCACCTTCATCAACTACCGCCTGACCCTCACTCACACAGCCGGTGGCGTCTTGTGGCACATCGGAACCATACGACTACGAAGCAGCTGTTGATAACTGACGCTTTCGAATTGCCATACGTGACGACCAAGGACACCAAAAGAGAAGAGCGCGACAGAGGTGACAGCAATAGCCGCCGCGCAGAGGACTGCCCGAGGGTGTCCTTCAGCGCCTTGTGACCGTCTATACCAGCTGCTCTTGCTCTCCCGCCCTTTGCTATCCTCTGCACGAGGATATCGGGTTTTGACTTGCGTCGCCGATCCATTTCTACTGTTGGTGATCAAGCGGAACTGCTACCTTTGCTCTTCATTACCAATATCCTTCCTCCCTTCACTGCTGTTCCTCCTCTTCCCACCGTTGCTTCACGCTCATTGATGTGACCACTACAAGGGCGACAGATGCCCTCTTTCCCGTACCAACACACAAGGAAAAGACTAGACACCCTCTACATGCTGCACTGCAGACAACACGGCTGTATCGCACACCACACTCTGTTTCTTCTTCTCGCTACACCTCCGACCCACTTCCCTACTCATTTGCACAACGCAAGAACGTGGGAATCATGAGTGCATACAGCAAGATCATTGAGGCAGACAAAGTCTACCTGGAGGAGGTGGGGATGCGCGACATACTGCAGCAGTTTGTGGCCGACGCCATGGAAAGCCACCCGGTCAACGTCTATGAGTACATGATTACGTGGGCCACAAAGAGGCAGGCGTCGTCGATTCCTTTGCCAAAGGGTGTGAGGCACAGCGATGATGAGGAGAAGTGCCCAATAGGGGAGGAGAAGGGCGCTGCCGCGAAGACGTAGGCGGAGGACGAGTCAGCTGCCAGCGACCACGAGCAGCACCACTTTTCATCGAACAAAAGCTCACCGTCGGGTGCTCACTCCTTGAATCGCGCCAGTTCCGTAAATTCGACGGCCTTTTCCCCGGTGGCAGCGGCCAAGTCAGTGAGGACGGAGGGCGAGGAGGGGGTGTAGCACGAGGAGCGAAAAAAAAAAACGGCTGAGGTGATACTGCCATCGTCTGTGCACGCGCACTTCTCCCTGGCCGACTGCTGAACTTGTACATGCAGAATACCAAAAGGAAATTGTACCGCTCTGTGATAGTGTCAGAGAACACAAGAGAGTTGACGGGCATTGTGCAGTGGGGAGGGCTAGGCCATTCTCTGCTACGTTTCTTTCTTATATGATTCTGGGAGGCATACCCTCTATACTCGTATGCAGTCCGCATCCTTGCGGTGGTGGCATGGGGGCGACTCGCTTTCTTTTCTCATGGGCACCGTCGGCCTTGTCAGTGTCTCTACGGCACACTATGTTTGGAGGCCTGAGGTTGCTGTTGATCACGGGGAAGGACGTCCTGCTCGTTCTCTCGTCTCACACTTTGGCCTATGCTCATGTGTGGGACCGCTTTTCGTCTTTGTTTCGTATGTTGCACAAGCACACCACTCCTCATGTGGCACACACACACACACACACACACACACTCACACACACAGGCACACGCACACGTGCTCACTTGTGTTGGAAAATGAAGCCACGATGTACAGCTTGCCTAGTCACACCATGATGAGAGGTATGAAGCGAGGGAATAGTGACTCTGCGCTGGGCATCCTCGGTTCACTCCTTCGACACTGAGAGCAACCCTGAAACTCCGGCTGAAACGTGCTGCCTTTCCAAAGCAAATATCTGGCCGGCACTTCTGATGGTGCTGTTATTGTTCTTGCTTCGCACACCCAGCCATACAACTGGCCCCTACCATGCCTGCCTCGGTCTCTCTCCTGACACCCTCGTCCCTCTTTCTCGCCTTGATTTCCACATGCGTTTTCCCCCTCTCTCTCTCTCTTTCTCTCGAGGTATCGCTGCTGCATATTATTCGTCGTGTGCCGCCCTGAGTCAAGACGTGCATACACACATGGGCACGTGGCCCGCAGCCTCTCAATTCCATGGCCGCGTCTATCTTTTCCACTCATGAGGACCGTTGCACGTCACCTGCTGGGGAAGAGGGAGGTGGCTGCGCCGTTTTGGGTCTCCTCCAAAGGCAGCGGCGGACTCGACGATGACGAAAGGGATTAGAGCGCCTGCCGAATGCGACGCAGCACAACGGAGCTGTTCGAGGAGAGCGCGTGCGAGGTAAGAGTGAAGTCGACTGCTCATCATGGGCGCTCTCAGCCGCGGTGCCACATTGACGCCAGCGCCTCTCTGCAAGCCGCGAGGTCGGAGTCGAGCTCTTGTGCTCGCCAAAACAGCGCGGTCGACACAGAGGAATCAGCGCTCGCATCTGCGACCGGCGCCGAGATGCAGGACATCCTCAATGAGGCTGCAGGCGGAGAGCCTTTGCACTCGGGCGCCGGGAGTAAAGCGACGCCATTGTTTTCAAAACACCCCGTGCTGGATGTCACGCCGTACGGCTGTTGCAGCGATGCTGGGAACGCCCCTTCGCCGACTTTGGCAGCCACCACAGTCAACTCCATCGGATGCACAGAAGTCCTACCAACGGCAGCGGTCACAATGTGGGTGCCGACGCAGTTCACCACGGCTGCCGGACGAGCGATATGTGTGCGGGAAAGGCGACTCTTGACAGCCGAATCTTCCTACTGGAAGCTCCTCCGCTTCAATCCCTCGAGAGAGGCGATTGTGGCACTGCCCAGTTTTTTAGCTGACAAGTGCGATCATGACGAGGGAGTCGTCTTTGGTGATTCTGGAGAATTTTCTGACGCAATGCTCGCAGCGAAACGGACTGCAGAGCAGTTACCCACTGGCGCTGCTGCTGCACATGGCGGCGCTATTGATCAGGCATCTTTCGAGGACGTAGCGAGTGCCACGTCACCTTTGACATCGACTTATGTTGGCTACCCGTGGGTGCATCGTTCTGTGCGACGCCGACGCGCTGCATCGTGTCCGGAGCGCGTTAGCTCGCAGCTCCTCTCTGGGTGCTACACTCGTTCTGTGCGAACCCGACGACAGCTGCAGTCACACATGTAAGTATAGCGAGAATAGGAGCGCGGATCCTCGGTTCATCCTTGACACGAACCCCTGAAACGTGCTGTCCTTCCAAGCAAATATCTGCCGGCACTTCTGATGGTGCTGTTATTGTTCTTGCTTCGCACACCAGCCATACAACTGGCCCCTACCATGCCTGCCTCGTCTCTCTCCTGACACCCTCGTCCCTCTTTCTCGCCTTGATTCCACATGCGTTTTCCCCTCTCTCTCTCTCTTTCTCTCGAGGTATCGCTGCTGCATATTATTCGTCGTGTGCCGCCCTGAGTCAAGACGTGCATACACACATGGGCACGTGGCCCGCAGCCTCTCAATTCCATGGCCGCGTCTATCTTTTCCACTCATGAGGACCGTTGCACGTCACCTGCTGGGGAAGAGGCGAGGTGGCTGCGCCGTTTTGGGTCTCCTCCAAAGGCAGCGGCGGACTCGACGATGACGAAAGGGATTAGAGCGCCTGCCGAATGCGACGCAGCAGCAACGGAGCTGTTCGAGGAGAGCGCGTGCGAGGTAAGAGTGAAGTCGACTGCTCATCATGGGCGCTCTCAGCCGCGGTGCCACATTGACGCCAGCGCCTCTCTGCAAGCCGCGAGGTCGGAGTCGAGCTCTTGTGCTCGCCAAAACAGCGCGGTCGACACAGAGGAATCAGCGCTCGCATCTGCGACCGGCGCCGAGATGCAGGACATCCTCAATGAGGCTGCAGGCGGAGAGCCTTTGCACTCGGGCGCCGGGAGTAAAGCGACGCCATTGTTTTCAAAACACCCCGTGCTGGATGTCACGCCGTACGGCTGTTGCAGCGATGCTGGGAACGCCCCTTCGCCGACTTTGGCAGCCACCACAGTCAACTCCATCGGATGCACAGAAGTCCTACCAACGGCAGCGGTCACAATGTGGGTGCCGACGCAGTTCACCACGGCTGCCGGACGAGCGATATGTGTGCGGGAAAGGCGACTCTTGACAGCCGAATCTTCCTACTGGAAGCTCCTCCGCTTCAATCCCTCGAGAGAGGCGATTGTGGCACTGCCCAGTTTTTTAGCTGACAAGTGCGATCATGACGAGGGAGTCGTCTTTGGTGATTCTGGAGAATTTTCTGACGCAATGCTCGCAGCGAAACGGACTGCAGAGCAGTTACCCACTGGCGCTGCTGCTGCACATGGCGGCGCTATTGATCAGGCATCTTTCGAGGACGTAGCGAGTGCCACGTCACCTTTGACATCGACTTATGTTGGCTACCCGTGGGTGCATCGTTCTGTGCGACGCCGACGCGCTGCATCGTGTCCGGAGCGCGTTGTTAGCTCGCAGCTCTCTCTCTGAGTGTGTGGGGGGATACAGACTACTCACTGCCACCCTTCTCAAGCTTCTGTGCCGCTGACAGTCGCTCTTTCTACTGCCAGTATCCGGCTGCCCCCTCCGAGGGACAAGACCACCAGCAGTGTTCAGCTGGCAGTGTCGGGGATGCTTGACAGGGTTCGATTTCACTGTACCTTGCTGAGCATGCGCGTTTTGCTGTGACGTATTTCTTTGCGTGTGTGCAGAGGTGCAATAGCGGCAACCGGCTGCGCGCTGTTGTGCTCGTTTTTTTTCCCTTTATTCTCAGTCTGCTGCTACCACCTGCTACCACCTGCTACCACCTGCTACCACCTGCTACCTGCGCGCGCTGCGTGGATACGGCACTGCGCTGCAGGCTCATAGGCCCACTCTGCCCCTTTCTTAGCTACGCTGCACGGAACAACGCACAAGTGAGCAAAAGGCAATTGTCTTGATAGTGCCGCTCTCATTCGAGGTGAGTGGATGAAGAAAGGGGCTGAATGCAGAGGCGCGGTGTCGCGTGCGTCCTTTTCAGTGCTCTCCACGAACCAGAGCAGGGCGCACACAATGTCACCCTCAAGCGGAGGTGCATCGACGGAGAAGCAAAGCAAGCGGTAGTATCGTTTCTGCTTCCTTTCTTTTCATGATGCTCGACGCCCCCTCCCCCTTCTGACGTGAGGGAATACTGCTGGTTTTCCTTGTTGCCATGCTCTCTACACTCCCGTCTCTTCCCGTTCTCCCACTTGAGCACCTCTTCTTCCCCCCTCTTCTTCCCCCCTCGACGCCCACCTCTTCCGCTCTCTCTGTGATGGCCGTGCCTGCACCCGCATCGATGGCTCTCAGAGTGTTTTCTTTTCATTACTTTTGTGGGCCACTAAAGCGGATGACGTTGCTCAGAATTTTTGCACGCGTCCCTGCACCCTCATTGTACCCCCCACCCCACACCCCCCCTTTTTCCTCGTTTGTGTGCACCTCTCCCGTTACACAGCGCCTCGGGCTGTGAAAGTGCACACCGCACTGATGAAGTCGACGCCTACTTCGGCTTCGTTGCCGGTGGCGCAGTCGCACTCTTCTGACACTCGCGATGTGTTGCAGGAGGCACTCACAAACTTCGTGACGGACAGTTTGTACGACAGACCTCAGATCATTCTCGAGTACATGGCATCATGGGCCCGCAAGCAGCTGCTCCATCAGGAGGAAGGGGGGGTGGCGGTAGCTGCGACCAGGAAGGTCTCGCGCTTGTCCATCACCCCCACTACCGGCGATGCGGTGACACAGGCAGTGGCCTTCTGTGAGACTTCCAACGAAGCGGATCCGGTGGAGGAGGCGGAGGCGGCGAACCGGCTCCGTAAACTCGCGGAGCAACGCCAAAAACAATACGGAGACATAGCGCAGGGTTGCCTTGATCAATACCTCATCTCGCTCGAAGACAGCGACGGGGACGTGTTCTACATAAGCCAACTCCGGCGCAAGATGGACGAGTCTCGCCTGCAGGCGAGGAGCGCGCGGACTGACACCGCTGTCGTTGCAGCGCAGCTGAAGGCAATCGAAGAAGGTGAGGGGTCAATGACGGATAAGGTGCGCGAGCAGGCGGCGCTCCTCTACGAGTACGAGCAGCGATGGGCGCATGAAAAACTGAAGGGGAGCCATGCCTGATTCGGACACACAGTGCCCTCACCCTCTTCTGTTAAGCTCTTCTCGTCCTTCCTGTCTGAATTCGGACATGCATTACGCCACCCTATAGGCTTGGGCACGGACGAGAGAGGGCGTCTTACCTTGTTGGGCTCTTGCCACTCGTGTTCTCAGCCTCCAGAGGGTTTGCTCGCACTCTTCCCTTCTTCACACTTCCTTTTCTGATCCTTGTCGCGTATGTGCCCTCTTAAGGTGTGCTTGTGTGTCTTGCATACGCGCTGCAAACTGCATGTTCCCCCACACCCACAAACACCCCTTCTCCATCCTCACTGTTTCTCACTGTGGTGCTCTGCGGAAGGCTGCAAGCTGGACTATTTGAACCCGTCCCCAACACTTGTTGTCGTTCTGAATATTCGTGAAGCTCTTCGCTGATGAGCGCCACTCTCTCTTGTCATCGTTATTTGTTTTCAAGCGCACACTTCATGGATTCTTTCCCTGACACCCCGCCTGTGAATGCGGTTACGCAAACGTGTGTCTACTCGTGCACGCGCTTCGGTAGGTGCGCACAGGTGCCTTCTTTTTCTCTGATGTAGTGCTTATACATGACTCTTTCTCTGCGCAGGCCTTACTTCCCAGCAGGCCAATCAACAGAGCAAAACAAATGCGAAACGTGCGAGACACTCGCACTCACATACGACGAGCTTTGGGAGTTCTCGTCACTTTGTGTGCCTCCCCCCACAATACTCCACACCCTCTCTCTGTGGGTGTCCCCTAAAACTTCTGCACGTGAATCTCAGTGTATGTGTGTGTGTGTGCCGGCATTAACCCTCCCACTTGCTAGGTACACGCGCACGAGCACGCTTCCCCAGTGTTTTATTTTTTACTCACCACAGCGAACTCAAACAAAAGGAAAAATGCGCAGACGACCGTGAGCTGCATCACCGACAAGCACCTCCCAATGCACCACTTCCTTCCCT